>OZ012741.1:361211630-361649068 GCA_963859935.3 Lathyrus sativus
TCGCCAAGGGTTGGGTTACAAACCAACTCATGACGAAACATCAACACATGCCGAAGGACGTCCGAAGACTATCCAAGAGGTGTTCATCAGTGAAGGATTCCAAGTCAATGTCGTGGGAGAAGATTCTGAAGACGAGGATATTGAACATTTGGTATATCATTGCGAGACTGCTTTAGGCAATTGGGAGGCTGTTGAGATTCCCGTGATCTTTCCTGTGTCGAAGTAATTTGTTTGTTTTCTTTACTTGTTTTTGTTTTTTTATCTTTAAACTTCCATAGCCATGCCCAAGGCTATAGGATATATTTTGTAAGGGCCCCGTGCTTTCAAGAATATCATGATTAATGAACTATTTTGTTAAATCCTTCATTGTTGTTTCCTTAATTGTTTTTGCTTCCATGTTAAAAAAAGAAGATGGCATTTTCTAAAAAAACCAACAAAACATTTTTCTTATTGCTGCATTTGTCCTTGTGTGTGTTTTAATAAATTAAGCCATTCCAACATGCAGTGATACCCCAAAACCTGTTGAATCCAATGACTTTGCTTTCCCTCCTGACTTTGACTCACCAATATACCAAGCCGAAGATGAGGACGAAGATTTTGAGATCCCTGATGAACTGGTAAAAATGGCATGTTACGAGTACCCAGAGCTTCAACCTCACAAGGAGCAGGTAGATGTTATTAATCTTGGCACCGTAGAAGACAAGAAAGAGGTCAAGATTGGGGCAACACTTGGGGCAGAAGTCAAGCAGCAATTGGTGAAGCTTTTAAAAGAGTATGTGGATGTATTTTCTTGGTCATATTAGGATATGCCAGGTTTAGACACAGACATAGTGGTCCACAAGTTACCGCTCCGACCAGAATGTACACCAGTCAAACAAAAGCTCCGGAGAACTAGACCTGATATGGCTCTTAAGATTCGAGATGAAGTGAAGAAGCAGATTGATGCAGGTTTCTTGGCAGTATCCAAGTACCCCGAATGGGTGGCTAATATTGTACCTGTACCGAAGAAAGATGGGAAAGTCAGAATGTGTGTGGATTATAGGGATCTGAACAAGGCCAGTCCGAAAGATGATTTCCCTTTACCGCATATTGATACATTGGTGGATAATACGCCTCGCTTTGCAGTTTTCTCGTTTATGGATGGTTTCTCTGGATACAACCAAATCAAGATGGATCCAGATGACATGGAAAAGACTACTTTCATTACTCCTTGGGGAACTTACTGTTATAAAGTCATGCCTTTCAGTTTGAGGAATGTTGGTGCCACTTATCAAAGAGCCACAGTGATGTTATTTCATGACATGATGCATAAAGAGATAGAAGTGTATGTCAATGACATGATCGCCAAATCTCAGAGTGAGAAGGACCATTTGAATCATCTGTTGAAGTTGTTCAAGAGACTCAGGAAGTATCAGTTGAGACTGAACCCAGCCAAATGTACTTTTGGAGTGAGATCTGGGAAATTACTCGGTTTCATTGTTAGCCACTAAGGGACTGAGGTAGATCCAGATAAAGTTCGAGCCATTCAAGATATGTCGGCTCCGCAAACTGAGAAACAAGTCAGAGGTTTCCTTGGAAGATTAAACTATATATCCAAATTTATTTCTAATATGACTCTTACTTGCGAGCCCATTTTCAAATTGTTACGCAAAGGTCAGACAGTTGTTTGGAATTCAGATTGCCAACAAGCTTCAAGAGCCTCTGATCTTAATACCTCCTGTTCCAAGAAGACCTCTTTTCATGTATTTAATGGTACTCAAGAATTCAATGGGTTGCGTGTTAGGTCAACAGGATGAGTCCGGACGAAAGGAACATGCCATCTATTATTTGATCAAGAAGTTCACCGACTGTGAAAGCCGATATTCACTTTTAGATAAAACTTGTTGTGCTTTGGCATGGGCTACCAGACATTTGAGGCAGTACATGATTTGTCATACTACTTTATTGATTTCAAAAATGGACCCGATAAAGTATATTTTTTAGAAGCCCGCTCAGACAGGAAGACTCGCCCGTTGGCATATGTTGTTATCAGAATATGACATCCAGTATGTGGCCCAGAAGTCTATCAAGGGCAGTGTCTTATCATATTATCTTGCAGATCATCCAGTTGAAGATTACGAGTCTCTCAAGTTTGATTTTTCGGACGAAGACATTATGTTGGTGAAAGATTATGAAGAGCCAAGTCCTGATGAAGGTCCCGAGCCGGGTCTTTGGTGGAAAATGATGTTTGATGGTCCATCAAATTACAGTGGGCAGGGTGTAGGCGCCGTTCTGATGAATCCAGAAGGTGGTTATACCCCATTTACAGCAAGGTTATACGTTGAATGTACAAACAATGTTGCCGAATATGAAGCGTGCATTCTTGGCCTCGAAGCAACTATTGACCTAAGAATCAAACTTCTCGAAGTAAGTGGAGATTCAGCTTTGGTTATTTATCAAGTTACAGGTGAATGGGAGACTAGACATGAGAATTTGATCCCTTATAGAGCCTATATCGTTGAAATGATTGAATACTTTGATGAGATCACTTTCAAGCATGTTCCGAGATCTGAGAATCACATTGCCGATGCTCTAGCCATGTTAGCCTCAATGTGGAAAGTCAGGTATTTCAATGATGCTACTCTCATTCGAATTGAACGCAAGACTGAGCCTGCCTACTGTCAGATGGTTGAAGAAGAAATTGATAACAAGCCATGGTTCCACGAAATAAAGAATTATCTGTTAAAACAAGAGTATCCAGTTGATACTACATCACTTGACAAGAAAACCTTGAGAAGATTGGCATCTAAGTTCTTTCTCAGTAATGATGTACTCTATAAAAGAAATCATGACATGGTCATGCTTAGATGTGTTGACAGACGAGAAGCAGATTTGTTAATGCAAGATATTCATGAAGGAACATTTGACACTCACGCCAATGGATATGCCATGTCCAAGAAGATTTTGAGGGCTGGATATTATTGGTTGACTTTGGAAAATGACTGTATCCAATATGCCAGGAAATGTCACAAATGCCAAATTTATGCGGATAAGATGCATGTGCCTCCAACGTTGCTAAATGTGTTGACATCGCCTTGGCCATTCTCTATGTGGGGCATTGACATGATTGGGGCAATCGAGCCAAAGGCTTCTAATGGACACCGTTTCATTCTGGTCGCTATTGATTACTTCACAAAGTGGGTTGAAGCCGCATCCTACGCCAATGTTACTCGACAAGTGGTGGCATGTTTTATCAAAAAGGAGATTATCTGTCGATACGGAATCCCAAGCCGAATCATAACAGATAACAATACTAATCTAAATAACAAAACCATGAAAGAGTTGTGTGGTGACTTCAAAATTGACCATCACAATTCTTCTCCTTATCGTCCCAAAATGAATGGAGTTATCGAAGCTGCGAATAAGAACATCAAGAAGATTTTGCAAAAGATGGTGAAAACATATAAGGATTCGCATGAGATGCTGCCATTTGCCTTGCATGGGTATAGAACGTCCGTTCGCACTTCAACAGGGGCAACCCCTTTTTCCTTGGTGTATGGGATGGATGCAGTACTTTCTATTAAGGTTGAGATACCTTCCTTAAGAGTCATAATGGAAACCGAGCTTGAAGAAGCAGAATGGGTGAGGGAAAGGTTTGATCAGTTGAACCTTATTGACGAAAAGTGCATGACTGCGGTATATCACGGTCAGTTATATCAGAAAAGGATCAAGAGAGCTTTTGACAAGAAGGTTCGTATCCGAGAATTCCGAGAAGGGGAGCTTGTACTCAAAAACATTTTTCCAGTTCACAAAGATGCACGGGGAAAATGGATGCCCAATTATGATGGCCCGTTTGTTGTAAAAACAGTCTTCTCAAGGGGCTCGCTAATTCTCACAACAATGGATGGGGAACAACTTACAAATCCGGTAAATTCTGATGCAGTACGAAAATATTACGCCTAAAGAACCCGATAAGTCAAAAACCCGCAAGGGCGGCTTATGCAATAATGGGTATCCCGCTGGATCATAACCTATAAAGAAGGTCCAGGAAAAAGTTAGGGGTGAGATAAAAAGAAAATGAGCTCGCTAAGTTGAAAACCCGAAAGGGCGACTTAGGCAAAAAAGAACGTCCCGGTGGATTGAAAACCTGAAAGGGCGGTCCAGGAAAAAGTTAGGGACAAAGGCGTTTCACTGCATCAGATGGGTTGTCACCTCTGAAGAGGATTTTACAGGAAGTCCATTTTAACCGTTCTTGTCAGAAGCAAGGTTTTGGAAAGTTTTAGTCATTAGGGGTAGATTGTCAGTGGATTAAATGTAACCTTTTTTCATGTTGCCATTTTCAATTGTAAAAGTTCCATGGAGTTCTGTCATTGACAAACTTCCATTCTTAAATGAAATCAGTTTTTGGACCATTCTTTTGCAATTTACCATTTTATGTGTTTCCTTTGTTATGCAAAACATCGTTTATTAATCAATGATAATTTTGAAAGCACCAGGTTCGAATTTAAAAATAACTTTTGAAGATTAACAAAACATAAAATACTTTGGCTCACGGAAAGATTCGGTGGAAATCATACCTCTCGAAAGTCTTTACATGGCAGAAGCTTTGGTGTGCAATCTCAATCATCTCCAATTGAAACGTCAGTTAAATTGATTTGTTAGGTTGCTCATTCGGTCGTGTGTAGTTACCAAGATTGAAGACGATCTCCACAGGTTTCTTTATGAGATATGTTCTAATGATAAGTGGACTCATCCTCAGTGGAAGCATTCAGAGCTCTATTAATAGTTACGTTGTCAATTCTGGCCAGTTTCCTTAAGCTTTATTTCCCAAGCGAAGTGGGTTTATTTCCCAAAGAATCTACATACACCTTTGTTTTAGGAATTCAGTGTGATTCATTGCGTCCCTAGCGAGATAGATTGGCTTATCTATCTTCCCTCTTGAGTCCCCAGATTCTTCTGTCTCTCGTCAGAGTCGGCTCTTGCATGTCATTAATCATTGGCATCATGGCATATCATGTGCATCTGTCTTGCCTCTGTTTTCTTTGGATGTTACCTTTTGTCTTGTTTGTTTCCTGATTGTTACCAGTGGTCTTGTTTGTTATTCTTTGGGCATCCTCTGTCTTTTTAGGGTGTTGGTGATCACCAATTTCTCTACTTCAGTTGTTACTGATTTTGTTTATGGTTAGGTCGTCACCTGTACCCCATTGGATTCTAGTCGTTACTAGTACTTTTGGACGTTCCCATTTGTTACTGATATCGTTTGCCTGGTCGTCACCAGTTTCTCTCCTTAAAGTCTAGTCGTTACTAGAAATCCGCATTGTTTAAAGTCCAATGGTACTTGGCAATTATTTTGAAAGTCCAATGGTAACTGGCACTGTTTAAAATCCAATTGTTATTGGTATTGTTGGTTTGGTCGTCACCATATCTTTTGAAAGTCCAGTGGTAACTGGCACTGTTTAAAATCCAATCGTTATTGGTATTGTTGGTTTGGTCGTCACCATATCTTTTGAAACTCCAGTGGTAACTGGCACTGTTTAAAATCCAATCGTTATTGGTATCATTGTTTTGGTCGTCACCATCACCCCTAGTAAGCCTAGTGGAAACTAGCACCTTTTGAAATGTTTGTTGTTCTGGTCGTCACCAGTGTTCCCAGCAAGGCGTTGCTTCCCCTTTCGAGTCTCGGAGATCTAGTGGATGCTAGCATCCCCAGTGCACTTGGTCTTGTTTCTGTCTTTTCCTGAAGATCTCGTTCAAACTCTTCGTTATAGGAAATTCCTCATTTGATTATCTCCAGTGAGGTTTGCGTCTCTTTTCTTCCGTTTCCCCGGTGGAGAATTGCCTTCTTCCCCAGCGGAGTGTGTGTCTCCTTTTTTCCCAATGAAGATTTTTCTTCCCTGTTGGAGTTAGCGTCCTTTGTGTGAAAGATTCCCTTTGAGCAGCATCTTTAGTTACGTTTGAACTACTTTGCTTTGTTATGCCTCGGATCTGTCCCCAGTGTGTTGGGTCCCCCGTGGGTGGTTACTCGTCGTATTGCCGTTCTTTTATTCTTGCTCGTGTGTCTGCGTCTATCTTGCATCCAAGCATCATAAAGCATCATTTAGATCCATGGCATATTCGCATTTTACCTTTTGCATACCATCGGATCTAAGGGACAAAATTTTTGGTTCGCTATATTTAAATACCTTTCACTATGATTCTATGAGGATTGTCATCTCTCATTGTCATCTAGTGAAAATATTTAAATAGGGGCAACTGTCATACCCCGAAATTTGACCCCTTAAATCTTCATCATCATTTTAGGATCATATGCATTTGATTATCTAACCTTAACCCAAAATCGAGGCTTTGTACAACCGAAAATCGAGGGTTTCGTACAACCGAAAATCGAGGCTTTGAGAGTTAATCACTAAATGTCTTGGATTGGTTCTCCATGAAACAAGATCAAGGATACTAAATGAGATCAAGTATGAGTTCAATTTGAGGTTGTCACCCAAGAATAAAAAGTAGTGCAGTTCAGCATACCCGATTAGGGTTTTCGATCAGGAAAAGTCAACTGTGGTTTGACTTTTGATTCAAAAGGTGTTACAATGGTGGGATCATGGTCCAAAAAGTTCATATGGCTTGGTAAAGTCTACTCAAGAAGTTTCAAGGCCTCAAAAGACCCGGAGCATCAACAGTCGACTCGGTAGTCACCGATCGATCTTTCGGTTGACCAAAAAGTCAACTCTTCACTCATAAGGAATTTGACCTCAAGCTGGGAATCAAAAATGTTCCTAATGTCATATTGCACCTACCCTATGCATAACCAACCCCGATCCCCGAATCTCTTAGCGTTGTTGTTAGATCGCGCAAAAGGTTCTTTCTTTCTTTAGACCTTTCCTTTGGATAAATTAAAGTCTGGTTGTGAATTCAAAGAATTTAAGATTCAAGTTAATCAATAGCTTGGTATCACGATTCTCACCGCAACACTTATCTAACTAGTGTAAATTTTATACCAGAAACAAACGCATGTAAATTAATTGAAAATATATTGCATACATATGGGTATGCAACAAAATACAACATTTGATTTTTGTCAAGATTTAAAGGATGTAGATAGTTTCAAGTGTTTCATGATGCACAAGAAATTGATGTGTATATATCTTGTTTTTTTTAAGTGACATAGTTTCAAGATTTAAATCACACAATATCGTAAGTGCTTCATGATAAACCAAACTATGTCACCACCAACGTTTGATCTTTGATATATATATATATATATATATATATATATATATATATATATATATATATATATATATATATATATATATATATATATATATATATATATATATATATATATATATATATATATATATATATATATATATATATATATATATATATATATATATATATATATATATATATATATATATATATATATATATATATATATATATATATATATATATATATATATATATATATATATATATATATATATATATATATGTATATATATATGTATATGTATATATATATGTATATGTATATATATGTATATATATATATATATATATATATATATATATATATATATATATATATATATATATATATATATATATATATATATATATATATATATATATATATATATATATATATATATATATATATATATATATATATATATATATATATATATATATATATATATATATATATATATATATATATATATATATATATATATATATATATATATATATATATATATATATATATATATATATATATATATATATATATATATATATATATATATATATATATATATATATATATATATATATATATAATTTTGTATATAGATATAATTAAGATCTTCTATTTTTAAATATATAATGTATATCCTTTATACACTTTAAAAGTACAGTAATAAATCTCTCTATTTCATTTGATAAATGTGGTGAATCTCCATTTATCAAAATGATAATATCATTATTAGGGGTGGCAAACAGGCATGTCCGTCCCGTTTAGATTCGTTCTGCAAAAACCCGCAAAAAATGAGACGAGAGAGGATGAGTATAATTGAGGCTGTGACTCTAAAATCTTAGTCAGCTCAACACTAAAGTACGGGCGGAGCAGGGCAGATTCACGGTCGCTGCACATTTTAAGCCTAAAAATAAATTAAATTATGTTAATGCACATGCCCATAAAAAACCGCAACGTGTCAGTGAGGTGGGACGGGCACATTAGAGGGTAAAGACTTAAACATTTGTCCTCCCGATACTAATGTGCGAGAAAAACGGGCATGCCCAACGTGTCGGTATGTTTTGTCACCACTAATCATTGTTGCATTAACGTGGAGGAGGGAAGGGTTAAACAATTAACCATAACGAAAGTTTAAGTCATAAGAGAGGTCATAATTCTTGCAAATGTCTATTGCCTCAAAAAGATGGAGTCAAAACCAAACAACTAAAATCTCATAAATGGTGCACGCAGCTCTAAGGGAATAATGACCAACAAAAAGGTTTGAAGAATGACAGTCAATGGTGTGGCTCATATGTTATCCCAACAAGTCCATTATGACGGGAGTATTACTTTTCCTATCCTAAGTGATGCTCTTTCACCCTTATAAAAAAATTAAAAAATGCTCCTAAAATTTGGAATAAACCTAAAATAAGTAACACTCTCATTTTGTCAGGAAAAAAAATAAAAAATATACTTTTAAAATAAATTTGAAAGTATATTTCCAGAATAAATTTGAAAGTATACTTCCATATGAATGAAAGTATAACTCACCATACAAGCCTCAAGTAAAATTAATTTTAATAGTCAAAATTGAGTTTTAAAATATACTAAATATAACTTTTATGGATTGAAATAAATTCAGCCTATTGCAATGTATGATTGAACCAAACGTACTATTAGACATGCATTATTTTTGTAGATAGTAGTATTAGTAGTAACAATTAAATTCTTTTGAAAAAGATAGATGCCTTCAATATACTATTTTTTACGGAAATATACTTCCAAATTGATATATTTTTGGACTAATTTTTTAGTAAAATGAGGGGTGTGATTCCCTTATGAAGATATATTGTGTGAATGAGGTGCATTTAAAAATGCATTTATAAATTTGAAGGACATCATCGAATATTTATAGGAATATTATCCACTACTTAAAGTGGGAAAAGTAATTCCCTATGATGATAATATTAGAGGTGTTCGCAATGCGTTTTGGATCGGTTTGAGGCAAAAAAATTATCCGGTCTAAAAATAAATTTACTTGCGCACTATTACAAAAAATACATATAACAATGGTTAAAAAAGATGTATTATTACGCAGGACCGGTCGTTGTTACGTATCATATGGTTGTATATGCATTACATACAATCACTGTCGTATGACCATTGCAGAAAACTGAAAAATGCGCTACCTATAATCGCAGTTGTTTTAAATACCCGTTGTGAAAGACCTGTCAACATTTTTTATTTATTTATTTTTGCCACATGTTTTCCCTTACTACATTTATAACTTTCATCACAATATTAAATATTAAATATTTTAACACAACAACATCAAGAACAACAAGATTAACAAGAATAATAAGAACAACAACAAGAAGAATAAGAACAACAACAATAACAATAACAACAAGAATATTAAGAACAACAAAAACAACAAGAACGACAAGAACAACGAGAACAATAATAAGAACAACAAAAATAATAATAATAACAACAACAACAACAATAAAAATAAGAATAATAACAAGAACAACAAGAGCAACAAAAAGAACAACAAGAAGAATAACAACAATAAAAAGAACTACAAGAACAACAATAACAACAACAATAACAACAAAAAGAAAAAAAAAATAAGAATAACAACAAGAACAACAAGAGCAACAACAAGAACAATAAGAATAATAATAAGAACAATAAGAACAATAACAACAACAAGAACAAAAGTAAGAATAACAACAAGAACAACAAGAGCAACAAGAACAAAAGTAAGAATAACAACAAGAACAACAAGAGCAATAACAAGAACAACAAGAACAACAACACAAACAACAATAAATAAATAAATAAATAGAATCGCTATATAATAAAATTTTACTCGTAGAATCGTTAAATAGGAAAAAAATTGTAACATGTTAATGGAAGCAATGTTTCTAAGTTTTGTTTGTGGAAGAAATAATGTTTTCAAATTTGGTTTAGTGGATGAATAATATTTCATAAATGGAAGAAGTTCGGAGGCAGAAGATGAAGTTTGTCTAAGTATGTCTAGGGTAAAAGTAAATGAACTAAGAGCGTTATATATATCATTAAAAAAAAGGCTCCACCTATAACCATGGTTGATTCAAATACCCGTGGTGAAAGGTCTGTCAGCATTTTAAAAAAATGTCGATGTTGGAATCTGAACCCATGACCATACACCATGGATATTAAATTAGTTGTGATTATAGGTGATTAAATAAAATTAAAAAATACAAGCGCCTAAATATCACATATTACAACGGTTGATTGAATATATGTAGTAACACGAACGTTATTATATGTGTTTCCATAATAGTGGCGTTTCGGTTCAATTTTGGATGTTATGTTAAAAATATTCAATCCAATTTAATGCAGTTTAATTTAGTCGATTTTGGATATCCAAATTAAAAATTATATTTTTATTAATATTATAAAAATACTAATAAATTACAAGTTTGATATAGTATATAATATATGAGTAATAAAATATAATATTACAAGTATGAAAATTTCCGATTATGATTGAAATAAATAAAATAATAAAAACAAATAGATTAGACAAAACTGATAAATAATATTAAAAACATATCAAATAATAAATTAATATAACATATCATATTAATAAAAAATAAATAATAAATAAATAAAAATAAATATGTGTCGCTACTGCGAAAAAAGGTGTCGGCAAAGACAAAAGAGTCGCCACCTATCGTTATTTATCCCAAAAGAGGGAAAGGAAACGATCAGGAAAAACCTAGCGAAAAGGGATAAGACCGGTCATCGCAACCAAATCTCGGGTTCGGGAGTCGATTACGCAAGGGGAAGGTATTAGCACCCCTTACGTTCGTTGTACTCAACGGGATCCACGCTTGCGTTGTTTATCTAAAAGGTTGTTTATCTATCTAACTAAGAGGTCTGGGGAAAAAGAAAGAAAAAGGAAAAAGGAAAAGGACTCGACAGAGCGTCGCTGCTCTGGGCCTACGTATTCCCTCGTGCAATGAGAAAGTCAGAGTCAACGTAGCTCGGATAATTACGGGTAATGGGGGATGGTTGCTCGCCAAGACATCGCATCTTGTACCTACGTACTCTCAGCAGGTATGAGAGATCAGAGCTAACATAGTTCGAGATAAAACGGGAACACAGGTTTGTTCGCCTATTTTTTACCCGAGTAGGGTTAACAGATAGTTTCAGCAGTTTGGTGTATGCAGCTCGACCATTGGAGACTTATGCGTTACCATTTGCGATAGAACTAAGAGTTAACAACACTCTTTTATCTGAAAAGATTTTCCGTTAAAGGGAGTCCTAAAGGGAAAAAGTAGGTTTGATGTTTTTTTAAGTCTTTTATTAAAGAAGTGTTTTGGATGAATGTTTGTAATTCATACTGCAGTAGAGACTATGACCTAGGAGTGAATGCGTCGCATGTCACCCAAAGGGTACCGTACTAAACATCCTGGATATTCAAAGGAAGCCCTTCAACAACCATTTCCTAAGTAGCTTAAGGCTCATAACGTACAATACTCATTAGTCTTTATTAGGTGTTTTATTGTTGTTTGAAGATGAGAAGAGAAAAAAGGACACTACAGGGGAACTAATCAAAACCCTAATGTTATCATGCAAAATAGTCCTAATGTTGAGTTTAGGAAGGGAATTCTATCCTATTTGTTATCATGCAAAGGGTAAGAACCTAATGTCTATCATCACTATCCTTAAACAAGGAAGTGAGAACCCTAAGGGAACATGTCAAAGGGAAACAAAAGCACAACAAAAATCATTAAGCATATGAAATATAAATGAGAATGGATACACATGCAATGCAACAATACAAGCAAAGGGAGGACACCTCAACCTTTAACGCAAACATGTCAAGTATGAAAGGCAGATAAACATCCAAGCAAAGGGAGGCAACCTCAACCTTTATATGCAAACAAGATATGCAAACAGAGAAAACACACAAGCAAAGGGAGGCAACCTCAACCTTTAATGCAAATATGGACTTAAGAGAAAGAAAGCCTACACATGCACTTCTATCCTAATGCACCAAATCAAACAACATGAAGATGAAAGGGTAAACAAAATGAGGGGGATTAAAGTGAGAACCAAACTCACTAAGTTCAATGTGTATCAACAAAAGAGTCCACAAAGGTTCAACTTCTTTATGGAATCCCTTTAGTTCTTCCAAGGGAAGAACTAGGCTCTCACAAGAAGGATCCTAAGATTGTAGGAAAGATAGGAAGGGATAAAGAGAATGATGATGGGAGGCACAGTGAAAACAAAAGGAATTCACCATGGAATTCAACCAATGTCATCACATATGGATTGTCTTCAAAGGTTCTACCACTCATGGAATGCCCCAAGTTCTTCCAAAGGAGGAACTAGGCTCTCACAAATGGGATCCTTATGTCATGGGACAAAAAGAGGAAGGAATGAGGAGAAGCATGGTGTGAACCAAGGGAACCCACCATGTTCAATGTGTATCAACACAAGAGTCCATCAAAGGCTCAACCCCTTTATGGAATGCACTTGGTTCCTCCTTGTCGCTACTCGAAAAAATGCATCGTGCAACGACGGGGAGGCGAAAAGAAAGGACAGAAGAGTCGCCACCGAACTTTATTTATCCCATGAGGGGAAGGGAAAATATCGAGAAAACCTTAAGAAACAAACGGATAAGATGGTCTCGCAACCAAGAACAGGTTCGGAAGCCGGTTATGCGAAGGGAAGGTATTAGCACCCCTCGCATCCATCGTACTCGATGGGAACCTTTTGTTTGTCGATGTGTGAATTTATCTGCTTAAATATTATGCTTTAAAAGTGTGTTCCAAAGGGGGAGAGATAAAGGGTTAGAAACAGGGAAAGAGAGGTAACGGGGAAGAAGAGAGAAAGAACAGACTCGATAGGACTTCGCAGTCCTAGGCCTACGTATTCTCAACGGGTGTGAGAAAGTCAGAGTCGACGTAGTTCGGGGCTACGTATATAGGGGGAATGTGCTCGGCAAGGATTGTGGCCCTTGTGCCTACGTATCTTTACTTAAAAGAAGTAAAGAATCAGAGCAGCCGTAGTTCGGCCTACGGTGTGCGGGGGAGTTCTGGTAGACGATGCTATCGTGCGCATTCTAGCAGTTAGGCGTATTGCTGCTCGCTCGTTGGAGACTTAGGCGTTACCTGTTTGCGGTAGGACGGACGTAGCATGCCTTTCTGGGAAAGGGTGGAAAAAGAAAAGGGTGCTCGCTAGGATATCGCAATCCTATGCCTACGTATTCCCATTATGCATGAGAAATCAGACAAACGTAGTTCGTGCTACTACGGGTAACTGGTGTTTTTTTGTGGATGATGTTATTGTGCGCATTCTAGCAGTTTAGGTGTTTTGCTGCTCGCATGTGAGGAGACTTATGCGTACCTGTTTGCGGTAGAACGGACGTAACATATCCTTTTTTGAAAGATATTAGGTTTTCGCCAGACGAGGCAAGATGTCACATTTGATTGGTGGAATTGCTTTTGGGGCGAGATAGGTCCTCGGATAGTAACCCCTACGGGTAGTACCCAATTCTTTATCTCAAGGTTTTTGTTACGAAATGGTGTGGCAAACGTAGCGTCTTCGTATTGAAAGAGGAGTATCGAGACCACCCCCACTACAGTGAGCATCCCAACACTCGGAGAGGAAGAAGACTACACTTAATCCTCTCTCTTTAATTCAATGCGAAGAGAACTTCGTTCTCTTATTAAAGATGTTTTTGGTTTTGAATGGTAAATGCTTTGCGACAGAGAACCCTACGGTAAGCGTCAACACTCGGGATAGGAGAAGGCCTACGCCTAACCACTCCACGACCATTCAAGTTTCGTTAGGAAAAGAGCTTGAAAATGCACTCGGTGCGAGACCGAGGTTTTAGGTTAGAAAGGTTGCGGAAGGAAGTTGCGAAAGCGAGATGGTGGATAAAGTCGCGTCTTCGTATTGAAAGACGATTATCAAGACCACCCTCACTACAGTAGGCATCCCAACATTCGGAGAGGAAGAGGTCTACACCTAATCCTCTCTTTTTAATTCAATACAAAGAGAAATTAGTTTATTATTAAAAGTGTGCTCGGTTCGGGACCGAGGTTTTAGGAGGAAAAGTTTAGAAGCGTCTTCGTATTGAAAGATGAGTGTCGAAACCACCCTCACTACAGTGGGCATCCCAACATTCGAAGAAGAAGAGGTCTACACCCAATCCTCTCTCGTTAATTCAATACAAAGAATATGATTTAAAAATGTTTTCGAAGATACACTCGGTACGGGACCGAGGTTCTAGGAGGAAGGGTTTGAAAATGTAAAGAAATGGAAAGAAAAACGTCTTCATACTGAAAGACGAGTGTCTAAACCACCCACACTACAGTGAGCATCTCGACACTCGGAGAGGAAGAAAATCTACACTTAATCCCCTCGTTTAGTTCAATGCAAAGATGATTTGATTTCGAAGATGGTTTGACAATGTTTTTGAATCGAGTCGGGACAGGTGACAAAGAGAGAAAAGAGGTGGTCTCAGATCCAACATTACTTATCAATAATTTGACTGGTAATGAATTACGGAGGTCTCGTCATCGACCAAAACAAAATGAAATGAGATAAGGAGTCCAATGAAAAAAGAGAAATAAAATTAATCTTCTAAAGTGAAATAACCTTCAAAATAGAAAACATTAAGAAAATTAAATAAAACTTAAACTAAATCTATTATCCAATTAAAAAACAAATATCACGTGCCTTAGAAAATTCAACCAAAAACAACAAGTCTTGAGAAACTTAAGCCATGCTACTACCAAAATGCAATGTAATGAAAAGATTAGCTAGTAGCAGTAACTAACAAAGTGGCAGACCGAAAAGAAATTCACACGGCACGTAAAGTCTAAAGCTACTAGCATTGATTATTTACTGGAAAAAAAACCAACATATGCATTTATCCCTAGGTGCTTCATGATGAGTGCAAAGAAGTTCTTTAAAAATAAATTAAACATATAGCATCGGATGCACATAAAGATGTAACGGAAAATAAAAAAGAAGAAAAAAAAATGGGAACATCATGGTATAAAAACATCACGTGCATTTTCCATAGAAAGCAGGAGAAATGGATTGACATTGAATGGTCATATCAAAACATTTAAACACATATTAAAAGACCAAAATTATTTAAAACTAGAAAATGAAATAAAGCAAGGGTCAAAAAATGAATCTTCAAACCAATCTTTCTTCCTCAATGGCTATTTTTTCCTCTTTCCAAAATAAAAAAGAAAAGAACGGGATTTTATTGAAACAAAAGGGCAAGAACAAAACAACAACACAACAATCTCAATCAGAAACTATAAAGGATCACACATACAAGATGAATAGAAGACGTGAGAAGGGCAAAGATATACCAAGTCGAAGTCGAATGTCTCCCACGGTTAGATCTAAAACACCAATGGTATATGTATGTATTTATCCCCTCTCCTCCTTCTTGATCTATTGTGAATTGATTATGTGTCTGCTATGATTTTTTGATGGATGATTTGTGTTTTGGAGAAGAAGGAAGGTCGTGAGGTTGTGTTCGCGTTTACGGAGAAGACGCGAAGGGTTTCGTGGTTAGTTGTTGTTGGTGTTCGTGAGAGGTGGATGGGTTACAATTTGAAGAAAATTTGTGATGATGATGGTTTCAGCAGGAAAGGGTTCTGGGTTGATATTTTGAAGCTGAGGGTGATGGGTTCCGCCATTTCGAAGGTGACGAAGCCGAAGGAGATGAAGGTTATGGAGTGGGTTGGAGATTGAAGTACACAACTGGGCGGTTGTTTATCAGAAGTTTGAAGGAGTGATGGTGGTGGCTTTGAGGTTGCCGTTGTTTGTTTATGGTTGAAAGTTTTGGTGTTAAATTGCAGAAGTGGAAAAAGGTTGAGGTTTGTAAAATGGTGGAGGTTTATTCAATGTGATGAAGAAAAAGATATAGAAGAAGGATGTTGGTTTAAAGTTTTCCGAGTTTGTTGTTTTTCAAGGAAAAAAATGAGAGAGAGTTGTTCAAGTTGGAAGGGAGGTTTTTTTTTTTTATCGAAGAGGATTAGAACTGGTTGAGATTTTGTATGAGCAAAGAAAGGTTTTGTCTTGAAGATTGGAGTTGATTGTTGGGATTGTTGCTGAGTGTGGTGTCTGTGTAGCAGGGTATGAGTTGTGGTTATGTTTTTTTTTTAGCAGCGATAGCAGGTTATGCAGGGTTGATAACAGGGAGCAGCAGGGCACAGTCCACAAGTTTTTTGATCATAGTTGTACTGATAGCAGCATGTCTGGTCTGGTGTGTTATGCACGGTTCTGTGGCTTGTGGTTTGTCCACTTTGTTTTTTTTTATTCTGCAGAAGTTTTTGCTAATTTTTGGGAGGTGTCTCGTCTGCAGGTTATGTGTGGCTAAACATGGTAATGGTTCTGTTTGTGTTGGGCAATATTTGCAGCAAGTCTTTAATCAGTGTGTGGTTAGCGGTTTTGGTGAATGCCTTATGGCCAAGCTGATGATGCAGGTCGCAGGTTTTTGTACCGCTTGTGCAGAGATTGTCTGGTGTGGGTTTGGTGCATGCTATGGCTTGTTGAAGGTTTTTCGGCTGGTAGCAGTACTGGTCATAGCTTGAGGTAGTAGCAGGTACGGTTACGCAACTTTGTGAGTTCTTTTTTTTCAAAACAAAACACAGCTGGATTTTGGTACAACAGCTTGCAATTTTTCTCTGTCTAATCCGTGAAAATCAATTTGCTTTATGTTCCTAATGTAATTTTTCTTCATTTTGTTTTGTGCCATGGTTCTTTTTTGTTTGTGGTGTCTTTGTGATGAATATTATGCTGTGGATACTTTCAGGGGTCTGACCGTGTGGTAATTTAGATGTGAACTCTTTTATTGAAATCCTTTGTGAAGTCATAGCTCATGATTATGGAAATTGCATCGTAATGGCTGAAATCATGTCTTGAAATTTTGACTCAGGAAGTTTGTCCACTTTTCTAACTGAAAATTTCCTCACTGCATTTTGTTTCATGTGTACATGGGAGAGGACAATGATTGGCTTGATAGAGCAACTCTTCATGGTATGACAAACTCAGTATCACAGACTACTTTGAAGGGAGAAGACGATGTAGTTATGGTGAGCGTGTGAATCATACTATCATGATTGCTGTAAGATGTTGTGTAGTTCCTGTAAGATTTTCGTGGCTGTTAACACTTATGACACCCTTGTCATGTAGGTTTAAAAGATGATTTTTCTTCTATTTCTTCACGTTGTGCAGAACATTTTCGGATGCGGTTGCGCTTCTGAACTTGGGGAGTGCTTGGCAGAGGCTACTGGCGAAAAGGGGATAAAGCACGCCAACCAATAGATATTCGGTGCGGAAGGCACGCCGAAGGTCAAAGGGTGATAAGGACCGAAACAAATTCTTCACCGGGGATCCTATTTTCGCTTTGGCTTATCGAAATCCATCCACCTTTAGTGGTTGCCTTGTCATGACAAAGTTTTTTTTCTTGGTCAAATTGAAAATGTAATCCATTTGATAGCTTCATGATTAACAGTAACGTTGTAGCATAGAAAGTTTCATGTATGGAATGTTCAAGTTGTGTTGTGACGGCATGGTTTGTATGCTGAAAAAGTATGTAGATTGTAGAAGTGTGTATGTATACATGGCTTGGGTTCATTTAATGAAATAGGTGTCATTCTCATGTTCAACTTGGTTATTATTTGCTGCTGCAAGATGCGATTTGCTTGCTTATCATGGTGTGGGCTTTGTAGCAATTTTTGAAAGTTTTAGTGTCAAATGGACCCATTTTTATATGTATTTTTTTAAATTCAAATAGGCTTGAAATAAAATCTTACTATCCATTGTTGATTTGAACTTGATTTATCTTGAATGTCACTTGTTTTATGATTAATACTTGACATTCTTAGACAACATTGTGCTTGTTCATGGATGGAAGTAGAAGCAAAAGTTGCCTGCACCACAACATCATTCCTGAACCTCTAAAAATAATTTGACGATGATGAAAGCATTATGAATCAACTAAATCACGTCTTAGAAATCAAACTTGAACTGTGGGACCAAAACAAACCCATGTTGAACTTTTATATTTGAACCAAACTCTTCACTATTGGTCAAATGAACCCCCCCTTGAAAATGAATTGAACCCTGATAATCTTTAATCATGAAACACCTAACTTTGCCATAGCCTGATGAGTTGAAAATAAGTAAAAATACTTGTTTGACCAGGATGAGGTCAAACTTCACTTGAATTCCAACCATTACTACCCTTGACTTGATCACTTTGCTTGACAACCTTATTTTGACACAAAAATCCTAATTCGAACCTCAACCACACAATACTTGAATTAGTGCATCCTGAAAGTAAAAACATATTTTTGGATCTTCTGAACGATGGTTAGTGGGTAAATGTACAGATGGAGGATACATACATTGGTAGGACAAATTTGGGGTATTACAGATGCCCCTATCTAATTGACTTAAACCGAGTAAGATGAAATGCTATGGGCATTCATTCATTCGAGGTAGAAGATGATTAGATAAAAAGAAAACCATGAATTTGTCCGAAAAGAATGAAAAAAGCTTGGGAATGAAATATTGGATATCTTGCAAAGGTCGCTAACACCAAAAGGATGTTAACAGAGAAAACTTGACACCTAAAGGATGACAAACCTATCACCAAAAGGATGACAGTAAACTCACACATACTGCTCTGGCATCAAAAGAAAGTAAGGGGCCCACTACCAAAAGGATAGTGGAAAATATGCTAGTCATGACACCAAAAAGGATGTCAGATTCATCACCAAAAGGATGATAAAGCGAAACACCATCAACCTTAACACCAAAAGGATGTAAGGAGTCCATTACCAAAAGGATAATGGAAAATACGCTAGTCATGACACCGAAAGGATGCCAGACCCATCACCAAAAGGATGATGGAGCGAAAACGCTAGTCATAACATCAAAAGGATGCTAGACCCATCACCAAAAGGATGATGGAGCGAAACAAGGTAACCCCGACACCAAAAGGATGTAAGGAGTCCATTACCAAAAGGATAATGGAAAACACGCTAGTCATGACACCAAAAGGATGCCAGACCCATCACCAAAAGGATGATGGAGCGTAACAAAATCAACCCTAACACCAAAAAGGATGATAGGGGGATAAGTTTCTCTGAAGAGATTGCCACTTATCGTTGAAGACGGATAAGCTTCTCCCAAGAGATTGCCACTTATCACGGATGAAGGATAAGCTTCTCTGAAGAGATTGCCACTTATCGCTGAAGATGGATAAGCTTCTCCCAAGAGATTGCCACTTATCAATGAAGAAAGATAAGCTTCTCTGAAGAGATCGCCACTTATCGCTGAAGACGGATAAGCTTCTCCCAAGAGATTGCCACTTATCACGGATGAAGGATAAGCTTCTCTGAAGAGATCTCCACTTATCGCTGAAGATGGATAAGCTTCTCCCAAGAGATTGCCACTTATCACGGATGAAAGATAAGCTTCTCTGAAGAGATCTCCACTTATCGTTGAAGACGGATAAGCTTCTCCCAAGAGATTGCCACTTATCACGGATGAAGGATAAGCTTCTCTGAAGAGATCGCCACTTATCGCCGAAGATGGATAAGCTTCTCCCAAGAGATTGCCACTTATCAATGAAGAAAGATAAGCTTCTCTGAAGAGATCGTCACTTATCGTTGAAGACGGATAAGCTTCTCCCAAGAGATTGCCACTTATCAATGAAGAAAGATAAGCTTCTCTGAAGAGATCGCCACTTATCGCTGAAGATGGATAAGCTTCTCCCAAGAGATTGCCACTTATCAATGAAGAAAGATAAGCTTCTCTGAAGAGATTGCCACTTATCGTTGAAGACGGATAAGCTTCTCCCAAGAGATTGCCACTTATCACGGATGAAGGATAAGCTTCTCTGAAGAGATCGCCACTTATCGCTGAAGATGGATAAGCTTCTCCCAAGAGATTGCCACTTATCAATGAAGAAAGATAAGCTTCTCTGAAGAGATCGCCACTTACCACTGACGAAAGTTGGAGACAATCACTAGGGAACAACCAGGCTTTACCGAAGATGCCCCTGACTGGGCTGAATGTTGATTTTGAAGATCTGATTAACCACGAGGTTTAAATACGTCATGTATACACCCATGGTCTTGAAAAGACGCCCTTGGCTGGGCTGAATTTTTGCTTTGATATTCTTGAATTTCGTGGGGGGAGACCCACGGTCTTTTCAGATAATCCCCCTGACTGGGTTGATGGCTATTTCGAAGCCCAAAAAGCTGCACAATTTCGTGGGGAATGTCCATAGTCTTATGGTGAACGCCCCTGATTGGGCTCAATCTTGTCTTGAGATCTTCTGACTCTAGTAAGAGAAACCCACGGTCTTGCAAGAGGTGCCCCTGTCCGGGTTGATGATCTTGGAAATCTTTGTGATGGATCCTGGACCTGAGCTCGCATATGCAAATGCTTGATGATAATGATATTCCATAACAAGTGGAAATGCAAATGCAGATGCTAACACGCGGAGATGCAAGAGCTGGGAGAGTATGACATGATTCTGGGTACGCGTATGATGCAAGATGCTTTATGAAGTCGAATGCGATGCGTATGATGCATATGATGCAGACAGGTAATTGGGAATGCAGGTGCCGACGTGGCAGACTTTTGGTAGTTGCCAATGCGGATTGGACTCTGGGTTATGTGGGAAAGTGGAGGACAAGCCTGACTTCCTGACATCGTTTTAAACTTAACAGTTGTTGACGAGAATGAACTTGCTTGAGTAGCTTGCCATGAGACGTACTCGAGATGGTCTGCCCCAGAGTTTGTACCACAAATGGATTCATCATTGATTAGCCGATTCTTGTGGTATTTGGCTTCAATGTACTCTTGGAGTAGCTTTCCCCTGAAAGAGCGTGGAAGCGAATTAACTTATCTCGATTGAACATTGGAGGGATCTATCTTCAAGTCAAAGAAAATCTGGGTGGCCTGCCCTTGATCAGTACTCTCGAGATGATTTACTTTCGATCAACCACTTCTTGAATGATTTGCCCCATGGTCGACCGATGCCTGGGGATTTGCCCCAGACTGACTGATCTCATGCTCTCGGATGTCAATGCCCCCGGTCCATAAGGTTATAGGGTATACTTAGTTCTGTTCCAGATCACTGAATAATCCAGTCATGCTTGATTGCTTTGTGTTGGAATTTCCTTAATGCCAACTACTAACTTGTAAATAAAACTGTTTGTTCACGAATGGTAATCTCAATGCAAAGTTCATGCAAGTTTTTTTGAAAGAATTGTCTTTTATTACGTCTCGTGAGAGTGAAACGAATGGACCATTTAGTTCAAACGTTGTGCTAACTGGAATGGCACGAAAGATATATCAAAGATAATGACACCAATGCTGATGATTATCAAATATGCAAGGAGTCAGGTTACGCAACCTCGCAATAGTATGCTTTCAGATTAATCCTCGCCTCAATTAGGTCTTTCGAGGGTTATAACATGGTCTGGTTCATGGTTATATAAACAAAGGATATCAGGCTCAAACTTAATTTGTACCCACCCCTTCTTCTTGATGATCTCCATACCTACGTTCAGTTAATTCTGTGCATGTTTACCTTGACGGTGTAAGCTTGATGGTTCAAAGTCTGCTTGAGATGACAGTCACCTTATTTTGATGGATGTCAGTAGCCCCTTGATTTGGGTGACCACTGAATCTTATTTTGTTTTTGTTGAGGGTTTGAGGACATCTTTTGCTTTTGTTTATTGATCCCTAACTTTTGCATGGACTGATTTTGCTTGTCAGATCCATCAGGATTGTCTTAATTTTTGCCTAAGTTCCCTTTGAGGTGCTTGACTTAGCAGGCTTTTGATTTTTTTTTTTTGAATTTTGTTGGAAGATTGTGACTGCCATGTCACGGGTCTTTGATGAACAACCGTCTTCTAGATTTTGCTTTTGAGCGCGGGATTGAATTAACTGAATAGCTACCCTGCCCCAGGTTGAGTGTTAAGGGTTTGAATATCCGAAGGAAACTCCTACTTCTATGCTCGAAGTGGTTGACTAGGGATTAACTCCTTATATCTCCGGTGTTTAGGGGATTTGAAACAACGCATGTACATCATCGTCAAGATTTTATCCGAAAGCATACAATTTGCAATTATGGGTATTTCGTTTTCGTCATCCTCCATCCAATATTGCTAAACAACAGTGAAAAAGTGGAGCGGATAAAAAATATATGTGTTTGTGATTGTGATGAGCGAATGCGACATAATTAATTCAGAAAATGCATAATCATTTCATTAATGTTACCATTCAAAACAACAATGTTTAAACAACAAGTAGCAATTGACGGAAAATAAACTACAAATGCAAATGATAAAAGCGTCTAAGGACTGCTAATGTTGAGGACGTTTGCCGGTCTGGACCACTGGCTTTTGGAGATGACCATAGGATTCTTCAATCATATTTGTTGAGTGATGAGTTGACATTGGATTAGTTTTGATGTTTGTGGGTGTTTCGGGTAAAGTTTATTGCCTTTGAATCGAGGAGATCTTGTACAATGTGCTTCAGAGTCTTGCAATTTTCAATGTCATGGCCTGGGGAGCCAGAATGGAATTTACATTTGGCATTGACATCAAATCCAAAAGGAAGAACCTCCGGAGGATCCCTCATTTCCCTAAGCTGAACAAGGCCTCCTTTCAACAAGAATGGTAGTAATCTGGCGTAAGTTGACAGAATTGGATCGAATCTTCTTTCTGGTCTCCTCGATCTTTGTAGACCCTGGTACTGATTTTGTCTTGGTTGATAGGATTGTTGTTGCCTGTTTGGTTGAAACACGGGTTGATTTGCTGGAATGGACAACGGCTGTTGTGGAGCGACAGCAGCAACATGGTGATAACCCTGATGAGTTCTTCCTCTATCTGTGAACACAACACTGGTTTCACCTTCTTTCTTCTTAACGAAACCCTGATAGGGCTTCTTGGTCCCATTTGAAGATTCACCAGCATTTTGAATCTTTCCTGCCTTCATAAAGCTTTCTAATCTTTCTCCAGCCGTGACAAGTTCAGAAAACACTATAGAGGTTGTAGACGCTAGACGCTCAAGGATCGGTCCTTGCAGCGTGCCCATGAAGAGGTATGTCAGCTCTTTCTCCATCAACGGGGGTTGTACTCTTGCAGCGACTCCCCTCCACCTCTGAGCAAAGTCTTTAAAAGACTCGTTCGGTTTCTGGGTCAAATTCTGGAGTTGCATCCGATTTGGAGACATGTCAGTATTGTATTGATAATGTTTCACAAAAGCATATGCTAACTCCTTCCAGCTTTTCACATTGGATCGTTCAAGATGCATGTACCATTCCAGAGAAGCCTCTGTCAAACTATCTTGAAAAAAATGGATTAACAGCTTCTCATCATCGGAATATGCAGCCATCTTTCTGCAGTAAGACCTTATATGTGTCCTAGGACAACTATTACCCTTGTATTTCTCGAAGGTTGGGATTACAAACTTCGGAGGTATCTTAACTCCGGGTACAAGACATATTTCAGCAGCATCTAGTCCCAAAACATCGGGGCCTTGCAATGCCTTCACCATCTCTTGTAAAGCATTAAACTTCTTCTCTAATTCAGCGGTCTGCGGTCCATATGCTTCACCTGAATTCTTATTGAAACCTTCATGATCATCATACTGGACTTGTGTTGGGATCGTAGTACCATGTGGATGTGTCGCACCGACTGGTGGAGGGACAGTGTTGATAGGTATGGCACCTGCAGAAGTAGGAATTGCCCCAACAGGGGTTGGGGTGGCCTCGGCAGGAATTGGAATTGCACCACTTGCGTTGGGAATTGCACCAGCCGAAGTCTGATTCGCACTCCTCTCTGCTGCTTGCCTCATCTCCTCTTGACTCCTGGCCATGTTCTGAATCACCTCCATGAGTTGATTCATCTGTGTCTTCATGCCTAGCATCTCGCTCCTCATAGTGGCCTGGTCTTGCTCTATCTGATCCATGACTCTTTTCTGATTATTCCTTGTATTATACCGATGTCGTGAAGTCAGCTTGCTTTACTCTCTCTGAAAGGGTAAGCGGCGTGTAAGATCGGGTTGTAAGGAATGCAAGAAATGATGCAGAGATGCTTATGCAAATGTAATGTAATGAGCACATGATAAAAGAACGATAGCGAGATCAAAGTCATAGGTCCTGCAAAACAACACAAAAAACATCTCTCCCCTCGGGTGGGTTATCTATTGGTTTATAAAAGGGTATCCCAAAGGTTTTTAAACAAAGTCCCATGCACTAACCCTCAAAATTTTTCCATCATAACGACTACTCGTAAGACGGTAATCATTTCAAAGGATGAACACCGAGTTATGTCTTAGCAACCTTTGGAATAAGGTTCTACAAAGGTCCTCAGAATCGCAGACTCCCAAGTTGGAAATGAGAACGTCATTACGACTACACGTAAGACATAGTCATCCCAAAGGGGTCTCATCTGAGCGGTGGAATTCAATCCAACTCAACGAGTCCTAAGTCTCGCAAATCAGAAAGAAACCACCTCTTAATCTTAGTGTATACTCGAAAGCTCGGGTAGAAAGCTTTTATCCTTACAAACCATCCAAATAAACCCAACAGTTAGAGAATAAAGCATAAATAAATAAAACAAGTAAAAACACAAACACGACAAACAAAAAAGGCTTGGCTCGCTAGGACTTCCCCAGCAGAGTCGCCAGCTGTCGCTACTCGAAAAAATGCATTGTGCAACGACGGGGAGGCAAAAAGAAAGGACAGAAGAGTCGCCACCGAACTTTATTTATCCCATGAGGGGAAGGGAAAATATCGAGAAAACCTTAAGAAACGAACGGATAAGATGGTCTCGCAACCAAGAACAGGTTCGGAAGCCGGTTATGCGAAGGGAAGGTATTAGCACCCCTCGCATCCATCGTACTCGATGGGAACCTTTTGTTTGTCGATGTGTGAATTTATCTGCTTAAATATTATGCTTTAAAAGTGTGTTCCAAAGGGGGAGAGATAAAGGGTTAGAAACAGGGAAAGAGAGGTAACGGGGAAGAAGAGAGAAAGAACAGACTCGATAGGACTTCGCAGTCCTAGGCCTACGTATTCTCAACGGGTGTGAGAAAGTCAGAGTCGACGTAGTTCGGGGCTACGTATATAGGGGGAATGTGCTCGGCAAGGATTGTGGCCCTTGTGCCTACGTATCTTTACTTAAAAGAAGTAAAGAATCAGCGCAGCCGTAGTTCGGCCTACGGTGTGCGGGGGAGTTCTGGTATACGATGCTATCATGCGCATTCTAGCAGTTAGGCGTATTGCTGCTCGCTCGTTGGAGACTTAGGCGTTACCTATTTGCGGTAGAACGGACGTAGCATGCCTTTCTGGGAAAGGGTGGAAAAAGAAAAGGGTGCTCGCTAGGATATCGCAATCCTATGCCTACGTATTCCCATTATGCATGAGAAATCAGAGCAACGTAGTTCGTGCTACTACGGGTAACTGGTGTTTTTTTGTGGATGATGCTATCGTGTGCATTCTAGCAGTTTAGGTGTTTTGCTGCTCGCATGTGAGGAGACTTATGCGTACCTGTTTGCGGTAGAACGGACGTAACATATCCTTTTTTGAAAGATATTAGGTTTTCGCCAGACGAGGCAAGATGTCACATTTGATTGGTGGAATTGCTTTTGGGGCGAGATAGGTCCTCGGATAGTAACCCCTACGGGTAGTACCCAATTCTTTATCTCAAGGTTTTTGTTACGAAATGGTGTGGCGAACGTAGCGTCTTCGTATTGAAAGACGAGTATCGATACCACCCCCACTACAGTGAGCATCCCAACACTCGGAGAGGAAGAAGACTACACTTAATCCTCTCTCTTTAATTCAATGCGAAGAGAACTTCGTTCTCTTATTAAAGATGTTTTTGGTTTTGAATGGTAAATGCTTTGCGACAGAGAACCCTACGGTAAGCGTCAACACTCGGGATAGGAGAAGGCCTACGCCTAACCACTCCACGACCATTCAAGTTTCGTTAGGAAAAGACCTTGAAAATGCACTCGGTGCGAGACCGAGGTTTTAGGTTAGAAAGGTTGCGGAAGGAAGTTGCGAAAGCGAGATGGTGGATAAAGTCGCGTCTTCGTATTGAAAGACGAATATCAAGACCACCCTCACTACAGTAGGCATCCCAACATTCGGAGAGGAAGAGGTCTACACCTAATCCTCTCTTTTTAATTCAATACAAAGAGAAATTAGTTTATTATTAAAAGTGTGCTCGGTTCGGGACCGAGGTTTTAGGAGGAAAAGTTTAGAAGCGTCTTCGTATTGAAAGATGAGTGTCGAAACCACCCTCACTACAGTGGGCATCCCAACATTCAAAGAAGAAGAGGTCTACACCCAATCCTCTCTCTTTAATTCAATACAAAGAATATGATTTAAAAATGTTTTCGAAGATACACTCGGTACGGGACCGAGGTTCTAGGAGGAAGGGTTTGAAAATGTAAAGAAATGGAAAGAAAAACGTCTTCATATTGAAAGACGAGTGTCTAAACCACCCACACTACAGTGAGCATCTCGACACTCGGAGAGTAAGAAAGTCTACACTTAATCCCCTCGTTTAGTTCAATGCAAAGATGATTTGATTTCGAAGATGGTTTGACAATGTTTTTGAATCGAGTCGGGACAGGTGACAAAGAGAGAAAAGAGGTGGTCTCAGATCCAACATTACTTATCAATAATTTGACTAGTAATGAATTACGGAGGTCACGTCATCGACCAAAACAAAATGAAATGAGATAAGGAGTCCAATGAAAAAAGAGAAATAAAATTAATCTTCTAAAGTGAAATAACCTTCAAAATAGAAAACATTAAGAAAATTAAATAAAACTTAAACTAAATCTATTATCCAATTAAAAAACAAATATCACGTGCCTTAGAAAATTCAACCAAAAACAACAAGTCTTGAGAAACTTAAGCCATGCTACTACCAAAATGCAATGTAATGAAAAGATTAGCTAGTAACAGTAACTAACAAAGTGGCGGACCGAAAAGAAATTCACACGGCACGTAAAGTCTAAAGCTACTAGCATTGATTATTTACTGGAAAAAAAACCAACATATGCATTTATCCCTAGGTGCTTCATGATGAGTGCAAAGAAGTTCTTTAAAAATAAATTAAACATATAGCATCGGATGCACATAAAGATGTAACGGAAAATAAAAAAGAAGAAAAAAAAATGGGAACATCATGGTATAAAAACATCACGTGCATTTTCCATAGAAAGCAGGAGAAATGGATTGACATTGAATGGTCATATCAAAACATTTAAACACATATTAAAAGACCAAAATTATTTAAAACTAGAAAATGAAATAAAGCAAGGGTCAAAAAATGAATCTTCAAACCAATCTTTCTTCCTCAATGGCTATTTTTTCCTCTTTCAAAAATAAAAAAGAAAAGAATGGGATTTTATTGAAACAAAAGGGCAAGAACAAAACAACAACACAACAATCGCAATCAGAAACTATAAAGGATCACACATACAAGATGAATAGAAGACGTGAGAAGGGCGAAGATATACCAAGTCGAAGTCGAATGTCTCCCACGGTTAGATCTAAAACACCAATGGTATATGTATGTATTTATCCCCTCTCCTCCTTCTTGATCTATTGTGAATTGATTATGTGTCTGCTATGATGTTTTGATGGATGATTTGTGTTTTAGAGAAGAAGGAAGGTCGTGAGGTTGTGTTCGCGTTTACGGAGAAGACGCGAAGGGTTTCATGGTTAGTTGTTGTTGGTGTTCGTGAGAGGTGGATGGGTTACAATTTGAAGAAAATTTGCGATGATGATGGTTTCAGCAGGAAAGGGTTCTGGGTTGATATTTTGAAGCTAAGGGTGATGGGTTCCGCCATTTCGAAGGTGACGAAGCCGAAGGAGATGAAGGTTATGGAGTGGGTTGGAGATTGAAGTACACAACTGGGTTTCTGTGTGTGGAGAACACTGGTGAATGGGCGGTTGTTTATCAGAAGTTTGAAGGAGTGATGGTGGTGGCTTTGAGGTTGCCGTTGTTTGTTTATGGTTGACAGTTTTGGTGTTAAATTGCAGAAGTGGAAAAAGGTTGAGGTTTGGAAAATGGTGGAGGGTTATTCAATGTGATGAAGAAAAAGATATAGAAGAAGGATGTTGGTTTAAAGTTTTCCGAGTTTGTTGTTGTTCAAGGAAAAAAATGAAAGAGAGTTGTTCAAGTTGTAAGGGAGGGTTTTTTTTTTATCGAAGAGGATTAGAACTGGTTGAGATTTTGTATGAGCAAAGAAAGGTTTTGTCTTGAAGATTGGAGTTGATTTTTGGGATTGTTGCTGAGTGTGGTGTCTGTGTAGCAGGGTATGAGTTGTGGTTATGTTTTTTTTTAGCAGTGATAGCAGGTTATGCAGGGTTGATAACAGGGAGCAGCAGGGCACAGTCCACAAGTTTTTTGATCATAGTTGTACTGATAGCAGCATGTCTGGTCTGGTGTGTTATGCACGGTTCTGTGGCTTGTGGTTTGTCCACTTTGTTTTTTTTTTTATTCTGCAGAAGTTTTTGCTAATTTTTGGGAGGTGTCTCTTCTGCAGGTTATGTGTGGCTAAACATGGTAATGGTTCTGTTTGTGTTGGGAAATATTTGCAGCAAGTCTTTAATCAGTGTGTGGTTAGCGGTTTTGGTGAATGCCTTATGGCCAAGCTGATGATGCAGGTCGCAGGTTTTTGTACCGCTTGTGCAGAGATTGTCTGGTGTGGGTTTGGTGCAGGCTATGGCTTGTTGAAGGTTTTTCGGCTGGTAGCAGTACTGGTCATAGCTTGAGGTAGTAGCAGGTACGGTTACGCAGCTTTGTGAGTTCTTTTTTTTCAAAACAAAACACAGCTGGATTTTGGTACAACAGCTTGCAATTTTTCTCTATCTAATCCGTGAAAATCAATTTGCTTTATGTTCCTAATGCAATTTTTCTTCATTTTGTTTTGTGCCATGGTTCTTTTTTGTTTGTGGTGTCTTTGTGATGAATATTATGTTGTGGATACTTTCAGGGGTCTGTCCGTGTGGTAATTTAGATGTGAACTCTTTTATTGAAATCCTTTGTGAAGTCATAGCTCATGATTATGGAAATTGCATCGTAATGGCTGAAATCATGTCTTGAAATTTTGACTCAGGAAGTTTGTCCACTTTTCTAACTGAAAATTTCCTCACTGCATTTTGTTTCATGTGTACATGGGAGAGGACAATGATTTGCTTGATAGAGCAACTCTTCATGGTATGACAAACTCAGTATCACAGACTACTTTGAAGGGAGAAGACGATGTAGTTATGGTGGGCGTGTGAATCATACTATCATGATTGCTGTAAGATGTTGTGTAGTTCCTGTAAGATTTTCGTGGCTGCTAACACTTATGACACCCTTGTCATGTAGGTTTAAAAGATGATTTTTCTTCTATTTCTTCACTTTGTGCAGAACATTTTCGGATGCAGTTGCGCTTCTGAACTTGGGGAGTGCTTGGCGGAGGCTACTGGCGAAAAGGGGATAAAGCACGCCAACCAATAGATATTCGGTGCAGAAGGCACGCCGAAGGTCAAAGGGTGATAAGGACCGAAACAAATTCTTCACCGGGGATCCTGTTTTCGCTTTGGCTTATCGAAATCCATCCACCTTTAGTGGTTGCCTTGTCATGACAGAGTTTTTTTTCTTGGTCAAATTGAAAATGTAATCCATTTGATAGCTTCATGATTAACAGTAACGTTGTAGCATAGAAAGTTTCATGTATGGAATGTTCAAGTTGTGTTGTGACGGCATGGTTTGTATGCTGAAAAAGTATGTAGATTGTAGAAGTGTGTATGTATACATGGCTTGGGTTCATTTAATGAAATAGGTGTCATTCTCATGTTCAACTTGGTTATTATTTGCTACTGCAAGATGCGATTTGCTTGCTTATCATGGTGTGGGCTTTGTAGCAATTTTTGAAAGTTTTAGTGTCAAATGGACCCATTTTTATATGTATTTTTTTTTAAATTCAAATGGGCTTGAAATAAAATCTTACTATCCATTGTTGATTTGAACTTGATTTATCTTGAATGTCACTTGTTTTATGATTAATACTTGACATTCTTAGACAACATTGTGCTTGTTCATGGATGGAAGTAGAAGCGAAAGTTGCCTGCACCACAACATCATTCCTGAACCTCTAAAAATAATTTGACGATGATGAAAGCATTATGAATCAACTAAATCATGTCTTAGAAATCAAACTTGAATTGTGGGACCAAAACAAACCCATGTTGAACTTTTATATTTGAACCAAACTCTTCACTATTGGTCAAATGAACCCCCCCCTTGAAAATGAATTGAACCCTGATGATCTTTAATCATGAAACACCTAACTTTGCCATAGCTTGATGAGTTGAAAATAAGTAAAAATACTTGTTTGACCAGGATGAGGTCAAACTTCACTTGAATTCCAACCATTACTACCCTTGACTTGATCACTTTGCTTGACAACTTGATTTTGACACAAAAATCCTAATTCGAACCTCAACCACACAATACTTGAATTAGTGCATCCTGAAAGTAACAACATATTTTTGGATCTTCTGAACGATGGTTAGTGGGTAAATGTACAGATGGAGGATACATACATTGGTAGGACAAATTTGGGGTATTACACTCCTAAGGAGGAATTAGGCTCTCACAAGAAGGATCCTAAGATTGAAGGACACAGAGAAAGGAGAAGGTGTGTACAAAGTACTTGAGTCCTCAAAGGCTCAACTCCTTATGGAATGCCTTTAGCTCTACCAAAGGAAGAGCTAGGCTTTCACAAGGAGGATCCTGAGATGGTAGGACGTGAGGAAATTAGAGTAAGGAGGATAAGAATGGGAAGCATAGTGAAAACCAAAGGAATTCACCATGGCACTCAACCAAAGTCATCACATTCAAAGTGTCCTCAATGGTTCAACTTCTTTATGGAACGCCTTGAGCTCTACCAAAGGAAGAGCTAGGCTCTCACAAGAAGGACCCTAATATCATATGACAAAGGAATTAGGAGGGGAAAGCGGGAAAGAACCATGTAAAGATGGAAATCGTCCAAAGACATCTTATGGAAAGACTAATGGAAAAGGTCCTAAAGGAAGCCTAGGTTAGGAACTAGTGAGGAACATGATTAGAACTTGGAAATACACATACAAGTGCCTTAAGATGTATAGGATATGGATATATGAGAATTGGATGCATAAACATTGCAAAAAGATCACACAAAGTGCAAACTAGGTCAAAGGTATGGTTGAAACCACACAAAGATAGGTCAGAATGTAAAATCTACCAAAAATAGAAAAATGAACCTAAAATTTCTAAGAAAATTCCTAGGGTACCCCTCTGGTCTTAGGGACCAGGGGTCCAAAGATGGGGGGAATATTCTAAGTCTAAGTATGCCAACAGAAGGAATAGTTAAGGGGTATCCTATGAACTAGGAAAGGGAAAGAGGGTCCTAAAGACCTAAACAAAAACCCATCCAAATGGCATCTAAAATTAATGATAAAAATACCACAATGTCAATTAATGTGTCTAGACTAAGTGAAATAAATTTCATGCACTTCTTTGAAGTGTTGAGCAAGAAAGAAAATCAAGAAGAGGATATGTCGTTTTCATGTTTACAAAAGAGCATATTAACAAGAAAATACACAATTAAGTGAAAAATGAATTAAAAATAAATACAAAAATATGGGAAATCATATTACACGTTAAAATACCTAAAACATATTTTTCCATGATTTTTTTGGATTATTTAAGTATTTTATATGAATTAATATGAAACAGAAATTAAAATGAAAAATAAAGGAAAAAGAAAGGAAATTGAAAAAAGGTAGGTGCAATTAGTAAGTGATTTGCGTGTGTTTGTTGGGCCAGAGTGACTGGGAGGTGTGATTAGGAATTATGGCCCAACCAAATCCAAAGCCAGTCAACCAACGAGACTGAATCTCAACCATTCAACTCAATTCTAGTCAATTCATTCAATGGCCAAGATGCTAGCTGCCCAAACGCAGCGTTTCATTTAAAGGGAATCCAAATGATCCTGGCCTTACGTTTTGGGTGAAGTCAAACGAATCTAAGGCTGTTAAACATCCACGTGTACCTCAGAAAACTAACACCATATGAAAATGAATCGTGACCGTTTGATGCAAGCCTAGTCAAAAGGTTCAGCCAAGATCCAAGGGTAATCATTGTGACACGCAAGCTTGGGGTTTAAATGCTCAGATGGAGGGAGATCTTGTAGACGTCGGAGCCACGACGCTCCGGTCGTCTTCTCCGATGATACACTCACTATAGCATATTCTCAACTTCAATAAAACTCAAAATTAATTACACTAATCTACTCGCCTTGCTACGTAGATCATCATGCCATGGTTATTTTTCCCTAATTGCTCACAACAAGCCATAACCAAATCCTACAAGTCTCTAGGTGTCATCAAGAAATGCTGCAAATAGCCATAAAACCTATCCTAAATCCATCTACTAAGTGCAGGGATAACAAATATATGGAAATGGAATGTTAATTCATCATGGATCGTGAGAAAAGTTGAAAGGTAATTACCTAGGGGAGAGCTTCCACTAAGCCTTCAAATGGGGATGATTCTTGATGGAAAACGCCCAGAAACAATCAGTGACCTTCAATGAAGCTTCTGCAACTCTTGATTTTGGCTAAAACTTAATAATTCTCCAAACATGTATTTCAATTTTCTTCACTTTTTTCTCAACTGTTTTCTGTTATTTCTCCCTCCAATTTCAGTTATGATGCATTGTGAATGATGATATGATTATATGGAATGGACTTGGATGACTTTGAAGCCCAATTGAAGCCCATTGAGGTCCAATTAAAAATCCAAGTTTCTCATGTTGGAGCTTTATGATTATCACCAAAACAGAGCTCAAGCTGTTGAAAATTGGTTCATTCTAATTACTTATGATGCAAGGAATCCAATGGTGGAGATTAAATCCTTGGAATTGGATCAATGGTGTGGATTGGAATGTGTTACTTCAAGATGAAGTAACCTTGAATTTTGCCATGGAAATGACCTCAAATTTGGTTTCTGATTTTGGCATGGTTCTTAGAATATTTAAGGCACTCAAAATATGCATACATATGAAGAAAAATGGTTTTAAATGAATTGGATCCAAACTAGGCCTTTTCAAGTGTTCCTTCATGAAATTTTCTTCACCAATTATCACCTCCAAGCCAAAGCAATGATAAATTGAGGTTTGATTGAGCAAATGACCCCATTTGGAGCAAGTTTGAAGTTGGAAAGATCTTCATTTGAAGTATGCAAAGTGGTGAAATTGACCTATAATCAAAGTTTCCCAAAATACCCCTGCCTTGCAACCTTCATATCTTGAGCTCGACAAATCCAATGAAGGACTTATAGGACTTTTTTGAAAGATAAGATCATGAGGAATAAATCCCATGTTTGGGTCAAGATGAGGAGAGACATCCTCATAGGTAAAAAATTCCTTGGAAGTTGGTTGATTTTCAACGACCAAAATCACATTCATCTGATGACCTGTAACTTGTCTGCTTCATAACTTGAGTTCTAGAAATCAGATGAATGACTTCTAGTACTCAAAAGAAAGCTAAGAAAATTCTCTACAAGTCTCATGTTGGAGTCAAGATGAGATGGGACTTGTATCTTGAGTTATGTGGTCTTGAAGTTAGACACTAAATAAGGGGATTTTACTCTGACAAGCTTAGAAACCCTAGCTTAGTAACTTCTTACACTCTTGTGTATTGATGAATTGATCTTGAAATGATATATTATATGTCTCAACACAACATTCCATGATCATAGTTGCTTGGAATTGAGTCTCAATCTCCTCAAGGCTCACAGTTGACTTAGGGTTGACCAGGTGAAAACCCTAACTGCACCACCTTTGGTTGTGGCCTCTTGTACTTGGTAAAATGACATGAGCAAGCTCCATAATGATCCTCAAGGCATCTTATGAGCTCCCAAAATAGCTTCTATCCATAACCATGGACTCATAGCCTCCTGATGACTTTTATTGACCCCCAAGATAGGAGGTAGGCATACTTGTACTCATCCACTTCTTCAAGGAGTCTTGACCTCTTTCTGATGACTTGATGAGGATGATAACTTAATTATAGCTTCTTGATTGGCCTTAGAACCTTTGGTAGCCTTCTCTTGATAGGCACATTTCTTGATCCCCTGCATAGATGACAATGTAATGCATATGTTAATACTATGATGAATGCAATGAAACATAAGCTAAGTCAAGAAAAGGTTAGGCAAATTTTGGGGTGCAACAGCTGCCTCTATTCAAACGACTTGGACCTGACTGGGTGTGAAGCGAACGACTCTCAACCAATCAAGGTAAAAGACAGTTGAATACCAATAAACCCGGAAATTTTCCAACCGCAGAAATAAACTGCAAAACTGGTTGGGAAGAAAAGTCTTCGGAGAAAAATTTGCACATGATGAACATCTTGAACACTCCGCTGGGGAAGAGAGACTTAATCAAGTGACTCCACTAAGGAAATTTATAATAAAACTGGCGTCGTGGTCTGAAAACCGTAGGTCTGAAGATTAACATATCAAATTGTCAGAATCTGGATATTCAATAAATACAACGAATCAAAGAGATTTACTGGAGCCTAGATACTCAACAAAATGAGGAAACAAACCGGAGACTAGACACTCAATGAGAGAGAACGAGCAAACGAACCGGAGCCAAGACACTCAACGAGATAAACGAGCAAACCGGAGCCTAACACTCAACGAGATAAATGAACAAACCGGAGTCAAGACACTCAACGGGAGAAACGAACGAACGAACCGGAGCCAAGACACTCAACGCGATAAACGAACGAACCGGAGCCAAGACACTCAACGAGATAAACGAACGAACGAACCGGAGCCAAGACACTCAACGCGATAAACAAACAAACTGGAGTCAAGACACTCAACGTGATAAACGAACGAACCGGAGCCTAACACTCAACGAGATAAATGAACGAACGAACCGGAGCCTAACACTCAACGAGAGAAACGAGCGAACAAACCGGGGCCAAGACACTCAACGAGATAAACGAACAAACGAACCGGAGCCTAACACTCAACGAGAGAAACGAGTGAACCAGAGTCAAGACACTCAACAAGATAAACGAACAAATGAACCGGAGCCTAAGACACTCAACGAGAGAAACGAGCGAACGAACCGGAGCCAAGACACTCAACGCGATAAACGAACGAACCGGAGCCTAACACTCAACGTGATAAACGAATGAACGAACCGGAGCCAAGACACTTAACGCGATAAACAAACGAACCGGAGCCAAGACACTCAACGCGATAAACGAACGAACCGAAGCCTAACACTCAACGAGATAAATGAACGAACGAACCGGAGCCTAACACTCAACGAGAGAAACAAGCGAACGAACCGGAGCCGGGACGCTTAATGAAACAAAACAAAGCCGAGACATTCAATGAAATAAATCAGATCCAGAACACTCAATGAAACAAATCAGAGCCAGGACACTCAATGAAATAAATCAGAGCCAGGACACTCAATGAAACAAATCAGAGCCAGGACACTCAATGAAACACATCAGAGCCGGGACACTCAATGAAATATGTGACCTTACTGGGGATTTACCGGAGTCTGGAAATTCAACGGTCAAGAGGAATACGTCATGAACTGAACGCTCACCGGAATCTAGCCATTCAATGTAGCAGAAGTACTATCACAAAATTTATCACGCTTAATATATCCAACCGGAGTCTGGACACTTCACGGGTAAAGCACAATACCACAAATTGAAAATTCACCGGAATCTTAATATTCCTCGGAGGAGTCGGGGCCTGAACGCTCAATGTAAAAGTTGGAGCTTGAAGATCACCTGCAGGGGATCTCAATTACCTGAAATCGGAAAGGTAGCAATCTAGCTTATGTTTCAGAATGCGAATGTTGAAGATGGCGTAATGTTCCATACAAAATGGAAATGCTACGCGTTTGGGTGGATGCAATGCACGATGCAAATGCAAAGGAAATGCTCCGGCAAAATAAATGTTGGAGAGATGATGCCAACTCCACTGGGGAGAGAAACAAATCCTGCTGGGGATAGTTTACATGTGCCAATAATGATTGGGCTTATACTGAGGGTGCGAGCCCGGATGGCTAGCTTGGCTGGGAAAAACACCATGAACAGCTTTCCAGAGTATGAATTCTCCTGGGGAAACAGACGAATCTACCGGGGAGACAAACAAATCTGCGGAGGAACCAACTCTACCGGAGACCTTGGTCTGAACTGCTGAGAGCCGAATACCTACGGAAAATCTGCTGAAGAAAACCACATGCTAAACTACCGCTAGGATAGATTTCGCAACTACCTGGTGGAATAGACAGTCTTATCTTGACTCGTTGGGAAGTAAGTCTCACACTTGCGTTCGGCGGGGATTAAATGTGTAATGATCAACCGTCATGGTCGAATGGCATTTACTCAACTGATCCTATCTCTGCTTGGGGAGATACACCAAATGTTACCAGTCCGACTCTACAGGAAATAAACCGGACCTAGCTGGAGAGTCCACCTCTGCTTGGCAGAAAGAAATCCAATCTCGTCTTGCCGGAGAGTAGGTCTCACACTTGAAATTTGTGGGGAAACTTTCCTGGAGATGAAATGCTGCACATGATTCAGCTAGGGGTATGATGATTCTGCCGAGGATACATCTTCGGCAACGTGCCTCGAGGGTTGCAACCCTGCAACAAAATGAACAAACAGACAAGATACCCATCACAAAGGTACCTATCGAGGTTATCATCCGTGACAATGTTCAAGTAGTTCGAAGTTTTAACAAGTATTGGCCTAGGCCAGCAAGTTTATGTATGTGCATTCTAACAAAAACATCGGGCGTTTTTTCGTAAACAAAACAGATAAAATGTAAAACAAACACAAGACAAACAAAGTACTGAATAGTATATGTTTATTGATAAATGAGCCTGTAAATAGGCAAAAAAATTTACAACAGATGCAAACTCCTGGAATGAGGAAGCTGCACAAATATATTACAGAAATATACAGCAATATGTACAAATGTCAGCGATGTGGTGTAGACGAACACCATGAGCTGATCCCTCTATGACTCACTCAACTTCGATACCTCTCCGACGTTTTGTCTTCAGAAGAGATTGACTTGGGTAAATGGCCCTCAAGTCTTCCGAAACCACTAAGCAATGAAAGTTCACACGTGGACCGCAGTCATTTGCTTTTTCAATCCCTAACTTTTTCCTGAATCGCCCTTTCGGGTTTTTGATTCACCGGGATACCCTTTTTTGCCAAAGCCACCCTTTCGGGTTTTCGACTTTGCGGGTGTACATCTTTTCATTTATATCCCTAACTTTTGCCCGAACCTTTTATTTTTCTGGTTCGCGGGATGCCCCATTTTTGCCTGGATATTCTTTTTCTTTCCAGCGGGTCATTTTAAGCAAAGTATTTTTTAACTGTGTCCGTGTTCACAGGGGATGTGAAATCTTCGCCATCCATCGTGGAGAACAATAAGGCTCCTCCCGAGAAGACCTTTCTGACGACATATGGACCTTCGTAGTTGGGAGTCCATTTTCCCCTGTGATCGGAGTATGGTGGGAGAATCTTTTTCAACACAAGATCGCCCGTCTGAAAGCTTCGAGAAAAGTTCAAAGTGTGAGGAGTTGCTAAACTAGGGTTCTCAGGGTAAAATCTCATATTTAGTGCCTAACTTCAAGACCACTTAACTCAAGATGAAAGTTTCATCTCCATTTTTGGCCAACATGAAACTTGTAGAGCATGCTCTTAACTTTAATTTGAGTACTAGAAGTCCTCCATTTGATGTATAGAACTCAAGTTATGGTCCAAACAAGTTACAAGTCATCAGATGAATGTGAAATTTGTTTGCAAAAGTCAACCAACTTCCATGAAACTTTTGACCTAGAAGGGTGTTTCTCTTAAACTTTTGGCCAACATGAAAGTTGTAGTTTTTGATCTTATCTTTCCAAATTGTACTAGAAGTCTTCCATCTGATTTGCAGAACTCAAGTTATGACGTTTACAAGTCAGGGGTATTTTGGGAATGTGAGATTATAGGTCATTTTGCATTATAGGTCATTTTCACTATCTTGCAAGCTTCAAATGAAGTTTTAGGTCAACCATGTACTCATGATGAATTTATTTGGCTTAGGGTGAGACTTGGTTTGAAAGAAATTGACAAAAGGAGGATTAAAAGGCATTTATGTGAAAAAATTTAAATTAATTCATGTATGTTCAAAAAAGGCCAAGTGAGTACTCGTTTTAATCAGAAAAATCATTCTAAGCAATTTGGCATTATTAGAATTTTCATTTGGGGCTTATTTCATGGTGGTTTGATTTGTTACTTCATGAATAAGAAACACATCAAAGATTGCTCATAAGGTGCAAACAAGCTTTCCTTTTGATCCCCACACTCTCACTAGACCATAAGCAAGCTATTTGAAGTTTCTAGAAGGTTGAAACAGTTAGAATTCGTGCATTCCATTGTTGATTTTTTGAAGGAAAATTGAAATGTGGATATTCTAATTTGGGCCTTCAATGGACCTCAAAAGCCCACAAACATCTCCTATATAAGTTCCATGATGGATTCAGATCAATTTTGGTGTTCATTTCGTGCCATAGCCAGAGATTGAAGATTTAGTTTCAAGAGCCAAAGTGAAAATCATGATTTCTGATTCAGAGCAATTCAAGGCAATTCAAAGCTTCAACCATTTTCAACATACTTCATTGAGTGTATCTGCACAAGATTGGAGCAAGAGGAGCACCATAACTGCCTCAATTTGAAGCTACAAACCAGGTTTGAACAATTCACGATTGCACTAATTTTAGCATGATCTAAGTAGAATTGACATGTGGTTAAGCTTTAGGGAGATGTTTAGATGGATTCTGGACCAAAAATTGAAGGATTAGAGACAAATTAAGATGCAATGTGATTTCTATTTGGATGCGAGTTGGCTTGCTCTTGAGGTTTTAACATGATCTAAATAGTTTAAAATTATCTGTGAAGCATGAGGAATAGATCTGTGGTTTCAATTGAAGTTTTGGTGATGATCAGACTATGGAGCATTTTCTATTTGTGTTCGAATTTTAGAATCCATGAGGAATTATGATAATTGAAGGTGAGATTTGAGATCTACGTGAAAAATGGAGTGGAACTGTATAGATTTCATTGAAGTTCCTTGACCTGCACATGACGTCTCACCGGAGAAGACGACCGGCGTCGTTCTCCGGCCACCACTGATGAAAACCTTGACTCAGTCCCCTCATCCAACGATCATGACTTAAGCTCAGATTTGAACTTTGCAATCCAAAACGCAGTCGTTATATTAATGTGCTGGCACGCGCTAAAGCCATTGGATGAGTTGACCAGCCCACATATCCAACGCCTCTGATTTAATTCAGCATTTTAATTTTGTTTAATTCATTTTCTTATTATTTTAATTGTTTGTTTCTTTTAAAATTCATATCAATTTCAATAATGATCAGAAAAATACCATAAAAATATGTCCATGCTCTAGATTTTATTTGTGATTTTTCTATGCTTTTACATTTGATTTTTGCCTGATTTTCAATTTATTTGGCATTTCTCATTTTTGCTATTTTCCTTAATTTTGCATTTTTGATCCATCTTCTTTCTGATTTTTGTTCTTTCAATTGGTATGGATTCTTGTTGAGATTTTTGGCTAGCTGGTATATTAGAGATGGATGATCCCATAGGATTTATTTCAGTTTTTTTTATAACAATAGGTTCTGTTTTGGATTAGGATCATTAGACCTTCCATTTTAGGATTTTCATTTGATACCTTGTGATCTAGGATTTTTTAGGTGACCTTCCCATTTGATTTGATCCCTGACCTTTCTACTATAGGTCCTTAACCTTCTTAGGTTCCCCTAGAAAATCTTATAGGATTTTAGAAGTAGTTTTGGTATTTTAAATAGATTTAGTACTTAGGCTAGTTTTAAGGTGTTTTCAACACAACACTTGCTTTATAATGTCTCCAATGGTGGCCTTTAGTCATAATAGGTTTGCTAATATTCTTTGATGGTGTTTTAGACATATAGAAGCTTCTGTTTTCTTGATGGTGGTGCTTGGTTTGGTGTTTAGACCCTCTTTTAGAAGCTTTCTGGTAGCTTGTTCAATTAGGATTTAAGAAGAGCCTAGTTTGCTTTCTCTTTCTTCAAATAAACATGGATGGCTTTGATTGCTTTCCATTCTCATCCCATGATACAAGGTCCCTATGTGTAAGCCTCATCCCTCCTTTGGACGGATGTGTGGCATTTCACAAGAGGTAGAACCTTTGAAGATGCCTATCTCAGATGTATGGTTGAGTGCCAGGATGGATTCCCTTGGTTTCCATCCTGCTTCCCATCATAAAACAATAATCTTGATGTTACCTCTCTTCTCTCTTGTTGGAGCATGAAGTTTGAGCTTTAATTTCTTTCTCTTGAAGATGGCTTAGACTTGGAGTTGTTTGCAGACTGTTTGTTTGTTTTGCTGTGTATTTGCTTTGCTGTTGAGCTGTTTGTCTGCTGTTTTGTCTGCTATGTTTCCTGTTTACTTGACTGTTGCTTGTGTGATTGTTTGGTGTGTTGCATTAGACTAAGCCTCATGTAGATGATTCTAGGCCTGAGAACATCCTAAAGTTTGAGACTAGCTCCCTTTGCTTGTCTGCATTAGAGGTTGAGTCTGGCTCCCTCTGCTTGACTGTTATTGCTTGGCTCTGCTTGTTGGCTTAAGGTTGAGTCTGTCTCCCTTGCCTGTGCTTTGTGTGTTGCCTCTGGCTTGCTTGCTCTAGAAGTTGATCTTGGCTCCTTCTGCTTGTTTGTTGCATTACATGCATTTTATTTACAGTTATTCTTTACAGTTATTTCTTCTGCTGTTGTTTTCCTTTGCCATGTTCCCCTAGGAACTCTGACTTCTCTTGTTCAAGAGAAGTTATGACAGACATTAGGGTTCTAACCATGCATGATAACATTAGGTAGTTCCATTCTAACCTCAACCGTAGGATAAACTTTGCATGACAACTTTAGGATTGGATCAGTTCCCCTTTAGTGTGTCCTTTCTCTTCTCATCTTCAAACAAATCAAGATACAGAAATAAAGGTTAATTGATGTCGTACGCTATGAGCCTTAAGCTACATGAGAAAGGGTTGTTGGAGAGTTTCTTTCCAACAGTCTGGATGTTTAGTATGGCACCCTTTGGGTGACATGCGACGCATTCACTCTCAGGTCTTATTCTCTAGTGTGATATTGGTTGCAAACATCCATAAAAAGATACTTCTATAAAAAAAGAAAACAAAGATCAAACATCTTTTTGTCCTCTTGGACCTTTAATCCCTGGAAACCCTTTTCAGAAGGAGAGTTTTGTTAACTGTCGGTTCTACCGCAAACGGTAAACGCCTAAGTCTCCCTCGAGCGAGCTGCATACACCAACTGCTGGAACCGTCTGTTAACCCTACTCGGATAAAAAAGACAAACCTGTGTTTCTCGTGTCCCGAACTATGTTTGCTCTGATCTTTCTCGCCGTGTGAAAGTACGTAGGCACGAGATGCGATATCTCGGCGAGCAACCTTCCCCCGTAACCCGTAGTTAGGCGAACTACGTTGACTCTGATTTCTCAATCCAGACGGGAATACGTAGGCATAGAACTGTTGTGTTCTGCCAAGTCATTTTCTTTTCTTTTCAGACCAGACCTTTAGCATAGATAGATGTAATAAACCCGTCAGATAAACACAACAAGCGTGGATCCCATCGAGTACGATGGACGTGAGTGTTGGACCCCAAAATTTGCTCAACCTTTTCTTGCCTGATTTATGTTTCATTGCATTTCATTTGCATAGTTACATCATGTACATAGTCAATCATTTGCACATCATAGCATAGCATGCCTCCAACAAGAGATCAAGGTGTCTATCAAGAGAAGAGCCTAGCAAGAGGTGTTATCCAAGATGAGAAGTCATCCAAGCCATCAAGAAGTGATTTGAAGTCTTGAGAAGTTTGAGTGCCTACATGTAGGTTTGCTCCTATCTTGAGGAATATTGAGAATCATCAGTGAGATGTGAAACATGGAATGTGAATTTGAGGTGTGTAGGGATCTCATTGGATGCCTAGAGGGCCATTTTGAAGCTGAGACAAGTCATTGATTCAAGTACAAGAGCCACATTTGAAGTGCAGTCAACTAGGGTTTCATCTGGACTAATCATAGGTCAATGGAGTAATTGGAGAGCATCAAAGCCTACTTTGAAGTCATGGGATTCATGGATTGGTATGTTGAAACATGTGTGGTGTTATTCCAAGGTTAAGCAAAGAAAGATCAAGAATGTGGGAAGTTGCTAAATTAGGGTTTCAGTGTAAAATCCCCTGTTTAGTGCCTAACTTCAAAGCCACATAAGTCAAACTACAAGTTTCAAATGGATCTTTGGCAAACATGAAACTTTTAGAGCATCTCAATACCTGTAATTTGAGTACTAGAAGTCCTCAAGGGGATTTATAGAACTCAAGTTATGGTCCTTGCAAATTACAGGTCATTAGATGACACTGAAATTTATCTGTGAAAGTCACTTGACTTCCAAGCAACTTTTTCCCTTCAAGAAAGTTTCAAATGGATTCTTGGCCAACATGAGAGTTGTAGATCTTGGTCATAGATTTCCATAGAGTACTAGAAGTCCTCAAGTGGATTTGTAGAACTCAAATTATGATCTTTGCAAGCCAGGGGTATTTTGGGTATTGATGATTATAGGTCATTTGTGACCATAGGCCATTTTCACCAACTTAGAGGCCTCAAATGAAGTTTTGTTCAACTAGAAAGTTGCTCAAAATAGGGTTTTAACCTTGACCATGCATCAAGGAGGCTTTGAATTGGCTCATAGGAGAAGTTGTTTTGAAATGGCTTTGAAATGAAGAAATTAAAGTTATTAAAAGGCCAAAAATGTGATTTCTTGATTTTATGGCCAAATAATGCAAAGTTATATGTCATTTTGATCAGAAAAGGCATTTTAAAGATGATGACATTACCACTTTTTTGATTTGAGGCCAATAACACATGGTTCCCTTTTGTACCTTAAGGATGAAGTAACACATCAATACATGGCCATGGGATCAAAAACAAGGAAGATATCATTCCCATTCAATTCAAAATATCATGAGGTGAGAAATTCAAGCAAGATTGAGAGTTGTAGCAAGGCAAAACACGACTGTGGTGAAGGAGATTTTCAAAGAATGTGAGAAATTGAAATTCTCATTTGGATGGTTACAGAAGTTTCTAGAGGTTTCCAACACATTCTATATAACATTGGCAACTAATTCAGATCATTTTTTGGCAAGGATTGAGCAAGGAATCAGAAAGAGCAACTGAATTTTCTTCATTGTATCTCAGAGTCGGGTTTGGAGATAGAGGGAATTTCAAGGCAAATTGACCATTGGAGTAGCTTGGGAAGTGGTTCTTGAGTGATTCTGCGAAAGATTGGAGCTTGAATCGAGCATTTGCACCTTCTGTTCATCCATTTTTTCCAGGTTTGCAACTTTCATTTTTTAGCTTAGATTTGGGGAAATTAATTAGCATTTGGTATGTGGATAGGTTATAGATGTTGCTTAGATGGATTTAGGCACAAGAATTGGATGATTAGAGATACTTTAGGTCAGTGCAAGATTTCTGTTGAGGGAGATATCTCTTAATTCTTGAGGCTTTAAGCATGGTTGAATGGTTAGTTTTGGTCAGTGAAAGGTGTAGATGAGTTTAGGCTTATTCATTGCAAGATTTGAGGTGTTCAAGATTTGGTGATTTCTCTGCAACTTGGATCGAGTTTGGTTTTAGAGGATGAATCAATGAATTCTGAGGGCATATTCGTGATCAGGATGAAATTTTGAGGAGGATAGGGTGTTTAGTTGTTGTGTTTGATGCTTTGTTGGGATTGCCACGCCGGAGAAGACGGTGGCGCAAAGCTCATGCCACCATCTGAGTTTCCCTCTCAGATTTGAATGTTTTGGGGACGATGACTCCCAACCCTAGGATCCATGCTTGACTTTGACTAATCTCATAAACCAATGGCCACGATCTTGTTTTGCTTTCTGAAGAGAAATGAGTTTAGATGAAACGCACCGTTTCATTAAACTGAGTTTGGGTGGGCTTGAGACTTGCTTGCTAATCACACCTCCATTCAGGCCCAAGGTTGAAAATACACTGGATTTAGTTGCTATTCAGCACACACATTTTTCCATTTCCTTTTTCATTTTCTGATTTTATTTTAATTGGTTTTGGGTCTAGTTACTCATTGCTACGCGCACCCCCTCCTGGGCCCATATCTGGATAACAACGTGATTTATTTGCTATTTGCCACGCACATTTACCATTTTCTTTATATTTTCTTTTATTTTCACATTTTGCATATAGTTAGAAATTAATTCACAATAAATAGGAAAATTAACATTTTTAGGCTAGATTTTTTTCCCTGACTCCTTAAAGAGTCTAGATTTTAATAGGATTGAGAAATTATTAATTCATGCATTTTTGAATTTAATTGCTTTTTTTATAGTTTAAGTGCTTTTATTTTCAATTTGGTTGATGCATGATCTTGTTGGTTTTGGTATGAATGGTTGGTGATGACTTTTGAGTTGATTCTTTTTGGAATAGATAGCTTAGATATGCATGTACCCCTAGCAATTTTTCTCATATTTTTGTGAGATAATTTTAGGTTGTTTTGAACATTGAACAATAGGTGTTGTGATTTTAGGGTTTTAAGATGGTACCCTTAGGTTTAGGGCATAGTTTTAGGCCTAAACGAATGGTTAACCCCCTGGTTTTTGTATGGAGATATTCTTAAGAGGTTTAGGAACCTTTAGAATTTTTTGTAGGATTTTACAATCACTTTTGGTATTTTAAGTAGAATTAGTTTTAAGACTAACTTCTAGGTGTTTCTGATGAACTAACTTGACTAGTTTAATTCAATAGTTCCCCTTAGATTAGGGTGGTGTTGCTTTTGTGCTTGGATGAAGTTGAAGACCAATTTAAGATGCTTTGGGGATGCTTGAAGGAGCTTGGAGATGAAGCCTTGTCCTTTGGTGGAGTGCTTGTTAGGAGCTTAGGGAAACTAGGGTTTTAGGAAGAGTATTAGACTAGTTTTGCTTGTTTCTTAAAACATGGAGTATTTTGTTCATCTACATTCAATCCAATGACATAAAGTCCTCTTAAAGAAGTCATATCCCTCCCTTGGAGGGATGAAGGGCATGCTTTAAGAGTAGAACTTTGAGGATGCCTTCCTATTACAGTGTTAAGATCTTAATGGCTTCCCTTGGTTGTCATTGAGTTTCTTAACATTTCAACTTGATCTTGTTGAATGATTCTCCCTTGGAGATGCTTGTTGAAGCTTGGTAAATAGAAAGTTCGGTGCTTGTTGAAGCTTGTTGAGAATGAAGTTTGTGCTTGTTGAAGCTGGTTGCTTGTTGAAGCTAGGGTTCTACTGCTTGTTGAAGATTGAGTCAGGAGCTTGTTGAAGCTGTCTACTGGTTGAAGTTTGAAGCTTGTTGAAGTTTGGTGCTTGTTGAAGAGTGAAAGTTTACTGAAGCTTGCAGATGGGATCTATTCATGCAGATGAAGGTTGTTGCTGTCAACTTTTTGCTATTTAATCAACCTGTTGCTGTCAGAGCTGCTGTTTGCTGTAGGAGTTTGGTGATGCTGCTTAGGCTGCCTCCTCTGCTTTTGGGTTTTGTTTTCTGTATTGTTTGTGTGCTTGTGCTGCTTGCCCCTTAGGTTTGAAGTGAATGTTGATTCACTTTGCCTGTTGTTTTCCCAGGTTCGAGGTTGAGCCGGACTCCCTTGCCTCGCTTGTATTGATGCATTGCATGCATTTTACTGTATTTGCTTGCTTTCTTTTCCGTTTATCCCCTAGGATCTCTGATTTCCTCTGTGCAGGAGGAAATTATGACATACATTAGGATTCTTATCCATGCATGACAACATTAGGTTAGTTTTTATTCCCTTTTCAACCCTAGGCTTTTTAGAGCTCATTTCTCTTCTTATCTCAAAACGACTCAAAAGTACAGTAATAAGGTTAATCGATGTCGTACGTTACGAGCCTTAAGCTATTCGAGAAAGGGTTGCTGGAGAGCTTCTTTCCAGTAGTCTGGCTGCTTAGTGTGGCACCCTTTGGGTGACACACGACGTAGTCACTCTCAGATCATAGTCTCTAGTGCGTCAGAGGTTGCAAACAAGCTAGAAAACACTTCTTTCGTAAAAGATTCAAAATAAACATCAAAGTGTCATTTTTGTCCGCTTGGACTCTTAATCAAGAAAAACCTTTTTGAAGGTAATAAACAACAGTCAGACAAGCTTGTGTCTTCCGTAGCCCGAACTACATTTGCTCTGATCTTTCATGCCGTATGAAGGTACGTAGGCATAGGATGTGATATCCTAGCGAGCAACCTTCCCCCATAACCCGTAGTTAGGTGAACTACGTTGACTCTGATTTCTCGTTCCAGACGGGAATACGTAGGCATAAAGTGCGATACTTTGCCGAGTCATTTTATTTTCTTTTTAACCCAGACCTTTAGAGTAGATAGAATAACAATCCGTACTAGAAAACAAGTGTGGATCCCGTCGAGTACGGCGGACGTGAGGGGTGCTAATACCTTCCCCTTGCGTAATCGACTCCCAAATCCAGGATTTGGTTGCGACGACCATTCCTTTCCCGTTTTGCGTTAGGTTTACTCTGAGCGTTTAGTTTCCCCTTCTGTGGGATAAATAACGCACGGTGGCGACTCTTCTGTCATAGCCGGCGCCGATTTTCGCAGTAGCGACAGCTGGCGACTCTGCTGGTGATTCCAACGGATCCCTACGCGAGTCAGTCCTAGGGCTTGTTTTCCCGTCGTGGGTTTTGTATGGATTTACCTTTATGAATTTTACTTTCAGCATTATATTATTGTTGTTATGCTGGGTAGGGGGTCAGATTGAGAGATAAGCCGGACCTGGGCTTGAGTGCACCTAGAATTAGTTGTGGAAAGTAGTGGGCGCGTGCATGCTTTGCATGTACTAATGTCTCGCAAAATCCACGCTCGGATGAGGTTCTTCTGGTTGACTTTCTTTTCAACCATTTGGGTTGAGGGGGTTGTTGGTTAGTTGGATTGTCGACTCTGAGGACCGATCAATTGGAAGTTGGCTAAGTGAGGCCTCTTCAGGACATGATGATGCCACACCTTCATGGTATCGTATCATCAGTCTTGAAAGTTTGTGACGCCAACGACCGCATAGGATGTCGTACCTTGTGTCAGTTGATAGGACACCTACCTGTGAGAAGGATTGGGGCATGCAAGAAACTTGACCTCCAGACTACCCGGTCTTCTTGATATTGGATCAGTATGTGTGGTTACTTGGGGTTCTTCATCAGGACAGTGTTATAGGTCTGTTGAGACCAGGGTGGAGCATTGTTATGGGTCTGTTGAGACCAGGTTTGAGCAGTATTGTGGGTCTGTTGAGACAGATATTGTGGATGAATCTCTTCAGCAATATATCACTTGATCCCTGTTGCATGTTGGCATGTTGCATTGTTGCATACTCATGTTGCATATCATTAACGTGTGTCTGTGCTGCAGGTGCATTTCATACCTTCTGATTCTAGTTGCCCGGATTTCTGTCTGCTGATATTATGGATACTTTGAAGAAGACTGTGGCATACAAGTTGCCTACTCCAGATGTTTCTTCTTTGCTTGGTTTGATGTCTTTAGTTGATGATGATGTGAAAAGAAGCTTCAGGAAGAGTTATGGGAAACTGCTTAGGTTGGTTTGTAAACCATCCACGTATGAGCTGAACGGATTGTACGCGCTGATGCAGTTCTATGATCCCCCGCTGAGGTGTTTTACTTTCCCTGACTTCATTCTGGCTCCGACCATGGAGGAATATGCTGAGATCTTGGAGTTAACCATTCAGAACAGGGTACCCTTCATTCATATGGGTGTTGAGCCCAAGCTGGAGGATTTGGCTGTTGCTTTGCATTTAGACTCCTCAGAGTTGATGTTAACCTCGTGGAATGGAGTTTCTGGTTTTTCTCTCAAGTTCTTGGTTGGGAAAGCACAAGAGTATGCCAAGAGTGGCTGTTGGATTGTGTTTAATGCTATCCTTGCTTTGTGTATCTATGGCATTGTACTGTTCCCTAATATGCCTGACTTTGTTGATTTGGATGCATTCCATATATTTGCTTCAGGCAACCCTGTTCCTACACTGATTGGAGACTTCTATCACTCTCTGCATTATAAGAACGAGAATAGGAGGGGCAAGAACGTCTCTTGTTGTATGCCTTTGTTGTATATGATAGTCACCTGCCCAAGAAGGGTATCTTCGCTGAGTCTGCAGCTACGGTGGAATGGTCTGAGCGTCTGATGGGGCTTTCTTCAGAAGATGTTGTCTGGTTTGATAGGGATTTACTGGGATCTGAGATTATCTACAGCAGCACCGGGTATCCCAACGTTCCTCTGATTGGGAGGAAAGGGTGCATTAACTACAATCCGTCATTGTTGATCAGGCAATTCGGTTATGCTTTGAGAAGCCCGCCAAAAGAGGAGGAAGTGCAGGAATCTCTGTACTTCACAGGTAATCTGAAGGGAGGATTGTTATCCAAGCTTCAGCGTGCTTGGAATAACATCTGCAAGAAAGGGAAACCGTTGTTGGGAAAAAATGATAGTCAAGCCTATCCTCCGTACCAACTCTGGATCCAAGATAGGGCAAAGCAGGCGCTGATGCTGTTTCCTGCAGTGTTACCTCCTGCTCCCCTAGTGGTTGAGGAGCCAACTACTGTGTCTATTGAGAGATATGAGCAGGTTGTGAAGGAGAAAGAAGAGCTGATGAAAGCCAACGAGAAGTTGGAAGAAGAGCTAGTGCAACTCAAGAGCGAAAGGAATGAAGCTGTATATTCCTTCGAGCAGCAAACAAAGCTGGTGAACCAGTTAGGTGCAGAACTGACAGAACAATGAAAGAAGTGTGAACGCTTGGGGATAGACTTCAAGAGCTCCCATGACATGCTGGAGTCTAAGAAGAAAGCACTTGATACAGCCTACCGGGAGATCTCCACATTCAACAAAACCTGGAATGCTACACTGGCAAATAACAAGGAAAGAGAAGACAAACTGAAGCAGCAGATCTCTGAGCTGGATGATCAGTTGAAAGCTAGCCAGAAAAAGTTTGAAAAAGAGGTTATGCGGAGATACGCCGTTCAGAATTCATTGAACAAAGTTATCAAGCGTAAGAAAGAGTCTGCATCCCAGAAGTGGAAACTGGAGGAGTGCTTTAGAGAAGGTGTTTGGGAGGAATCCATTGGGGATCTCCAGCGTGTTATCAGGCAAAGAGACTCGCTCGTCGAAGGGTTGCTTTCCCAGCCGGATCATCCCAAGACTAAGAAATTGTTGGAGGAGTATCGGGCATATGGTCGCACTTGATTACCTTATGCACTGTTGTATATGTTTTATTTGCATTGTGCTGACCATCACCAGGCTTGTTGGTTGAGGTCATGCCTTCTTGTTATTGTACACTCAGTGATATTGTATTTCTGCCTTGTTGGGCTCTTTGCAGCAATATATGAGATGTGTTTTCCATGGGTGGATTCCAGCTTCTTATCACTTCACTTCACTGTCACTGCACTGGCACTTTGGCACTAGAATCGGGGGTTGATTTCCCTAACACACAGACACATATTGCATCTGCATATTCATTTTGCATTGTCAGTTACTTGTTGAATCTGTATCTTATTTCCTGCATCTCCCAGGTTTTTCAGGATTGACGATCAAAGAGTCCACCGCTATTCAACCTGAAACAACTGCAAGAAGATAATGGATCAAGTTCAGGTCGAGATGCAGGAAATTTGTGAGAAGATGACTCTGTTCATGCAAGCTATGGAGAGCATGGCGAAGGGCCAGGAGAACTTCAGACCTTGGTGCAGCCGCTGCTGACGCGGACAAACGGAAATGGCAACACTGACCATATTTCTTTTGGAACTCCTCGCCGGGAGGATGAGATACCGGCAGTTGTTACTCCACCTGTTGTGACTGTCAACGAGAACACTGGTACTGGTGCAGGTGCTGGCACTGGTAATGGCAATATTGGAAATGGTGGTGATGGGCATGTTGTTAACAACAAAGGCAACACTGTGGATGCCGATCAGGGATTCAGTGACAATGTTGACTTTGGAAACAATGGGTATGGCAATGTCAATCAGGACGGGAACTTCGGGTTCAACAATCAAGGCTTTGGTAATGAAGGTTATCAGGGGTATGGCCACGGTAATGGTGGATTCGGTAATGTGAATAACAACGGCGCGGGAGCATTTCCTTTCAACAATGGTTTTGGACCTGCTGGGGTCAATCTAGGGTTCGGCAACCGAGGACAGGGTCCTGTGCTCAATCAACAAGGATTTGGCCGTAACCTGGGTTACGATGGGTATGGCAATGACTGGAATGTGGATCACCAGGACAACGCTTTTTCGGGAAAAGGTATGGGACCTGAGGGCCCCATTGACCCTGTTCAGAGGATCAGAATGCTAGAAGAGCAGATGAAAGGTGTGGTTAATCAGAACTCCGCTGGGTTAGATATGACTACTATGGGGTTGGTACCAGGGCTGAGGGTGCCGTTAAAATTCAAGGCTCCAACATTCGACAAGTACAAAGGGGATACCTGCCCGAAGGTCCATGTACGTTCTTATTATAGAAGGATGTCTGCATATTCCAATGATGAAAGGATGCTCATGCATTTCTTTCAAGATAGCTTGTCTGGACCATCATTGGAATGGTACATGGGACTGGAGCCCACTAAGATTAGAAGCTGGAAGCAGTTGGCCGATGCTTTCATTATGCATTACAAATATAACAGCGATTTGGCGCCAAACAGAGTTCAGTTACAGAGTCTGTCGCAGAAAAATGGTGAAAGTTTCAAAGAGTACGCGCAGCGGTGGCGCGATATGGCAGCTCGGGTGCACCCTCCTTTGGTTGAAAGGGAGACGAATGACATGTTTGTGGGGACATTTACCGGAATGTACTATGACAAGTTACTCAACATTTCGATGGGTAGTTTCTCCGATATGATCCTTATGGGAGAAAGGATCAAAAATGGAATTAAAATTGGAAAGATTCAGGCAGGCGAATTTACTTCAGCTGGGGGTGCGAGAAAAGCGTTCGGCGGAAGACGATAGGGTGATACAAGCGCTGTGTTTGGTGGCAGAGGCCGGGGCAGAGGTCGAAATCAGTACATGCAACCTCAACAAATAACCAGTGTTACTATTCCAATTCCTCAACAACAGCAACAACAACCACAGCAGCAGCAAAGGCAGAATCAGGGTCAGAGAAGGTTTCAGAATGCAAAGCCGAAGAGGGTATTTGATAAGCCTCCGTTGACATATGCAGAGCTTCTTCAGACACTGTTGGGTTTGAATTTGGTCGAGAAAAGAACATTGGAACCGCCTACAGGACCGGTACTTCCTTATGGGTACGATGCTAATAAGCATTGCGAATTCCATTCCGGGGCGCCCGGACATGATGTAGAATCTTGTCATCCTTTCAAGCATAAAGTTCAAGACTTGTTGGACAGTAAAGCCATCAACTTTGGCCAGGTGGGGCCCAATATTGTACAACAACCTATGCCTAATCACGGGGCAAATGCTATCTTGACAAAAGAGAATTTGAACTTGGTGATGGATGTTAACGAACTGAAGACGCCATTGAGTGAGGTGAAAAGCAGGTTGCTCAGAGGGGGAGTATTCCCTGGGTGTGATGAATACTGTTTAGAGTGTTGGACCCAACCTGGGGGTTGTACTGATTTGAAGCAGGGCATTCAGGCCATGATCGACAAAGGGACCTTGCAATTTGATCGAACTGCGGTTGAGAATCCTTTGGAGGCATTATGTGATGAGCAGAATGATATTGCAACGGTGACGATCCCGAGGAAGACTATAACGATAACGGCGTCCGCCCAGCGGCCAACCATTACAATTACCAAAGCAGGGCCAGTTCCCTTTGAGAGTACGAAAGTTGTCCCGTGGACATACGAATTAGAAGCATATTGCAACGGTGAAAAGATTGTGGTGAATAGCCAGCCAGCTGGGGCTGTTGATAATGTCGTTGGAACGGGGGGCATGACCCGTAGCGGAAGGATCTTTACCTCACCTAAAGTAGAAGCAGAGAGATTGGCTAAAGGCAAAGCCAAAGTAAATGAAAGCGGGCCTACTCAGTCGAAAGAAAAGGATACGTCACTCAAGGACGTAGAGGAGTTCATGAGACTGATTCGCAAAAGCGACTACAAAATTATTGAACACCTACAGCAGACGCCGTCGAAGATTTCTATCTTGTCGTTGTTGTTATGTTCCGAGGCCCACCAGAACGCCTTGCTAAAGATTCTGGATACGTCATTTGTGCCTCAAGAAGTTTCTGTAAATCAGTTAGAGGGGATAATGGCGCATGTCAATGCTGGACATAGCCTAGGTTTCACAGATTTTGATCTAACACCCAGGGGTCGAGGGCACAACATGGCTTTGCATATATCGATGGAATGCCGGGGCAACGTAATGTCGCGTGTATTGGTGGATACTGGATCGTCGTTGAACGTGTTGCCAAAGAAAGCCATGATGAAATTGGACATACGGGGAATTATTTGCACGCCCAGCGATTTGGTTGTGAAGGCGTTTGACGGGACAAAAAGATCAGTGTTTGGGTCAATAACATTACCGCTTCAGGTGGGGCCATAAATTTTTGATACCGAATTCTACATCATGGATATCCATCCAGCTTATAGCTGCCTTCTTTGGCGCCCATGGATCCACGCTGCAGGGGCCGTAACGTCCACATTGCATCAGAAGTTGAAGTACATGGTGGGTGATAGTGTTGTTACCGTTTGCGGGGAGGAGGACATTTTGGTCAGTCACCTGTCATCATTCAGATATGTTGAGGTCGACGGAGAAATACACGAGACACCTTGTCAAGCCTTCGAAGGGTTGCGGACTAAAGACAAAGCTCAGGGTTCTAGCAAAATATCAGAGGTGGCAGTGTCATTCTACAAGGAAGCTCAGGCTTTAGTGCAGACGGGTGAGACTAAAGGTTGGGGGCAGATACTGGAGATTCCCGTGAAGAATGACAAGTTTGGGCTAGGGTATCGACCAACGTCGTCAGCGTCATCTTCAGGAGTGCCCAGGTTCAAGGGACCGATAACGATTACGCCAAGCGGGGCGTGCTTTGAGACAATCAACGCTATTTCCGATGCTGAAGACGGAGATAGCGACTGCGATATGGACGCGTGGATCAAGCCAAGCGTGCCAGGACAAAGTCTCTGCAACTGGTCCATCCGGGAAACTGTCCTAGTGACTCTTAAATAGTAATGATTTGTTTTATCAATTGTTGAATAATCCTATGTCCTACCCGGGGAATAGGGATTTTACCTTAGGGCTACTTGATTATGTGTATTGCGTTGTTTTAATCATGAAATAAAGGCGTTTTTCATATACGAATATTGTGATCCCTGTTTTTCTTGTTTTTACTTTAACAATAAATGGCAATGTGGTTATTTGCTTTGTTTGCATGTTGAAGCGTTTAACCATTTCCTTTGCAGGACTAATATTTCAGATGACATCTTCTACGAACCGCCTATGACTCGTTTAAACTTCGAGCACCCGGTATTCCAAGCAGAGGAAGAGATTGTTGAGGATAGAGACTTGCCAGAGGAGCTGACTCATTTGTTGAAACAGGAAGAGAGAATCATTCTGCCTCATCAGGAGGAAATCGAGATTATCAACTTGGGGTCGGAAGAAGTTGTGAGAAATATCCGTATAGGGGCTGCGCTGCAGAGCGACATCAAGCAAAGGATGATTGAGATATTGCGAGAGTATAGTGATATATTTGCTTGGTCGTACGAGGATATGCCTGGGTTGGATACAGACATGGTTGTGCACCATCTGCCGTTGCGAGAGGAATGTCCGCCTGTTAAGCAGAAACTCAGAAGAACCAGACCAGACATGGCTGTGAAAATCAAGGAGGAAGTCCAAAAACAGTGGGATGCTGGTTTCCTAGTCGTTACAACTTATCCGTCATGGGTCGCTAATATAGTACCAGTGCCAAAGAAAGACGGTAAAGTGCGAATGTGTGTAGACTACCGTGATTTGAATAGGGCGAGCCCGAAAGACGACTTCCCACTTCCTCACATTGGTGTGCTGGTTGATAACACGGCTCAGTTCTCCGTATTCTCCTTCATGGACAGTTTCTCAGGCTATAATCAGATCAAAATGGCACCAGAAGACATGGAGAAGACTACCTTCATTACTCCTTGGGGAACATTTTTCTACAAAGTGATGCCCTTCGGACTGAAGAACGTTGGGGCAACATATCAACGTGCTATGACGACTCTCTTTCATGACATGATGCATAAAGAGATCGAGGTTTATGTTGATGATATGATTGCCAAATCCCAAACGGAGGACGAGCATTTGGTTAATCTGCTGAAATTGTTCAAAAGGCTTAGGAAGTTCAGGTTGAGACTGAACCCTAACAAGTGCACCTTTGGGGTGAGATCGGGTAAACTGCTGGGGTTTATTGTGAGCGAAAAAGGAATAGAGGTTGATCCTGCAAAGATAAAAGCTATACAAGAAATGCCGACGCCTAAAACAGAAAAAGAAGTGCGTGGGTTTTTAGGGAGGTTGAACTACATCGCTCGGTTCATATCTCACCTAACTGCGACATGCGAGCCGTTATTCAAGTTGTTGAAAAAGGATAAGGTGCTGACCTGGAATGAAAATTGTCAAAAGGCGTTTGACAAGATAAAAGAATACTTGCAAGAACCTCCTGTTTTGATACCCCCAGTGGTCGGGAGACCTTTGATTATGTATTTGACGGTTCTTGAGGAAAGTATGGGTTGTGTTCTCGGTCAACATGACGAGACCGGACGAAAAGAACATGCGATCTACTATTTGAGTAAGAAGTTCACCGACTGTGAGTCCAGATACTCAATGCTCGAGAAGACGTGTTGCGCGCTAGCCTGGGCCGCCAAACGTTTGAGGCAATACATGCTGAGTCATACAACCATGATAATTTCAAAGATGGATCCAATCAAGTACGTGTTTGAAAAGCAAGCACTCTCCGGAAGAATTGCCCGATGGCAGATGGTGTTAACAGAATACGATATCCAATATGTCTCGCAAAAGACTATTAAAGGTAGCATTCTGTCAGAGTACCTTGCCGAGCAGCCGGTTGAGGACTACCAATCGATGAGCTTTGATTTTCCTGACGAGGATATCATGTACCTGAAAATGAAGGATTGTGAAGAACCGTTGTCGGACGAAGGACCAGAGTTGGGTTCCAAATGGCAGTTGATATTTGACGGAGCTGTAAATTCCTATGGTAGCGGAATAGGTGCAATTATCACTACTTCTCAGGGGTCACACATCCCCTTTACTACCCGATTGACCTTTCCTGTTACCAATAATGAGGCTGAATATGAGGCTTGCATCATGGGTCTGGAAGAAGCCATTGATTTGCGAATCAAGAATCTGGATGTATACGGAGACTCAGCTCTAGTGGTGAAACAGATTAAAGGAGAATGGGAGACACGTCAGCCCAATTTGATACCCTATATGAATTATGCAAGGAGATTGTTGCCTTTCTTCGACAAGGTGGAATTGCATCACGTGCCGCGAGCAGAAAATCAAATGGCGACGCCTTGGCGACATTGTCTTCAATGTATAAAGTTAACTTCTGGAACGAGGCTCCCCGGTTTGTTATCTCTCGGCTTGATAGGCCTGCATTCATATTTGCCATTGACGAGGCTCCTGATGGTAAGCCCTGGTACTTTGACATCCATAATTTCCTGAAGAATAAGGAGTATCCGGCTGGGGCATCCAGTCGAGATCAGAAGACTCTCAGGAGATTGGCTGGCAATTTCTATCTGAACCCGGACGGTGTCCTGTACAAAAGAAACCACGACTTGGTGTTGCTACGCTGTGTAGATGAGAAAGAGGCGAATTTTCTCATGGAAAAGATACATGAGGGTACATTTGGTACACATGTTGGTGGGCATGCTATGACAAGAAAACTGCTGCGGGCAGGTTATTATAGGTTATTATTGGCTAACCATGGAAACAGACTGTTTCAAGTTTGCAAAGAGGTGTCATAAATGCCAGATTTATGCGGACAAAATCCATGTGCCTCTGAGCCCTCTGAATGTGATGTCATCACCGTGGCCTTTCTCGATGTGGGGAATTGACATGATTGGCAAGATTGAGCCTACAACATCAAACGGACACCGGTTCATTTTGGTGGCAATCGATTATTTCACCAAATGGGTGGAAGCAGCATCATATGCCAATGTGACCAAACAAGTGGTAGCCAGATTTATCAAACGAGATATTATCTGCAGATATGGAATCCTTGAGCGGATTATCACCGACAACGGTTCAAATTTGAATAATAAAATGATGAAAGAGCTGTGTCAGAATTTTAAGATTGAGCATCACAACTCTTCTCCTTACCGGCCCAAGATGAATGGCGATGTCGAAGCGGCCAATAAGAACATAAAGAAGATTGTTCAGAAGATGGTTGTGACGTATAAGGACTGGCACGAGATGTTACCTTTCACTTTGCACGGTTATCGTATGATGGTACACACATCAATCGGGGCAACCCCTTTCTCATTGGTATACGGGATGGAGGCGGTGTTACCGTTGGAGGTCGAGATTCCTTCCCTGAGGGTTTTACGTGATGTCCAACTCGACGAGGCAGAATGGATTAAAGATAGACTGAATCAGCTCAGCTTAATGGATGAGAAGAGGCTGGCTTCTCTAGCATACGGTCGGTTATATCAGAGCCGGATGAAGAAAGCTTACGACAAGAAGGTGTGCCCTCGAAGCTTTCAGACGGGCGATCTTGTTTTGAAAAAGATTCTCCCACCACAAACAGATCACAGGGGCAAGTGGACTCCCAATTACGAAGGTCCCTACGTTGTCACAAAAGTCTTCTCTGGAGGAGCCTTGTTACTATCCACCATGGATGGTGAAGATTTTACGTCTTCTGTGAATTCGGACGCAGTTAAAAAATACTTTGCTTGAAAGTGACCCGTTGGACAGTAAAAAGAGAGTCCAGGCAAAAATGGGGCATCCCGGCGAACCATAAAAAATGAATAAAAGGTTCGGGAAAAAGTTAGGGATAAAATTGAAAAGATGTACACCCGCGAAGTCGAAAACCTGAAAAGGGCGACTTCGGCAAAAAAGGGTATCCCGGTGAATTGAAAACCCGCAAAAGGTGGTTCACGCAAAAGTTAGGGATTGAAAAAGCAAATGACTGCGGTGCGGATTTGATACAGCAGTGCTTAGTGGTTTGGGAGTACCCGGGGGCCGTCTATCCAAAAACAATCTCTTCCGAAGATCGAGTACCGGGAAAGCGCAGAGTCAGGCGAGTCATAGGAGGATCAGCTCATGGTGTTTGTCTGTGCCACGTTGCCGACATGTATACAAATATTGTTTTGTATTTTCTTTATGCTTCTTGTGCATATATTTATGCGTGTTTGTGCGTAACTTCCTCTTTTCAGGAGTTGCATCCAGTGTACAAAAATTTGCCTATTCAGAGGCCCGTTATCAATAAAACATGTTATTCAGTAATTGATGCTTATTCTTTACTGTTTGTTTATGAAAGACGTCGATGTTTTTGATAAACTTGCACTTACATAATCTTGCTGGCCCTTGCCAATAATTGCTAAAACTTCGAATTGACTGAAGTAATGTCACAGATGCTAACCCTGATAGATTCTGTTGTATAGGCTTGTTTTGTCTCGTTTGTGTTTTTCAGGGTTCTTACCTTTGGAGCAAACGGTCAGGAATTGTATTCCCCAGCCAAGGTCGATTGACGCAAGGCTTGAATCCAGTGATGTCATTCCTCAGCTAGTCGCGGCTTATCCCCAGAGATTTGAAGTGACATTTATCCCTTCCCGAAGGAGGGAATTATTTTCCCCAGGAGAGTGTCCTCATGGAAAGCCGTCCATAGGACTAACCCCAGCAAGTCAAGATCAATGTCCCCTGCAGAGGTTGCGCTCCTCAACGAATCGAAGATGTGCACGTTCAATCTCCAGCATGGGAGATTCTCGCAATAGTTAACCAAGTTGTTGGTTCGAAAGGTTTATATCCGCGAAGGATGGTTTTCTTGCTCCCTACAGGTCGTCATGCCATTGACAGGATGTTGATCCTCAGCAGAGTGGTAACTCTGAATGTGTAAACTGTGCCCAGACAGGGTGCTTTGCCCAGAAGTTGTTTGTTCACCGGCAGGGTGTTTGTTCTTTCCTCCCAGTGGAAAGTGATGTTTAATCTCTCCCCGGCAGAGTTGGTTGTGTTTCCGACATTTATTTTACCGGAATACCTTATGATACTTGTTCTCCCCAGCGGAGTTGGCTTTATCCTCAGCATTCATGTTGTTGAGACATCATTATCAGAGTGGCCCCGACAGTTTGAGCCTGCATTTGCATTTGCATATATCATCATATTTGCATCTACTCAAATGTGTAGCACTTCCGTGCCGTACGGAACATTACGCCATTTTCAAACATACGCATTTTTTGAAACATAAATCAGGTTGGTTAACCTTTTTCTTTCAGGTGTGTTCTCTCAGCAGGAGTATGGAGTTCTAGCTCAGATCTATTACCAGATATTCGAGGTATCGCCGTGAGACATGTGATGATACGGTTCATCTTACTATTCTCCCCACAGAGTTACTTGGTTAAGTTTCTCTTTGTCCCCGAGCAGAGTTATTTGTTTAAATTTCTCTTGTTTTCCCCGCCAGAGTTGCTTGTTGAAGTTTCTCTTATCCGGCCAGCGGATTATTTTCTTCAAATTTGTTGTTGCGTCAGCGTCAAAGGGTTTCATGAATCAATGTTTCGTAAGCTGCCGCCGGTTATCGGAATAGGCGTCCGGCAGTTTGGTTTCCAAATATTCCCAGTAGAGTCCGCCTCAAAGTCGCTGTCACGTCAGTGCTAAAAGGTTTGTGGGTTGGGACCAATGGAGTTAGCTACTGCAGAGATAAGCAGAGAAATTGTATTCAGAGTATCTTCCCGTATGGATAAACGGAGGTATTTTCCTGCTGGTTGACAAAAGTATTTCCCCGGAAGTTGCAAAATTTTATTGCCTATGTTGATAGGATTTCCTCGTGTTGACGAGATATGAGTCCTGACGTGGACAATTTATTCCTGTATTGGCGGGATTTCTTCGTGTTGGCGAAGTGAGAGTCCTAACGTGGACAGATTTATTTCCTCGTGTTGACGAGATGTGCTAGTCCTAACGTGGACAGATTTGATTTCTCCGTGTTGACGGAATGTGAAGTCCTGACATGGACAAATTGGTTACTCTTCGTGTTGACGAAATGGTGTCCTGACGTGGACCATTTATCCCCAGCAGATATCTTTCTTTGTATTGGCGAAATGTGCGTCCTGACGTGGACAAGTTTATAGTTCCTCGTGTTGACGAGATGCGGGTCCTGACGTGGACCAGTTTACCGTTCTTCGTGTTGACGAGATGTGAGTCCTGACGTGGACAAATTTATTTCTCTTCATGGTGACGGGTCGATTTCTCCGTGTTGATGGAATGTGAGTCCTGACGTGGACAATTTATTCCTAACGTGGACAATCTATTCCTAACGTGGACAGTTTATTCCTAACGTGGACGATTTATTCCTGACGTGGATATTTCATTCCTATGTTGATAGGATCTCCTCGTGTTGACGAGATACTGACAACTCATCCCCAGCGAAGTCGCCGGGATTTCTCCGTGTTGACGGAATGTGGAGCCCTGACGTGGACAAGTTTTATTCCTATGATGATAGGATTTCTCTGTGTTGACGGAATGTGGAGTCCTAACATGGACAAGTTTATGATGAGATTTCTTCGTGTTGACGAAGTGAGCGTCCTAACGTGGACAAAGTTCTATTCCCGTGTTGTTGAGATTTCTTCGGGTTGAAGAAATGTGAGTCCTGACGTGGACATATTTGTATTTATTCGTGATTTGACGAAATTTGGATCCAAATGTGGACAAGGTTACTCCTGTGACCACAGAATTTCTATTCATGTTAACAAATTTGTTTCTCTTCTTGTGTTGACAAGGTTAGTCCGACGGAGGTGTTTTGCAGAAATTATTCAGTACCTGTGGCGTTACATAGGTGGTGGAAGTTGAAATCAGAATTATTATCAGACGTTGGATCAGTTGTTGCCGTAACAACCAGATTCAGATAGGGGATGTTGTTCCCCAGGAAGTTGTGCAGTTTATTTCTGCGGTTGGCAAATTTCTGGGTTCTTTGGTATTCAACTGTCTCGTACCTCAATTGTTTGAAGGTCGTTCGCTCTTCACCCAGTCGGGTCCAAGCCGTTTGAATAGGGGCAGCTGTTGCACCCCAAAATTTTCTCAACCTTTTCTTGCATGATTTATGTTTCATTGCATTTCATTTGCATAGTTACATCATGTACATAGTCAATCATTTGCACATCATAGCATAGCATGCCTCCAACAAGGGATCAAGGTCTCTATCAAGAGAAGAGCCTAGCAAGAGGTGTTATCCAAGATGAGAAGTCATCCAAGCCATCAAGAAGTGATTTGAAGTCTTGAGAAGTTTGAGTGCCTACATGTGGGTTTGCTCCTATCTTGAGGAATATTAAGAATCATCAGTGAGATGTGAAACATGGAATGTGAATTTGAGGTGCGTAGGGATCTCATGGGATGCCTAGAGGGCCATTTTGAAGCTGAGACAAGTCATTGATTCAACTAGGGTTTCATCTGGACCAATCCTAGGTCAATGGAGTAATTGGAGAGCATCAAAGCCTACTTTGAAGTCATGGGATTCATGGATTGGTATGTTGATACATGTGTGGTGTTGTTCCAAGGTTAAGCAAAGAAAGATCAAGAATGTGGGAAGTTGCTAAATTAGGGTTTCAGTGTAAAATCCCTTATTTAGTGCCTAACTTCAAAGCCACATAAGTCAAAATACAAGTTTCAAATGGATCTTTGGCCAACATGAAACTTTTAGATCATCTCAATACCTTTAATTTGAGTACTAGAAGTCCTCAAGGGGATTTATAGAACTCAAGTTATGGTCCTTGCAAATTACAGGTCATCAGATGACACTGAAATTTATCTGTGAAAGTCACTTGACTTCCAAGCAACTTTTGCCCTTCAAGGAAGTTTCAAATGGATTCTTGGCCAACATGAGAGTTGTAGAGCTTGGTCTTAGATTTCTATATAGTACTATAAGTCCTCAAGGGATTTTGTAGAACTCAAATTATGATCTTTGCAAGCCAGGGGTATTTTGGGTATTGATGATTATAGGTCATTTGTGATCATAGGCCATTTTCACCAACTTAGAGGCCTCAAATGAAGTTTTGTTCAACTAGAAAGTTGCTCAAAATAGGGTTTTAACCTTGACCATGCATCAAGGAGGCTTTGAATTGGCTCATAGGAGAAGTTGGTTTGAAATGGCTTTGAAATGAAGAAATTAAAGTGATTAAAAGGCCAAAAATGTGATTTCTTGATTTTATGGCCAAATAATGCAAAGTTATATGTCATTTTAATCAGAAAAGGCATTTTAAAGATGATGAAATTACCACTTTTTGGATTTGAGGCCAATAACACATGGTTCCCTTTTGTACCTTAAGGATGAAGTAACACATCAATACATGACCATGGGATCAAAAACAAGGAAGATATCATTCCCATTCAATTCAAAATATCATGAGGTGAGAAATTCAAGCAAGATTGAGAGCTGTAGCAAGGCAAAACACGACTGTGGTGAAGGAGATTTTCAAAGAATGTGAGAAATTGAAATTCTCATTTGGATGGTTACAAAAGTTTCTAGAGGTTTCCAACACATTCTATATAACATTAGCAACTAATTCAGATCATTTTTTGGCAAGGATTGAGAAAGGAATTAGAAAGAGCAACTGAATTTTCTTCATTGCATCTCAGAGTCGGGTTTGAAGATAGAGGGAATTTCAAGGCAAATTGACCATTGAAGTAGCTTGGGAAGTGGTTCTTTAGTGATTCTGCGAAAGATTGGAGCTTGAATCGAGCATTTGCACCTTCTGTTCATCCATTTTTTCCAGGTTTGTAACTTTCATTTTTTAGCTTAGATTAGGGGAAATTGATTCGCATTTGGTATGTGGATAGGTTATAGATGTTGCTTAGATGGATTTAGGCATAAGAATTGGATGATTAGAGATACTTTAGGTCAGTGCAAGATTTCTGTTGAGGGAGATATCTCTTAATTCTTGAGGCTTTAAGCATGGCTGAATGTTAGTTTTGGTTAGTGAAAGGTGTAGATGAGTTTAGGCTTATTCATTGCAAGATTTGAGGTGTTCAAGATTTGGTGATTTCTCTGCAACTAGGATCAGGTTTGGTTTTAGAGGATGAATCAATTAATTCTGAGGGCATATTCGTGATCAGGATGAAATTTTGAGGAGGATAGGGTGTTTAGTTGTTGCGTTTGATGCTTTTTTGGGATTGCCACGCCGGAGAAGATGGTGGCGTAAAGCTCAGGCCACCGTCTGAGTTTCCCTCTCAGATTTGAATGTTTTGGGGACGATGACTCCCAACCCTAGGATCCATGCTTGACTTTGACTAATCTCATAAACCAATGGACACGATCTTGTTTCGCTTTCGGAAGAGAAATGAGTTTAGATGAAACGCTCCGTTTCATTAAACTGAGTTTGGGTGGGCTTGAGACTTGCTTGCTAATCACACATCCATTCAGGCCCAAGGTTGAAAATACACTGGATTTAGTTGCTATTCAGCACACACATTTTTCCATTTCCTTTTTCATTTTCTGATTTTATTTTAATTGGTTTTGGGCCTAGTTACTCATTGCTACGCGCACCCCCTCCTGGGCCCATATCTGGATAACAACGTGATTTATTTGCTATTTGCCACGCACATTTACCATTTTCTTTATATTTTCTTTTATTTTCACATTTTGCATATAGTTAGAAATTAATTCACAATAAATAGGAAAATTAACATTTTTAGGCTAGATTTTTTCCCCTGACTCCTTAAAGAGTCTAGATTTTAATAGGATTGAGAAATTATTAATTCATGCATTTTTGAATTTAATTGCTTTTTTTATAATTTAAGTGCTTTTATTTTCAATTTGGTTGATGCATGATCTTGTTGGTTTTGGTATGAATGATTGGTGATGAATTTTGAGTTGATTCTTTTTGGACTAGATAGCTTAGATATGAATGTACCCCTAGAAATTTTTCTCATATTTTTGTGAGATAATTTTAGGTTGTTTTGAACATTGAACAATAGGTGTTGTGATTTTAGGGTTTTAAGATGGTACCCTTAGGTTTAGGGCATAGTTTTAGGCCTAAATGAATGGTTAACCCCCTGGTTTTTTTATGGAGATATTCTTAAGAGGTTTAGGAACCTTTATAATTTTTTGTAGGATTTTACAATCACTTTTGGTATTTTAAGTAGAATTAGTTTTAAGACTAACTTCTAGGTGTTTATGATGAACTAACTTGACTAGTTTAATTCAATAGTTCCCCTTAGATTAGGGTGGTGTTGCTTTTGTGCTTGGATGAAGTTGAAGACCAATTTAAGATGATTTGGGCATGCTTGAAGGAGCTTGAGATGAAGCCTTGTCCTTTGGTGGAGTGCTTGTCAGGAGCTTAGGGAAACTAGGGTTTTAGGAAGAGTATTAGACTAGTTTTGCTTGTTTCTTCAAACATGGAGTATTTTGTTCATCTCCATTCAATCCAATGACATAAAGTCCTCTTAAAGAAGTAATATCCCTCCCTTGGAGGGATGAAGAGCATGCTTTAAGAGTAGAACTTTGAGGATGCCTTCCTATTACAGTGTTAAGATCTTAATGGCTTCCCTTGGTTGTCATTGAGTTTCTTAACATTTCAACATGATCTTGTTGAATGATTCTCCCTTGGAGATGCTTGTTGAAGCTTCGTAAATAGAAAGTTTGGTGCTTGTTGAAGCTTGTTGAGAATGAAGTTTGTGCTTGTTGAAGCTGGTTGCTTGTTGAAGCTAGGGTTCTACAGCTTGTTGAAGATTGAGTTAGGAGCTTGTTGAAGCTGTCTACTGGTTGAAGTTTGAAGCTTGTTGAAGTTTGGTGCTTGTTGAAGAGTGAAAGTTTACTGAAGCTTGCCGATGGGATCTATTCATGCAGATGAAGGTTGTTGCTGTCAACTTTTTGCTGTTTAATCAACCTGTTGTTGTCAGAGCTGCTGTTTGCTGTAGGAGTTTGGTGCTGCTGCTTGGGCTGCCTCCTCTGCTTTTGGGTTTTGTTTTCTGTATTGTTTGTTGGCTTGTGCTACTTGCCCCTTAGGTTTGAAGTGAATGTTGATTCACTTTGCCTGTTGTTTTCCCAGGTTCGAGGTTGAGCCGGACTCCCTTGCTTCGCTTGTATTGCTGAATTGCATGCATTTTACTGTATTTGCTTGCTTTCTTTTCCGTTTATCCCCTAGGGTCTCTGATTTCCTCTGTGCAGGAGGAAATTATGACAGACATTAGGATTCTTATCCATGCATGACAACATTAGGTTAGTTTTTATTCCCTTTTCAACCCTAGGCTTTTTAGAGCTCCTTTCTCTTCTTATCTCAAAATGACTCAAAAGTACAGTAATAAGGTTAATCGATGTCGTACGTTACGAGCCTTAAGCTATTCGAGAAAGGGTTGCTGGAGAGGTTCTTTCCAGTAGTCTAGCTGCTTAGTGTGGCACCCTTTGGGTGACACACGACGTAGTCACTCTCAGATTATAGTCTCTAGTGCGTTAGAGGTTGCAAACAAGCTAGAAAACACTTCTTTCGTAAAAGATTCAAAACAAACATCAAAGTGTCATTTTTGTCCGCTTGGACTCTTAATCAAGAAAAACCCTTTTTGAAGGTAATAAACAACAGTCAAACAAGCTTGTGTCTTCCGTAGCCCGAACTACGTTTACTCTGATCTTTCATGCCGTATGATGGTACGTAGGCATATGATGCGATATCCTAGCGAGCAACCTTCCCCCATAACCCGTAGTTAGGCGAACTACGTTGACTCTGATTTCTCGTTCCAAACGGGAATACGTAGGCATAAAGTGCGATACTTTGCCGAGTCATTTTCTTTTCTTTTTAACCCAGACCTTTAGAGTAGATAGAATAACAATTCGTACTAGAAAACAAGCGTGGATCCCGTCGAGTACGGCGGACGTGAGGGGTGATAATACCTTCCCCTTGCGTAATCGACTCCCGAATCCAGGATTTGGTTGCGACGACCATTCCTTTCCCGTTTTGCGTTAGGTTTACTCTGAGTGTTTCCTTTCCTCTTCTGTGGGATTAATAACGCACGGTGGCGACTCTTCTGTCATAGCCGGCGCCGATTTTCGCAGTAGCGACAGTGAGGGGTGCTAATACCTTCCCCTTGCGTAACCGACTCCCGAAACCAGACATGGTTGCGATGACCTTGTCTTATACCTTTTCGTCAGGTTTTTTCTGATTGTTTCCTTTCCCTTTCTGGGGGATAAATAACGAAAGGTGGCGACTCTTCTGTTTTGTCGACACCTTATGTTCGCAGTAGCGACAACTGGCGACTCTGCTGGGGACTTATAGCTCCTGGCGATTTTTCCCATCCCCTAGGCTAGGACCATTTCCCATCCCCTATGCGAGTCAATCCTAGCACTTGTGTGTTTACCTGTTGGGTTTTATTTATCGCATTTTACTTTCAGCATTTTATTTCCAGTATGATATCATTATTGTGCTATTGTGGGAAGGGGCTCTGATGAGTGATAAGCCAGACCCAGGCTTGAGTGTACTTAGCATTAGTTGTGGAAAGTAGTCGGCGCGTGCTTGCTTTGCAGGCACTAGTGTCTCATAAAATCCACGCTCAGACGAGGTTCTCCCGGTTGACTTCTTTTCCAGCCCTTTGGGCTTGAGGGGTTGTTGGTTTGGAGGATTGTCGACTCTGGGGACCGATCATTTGTGACTCAGCTGAGTGAGGACACTTAAAGAGATGATGATGCCACACCTTCTGGGTATCGTATCATCGTTTCTTGAAAGTCTGTGACGCTGGGAAACGCATAGGATGTGTCGCACCATAATTTTTGACCGTAAGATCCACCCGTTTCTTTTGTTTTTTTTACTCTAATTTAATATTTATGTTTAGCAGCTAACCAGCTTATGCAGGTGCAGTGATATCTAGGTATAGATTCTTACAAACAAAGAATCCCAAGGATGTGACTGGTACGGCTGAATTTAAAGTTCACCATTCAAGAATTCAAGTTGGTGAATACCTCTGGCTAATGGGTATCTTGAAATTTAAGTACAGACATATCTTCATGTGCGGTTTCAAAGGACGACAACTGAGGATGTTACTACACTGGTCTAATTTTGTTTCGAGTTAACTTCCCTGTTTCAAATATGTATTCTATTAAGGAGTTTGCGGAATAAGACTCTAAAGGTCCTCAAGGCGACAATCAAGACATTTGGTTCGTTTACGAGTAATTTCCAAGTAGAGACTGAAGGAACAACTAACAGTAATATTGTCAGCTCGAGGGTCTCTTCTTAATTGGCTACGACCATATACAAGTTCTTCCGACATAAGGCATTGCAAATCAACGAGAAATACAAGTCATAATTTAAGTTACTGAATAAAATAGTGGTTTGTAAGGGAATTGGAACTATGCAGAAGAAGTCTCAAAGTTGCAAGAGCAACTCTCCCTCTTTTTCATGATAAAGTTATAATTCAAACTTTAATCCAATTGGCATTTTAAGATTTAAGATCCAAGGTTTACAAGATTGGAAATTATATTTGCTAAAACTCCTTACAAAGCCAAGAACATTCGGAGCTACACACGAACCATAACAATTACAACATCAGAGAATTACAAAAAGTTAAACAGCTACCAAAAATCCTTAAGTCCTAATCCTAAGCCATCCAATGTCTCTTTGTTCCATTCCTACTTCGCACCTTGAGCATGCCACGCCAATCTTGAAGGCCCCCGTGTATTAACCCGTTTCATGTGTACACCTGTGACGAACAGTAACAAATCAATTAGAACACAGAGCAGAGACTCACATCCAAGTTCGTTAACATACATTCGCTACACGTTAACATTGGTCACGGTAGCAAGTTCAAAGTAACCGTCAAAACCGCAATTAAACAATAACCAAGATACTACCGAGGAAGTTAATGAATATGTAGAGGATGCAAATGGCCATTCTGTGAAACATATTCTCAGTAAACAACTTAAAAGCTACAATGGAGGATTGTCTCCTGGATTGTTCAAATACAGTGGACTGTTCCAGGAAGCAATTCGAAAGTGCTCACTTGTCCTTCAACAATTTTCACAAGAATAAACTTGCAGAGGTAGAATCTATAGTGAAGAAAGACATCTCGACAAACCATGCTCTAGATCAAATTTGTGGTTGCATCATTGTCATGGATTCATATTACGATGCAGGAATGCGTAACCTACTAGAAAACCTGAATGGAGCTTGCTTCAAGGACTTCCACAATGGCCTAACAGCCAAGCTGACAACTTTGGCTTGTTGATTTTCACCTGCATTCCAAGATGCGAAGTCATTAGTTGCGCCAAAGGTAATTGATAAAAAAAAAGCTTGCTGTTTAAGATCACAAGAATGTTAAATGCATCTTCGAAGCCATTGCTCTTGCGACGACTCATAATTTTCTGGACATGAGATTTGGAGCCAAGGTCTCAAATTGGCAGAATTTCCACGACTGTATTCATCAAAGGGGTACAACTTCCCATTATTTCCTAAGCTTTCGAAGTGCAACGTCGAACTATGAGGGCACCGGAGCCATCGGAGATTGTTGCCTGTTACAATGAAACAAATATTTCACATCAAATTCATCCCAATTTGGGAACTCAGAGGGCAAGGACAATGATCTCACAGAGTCAAAAATGATGATAAAGACAGTTTATTACTTGAAACAGAGGGTTGCTAGAACAATTATATTTGGTGGTCTCATGAATTTTGCCATGGCTGAAGATGTTCACCGTCAAGCCAAAGATATTGGCATTGTGTACTCTACTAAGTCTCTCTCAAGGAATGATCTTCAGCAACATGGTCTGCTGCAAGATAGTTGTACTTTGGATGCTTCGGCTGTACTATACACTAGTTTAAAACCAGCTCGTGTTTCTGTCGCAGCATTGCATAGAAAAGAGAATGCAGCAGAACAAAAAGGAAGAGTGCCTTTGACAAATCTTAATCATTGCAGCTTTCAACAAACCAAGCAATATTATCTTCAGAGTAGACCATGAAATTGCTAGCCAAGTTATTGATAACCTCCAAGTTAATAGAATATAAACTTCCAAGTATCGGAGTCGCTTCCTCAGAGCTAGACACAACAACATTCTGATAAAGTGGCCAGGTGACAGCGATTTCTCCAGCTAGTCTTACATTATTGGTTGAACCAGACAGCAGCTTACCAACACACCTTCTAAGCACAGTTTGCAATGCCCAATGTTTGGAAAAGACCTATGCAGCCACCCTGCTTCAGAACATTCACTGCATGCGACATAATAAAAGACAACAACTGTTATTGTCCGGGTGACAGTGGAAATTGCGAAAAGGAAACGATAGCAGTGATATTTGGCAAACAAGACAAGTTGCATTCTGCTCCAGCCATAAGAATGCAGGCCATAACAGTCTAAAGATGGCCAGCATGTGGTGAATCGCTGTCCAGCGTATTGATTTGACCAGATATTTTTTTGCCTTACAAACTGGAAACATGAATCCAACAGAATTTGGTTGTATTTTAGAATTAACAGCATCATGACTGAGCTGAGGATGCATATGTCCCTTGCACCACTAAATGATTTGCTAACTCAGCTGGCACACCAAGAGAGCTTTGAACACTTGCAAGACCGTACTCGAGAGAACCTATATCTTCTAACCTCAATTCCTGGAGCCCCTTGTCTGAGCTGAATGCAGAAAAAGAATACGAAGATTGTTCTGAGGATATAGAGGTTTCACATGATTACCAGATGAAGGAAACAACAAGCTTTGAGAAACTCCTTGTAGATTAATCCCAGAATGATCAAACCCCTCATCTCCAATAGACGCATCAAGCACGAATTCCCCTTCTGGGCTTCTAGTCCACCTTTTGGCCCAAGACCTTTGCCACCTGTACCTGCCAGGTCATGATCAAAAAATAACCGTTAGAGGATATTCCTTGAAGGAATAAAAGATGCTATTCAGAATCAAATCAAAATTGAATCACAAATCAACGATTTGAATGTCAATTAAACAGGTCATCACTACCATCACCGAAAAGGGAAAGTTTCAATTGGATTTGTCCCAAATAGGAAATCCTAAATCAAATTCAATCATCATTCAAGATTAATGTTCAATACTCATCCAAATCGTTTTCGTTCAAGAGGCCTATATAAGGAGGCTAGTAGAAAAAGAAATCGTTCGTGAAAAACCCATCATACGAAATCGAAGCTACCGCAAAAAAAAATCAAACCATCAAACCTATATTGAAGAAACAAAAAACTTATCTCTTCAGTCATAGAAACCACCACCAGCCGCCGCAAGTCCAACTAACGAAGCCTCCACTCGAACCTTCACCTCGGTAAGCCATTAATCTATGTCTGGATTATTGACTTTTTGACGGTTTTTGGTTTGTGTTTCAGGTTGAGGGAACAACCAAGGAAGACGATCTCGGGTTGAGCGCAGTGATAGCGATCGTGAGGGAAGAGAGCGATCGAAAGAGGCGGGATTGATTCGATTTGGGAATACGAAGGGGGCTAGGGTTCATGTCGTTTTCAATTTCATTTTGTGTTTTGATCTTTCACACATACACTCACACCACCACACATCCACCGATAATTACCCCCTTAATCTCTTTAATCTTTTTGTTTATTTAATCTGTTTTAACCTTTTTTTTCTTCTAATCAACATCTAACCCTTCTAATTAACTAGTCAAACTTTTTAAAATAAATTAATCAACCAATTAGCTTTATCTTTCTTAACTAATTATTTGATTAGTCTTTAAAGTAATTTACCATATTTATTTAATTTTTTAATCCCAATTTAAACAATCTTATAATCTTTTCATAACTAAACAACCTTTTAAAAACCTTTTAATTTTTTATTAAATACTTGGCTAAATTTAATGTTAACTTTTTAATAACTTTTTTAAAAATAAATATTTATCCACTAGTAAAACTTTTATAAATAATTACCCTCTTTTTGTCAAATTATTTAGTCAATAATAAAATAATTTAGTGTTTAATTTAATTTAGTTTTAGAAATAATAATGAACATCTTTTATTATTCCATAACCAATAACTTAGTTCTTTTTATAACAAAATATAAATATATCACTCCACTTAAGTTTTTATAATAAAATTAAGGTTATTGTAATTTTTAATCTAAATTATAGATAATCCCATCTAAAATCTTAATCCACTTAAAATCGACCGATCAAAATCAACTCAACTAAAATAAAATCGAATCAACCTAATCAATCGTGCACGCTTCCGCACATTCACATACACAATTCTCTCTCATACGCTTCAGCGCTTTCATGCGTATGTGTCTGCTTTACTTTTTTGCCCTTTATTCTTCTGCAACTTTATTTACTGCAAATTTACATTACATCAATTTACTTTTCTCGCATCGCATTCCATCCAAAGGAAAAACCTACACATGATTCAACAATTGTGTGTAGTGCACATCATTTGCATCATTCTCCCCTATGATCCTTGATCCCATTCAAGTCGATCTCCTAAGTTAGATCCTAGCCTATAGGAAGGACCTTATCTTTACAACTTAGAACAAACATTCAACAACTTAATTCAATATTCAATCACAATAGAGAAATAGATGTTAATCATCTTAAGCGAGATAGAATCTCCATCCCACAATAATACAATCAATATCGTAGGGACTTTACCTTAAGAGAGATAGAGGCGTATTCGTTGATCAATATCCGAGTACTTGAGCCCTTCTCTTAAGACGATGCAAAAACTATTTTCCTACAATTTGTGGCGGTTAAATCTCTCTTAAAATGACAAATCACCTTTTCTCCTAAAATCATTCAATCAACTACCCTAAACCCGTAGGAACTTTGACCACAGTCAAAGGTCTCCTCAAACCCTTTAGGAGAACTACAAAATACTCTGATTCTACTCCCGTAAGGATATGTAGGCATAAGATGCGATATCTTATCGAGTATACTTAGAAATAAACCCCTAGGTCTTTTAACCTTTAAGCAGATAAACCCTTAGCGATAAACAAACATGAAAACAAGAGGTTCCTCTTTAGAACCTTGTTCTGCAGGTACAATCCACCACTAGTCCCTGACCTTTGGGAATGGGTATACCCTTGGCCCCATGATCGTTGCAAACCTAGGACCTTTGTTTGTTTATCTTTCTATGTCCTTATGTGCTTACCTGGGTTTGTTGCATTCATATAGCATCATACTACATTGGAATTCATGGGGTTTACCCTTTATTTATGAACATTGTAGGACATCATGGATTCCAATCGAAGAAATACTTTAAAATATACTTTTAAAAGTCCTAAATTGGATTATCTAAGGGAGTTGGGAGCTTTGATTGAAGACCAAGAGAAGTTCAAGGGTAAATATGGGAAGTTACTATCTTTGTTGAGACGTAAGGCAAATGAAGACCTCCTTTCCGCTCTATTACAATTTTATGATCCGATGTATCACTGCTTTACTTTTCCAGATTATCAGTTGTTGCCAACTTTGGAAGAATACTCCTTTTTGTTAGGATTGCCTATTCTAGAAGAATTTCCTTTTCCTTTCCTGGGAAAAGACCCCGAAGAAAGAGACATTGTCAAGGCCAACATGGTTGTTAAAAGTGGGACTTTTGGTTTGACTACAGATTTCTTATTCAAGAAGGCTTCATTTTATACTGATTTTACGAACAAGGCACTGTTCGAGGCAATCTTCGCCTTACTTGTCTATAGGATGTTTCTTTTTCCGAGTTCTGAAGGGTTTATTGACCTTAATGCAATTGAGATCTTCATGAAGAACAATCCAGTGCCGACTCTATTGGGTAATACCTATCACTCTATACATCTCTGAAACCTTCGTGGTGGAGGAATGATTACATGTTGTGTGCCCTTATTATACAAATGGTTCCTTATGCACTTGCCTAAGTATGTTTCCTTTTGGCATCTTAATGATAAGCGTTGGTTAGAAAGGATTGTGGCTTTGACTCATTCTGACATTGATTGGTATAGCCGTGAGTATGATGGGATTCTAATCATTGATGGATGTAGAGATTTTTCTAATATACTGTTACTCAGCTTTGGTGGAGGGATCAGTTATAATCCAGTTTTAGCTCGCCGACAGTTGGGATATCCGTTGAAGGGACCACCTAAGAGCATACAAGTTTTCTTCGAGGATAATCAAGAGCTCCGAGAGAAGATTGTGGAAGCTTGGAAACATTTGCATAAGAAAGATAGGAATAGTTTGGGAAGGCCCAACTGTGTGTCTTTGGAACCGTATCTTCAGTGGGTAAGGAATAGGGAAATCAAGCTGAGAATGCCTTACTCTCGTCAGGATCCTATACCTCCCAGGGAAGAACCTACTTATACTTTCATGTCTGACGCTGAGAAGTTGGGGTCGCCTTGAAGAAGTCACAACACAAATCAGAAGTGTGGAAGAACAAGTATCTAGTGTCTGTTGCAGAGATTGATGAACTTCAGAAACCGATTGTTGAGCTTCAAGAACAGCTGCAGTCGAAGGATGAAGAGTTACTCCCTTACAAGAAGAGGAAAGTCATGGAGGATTTATTTTCCTCCGACCCACAATGCACTATTTGGAAGCTGATTGTGAACAACCTTATCCGTGAGAAGACTCAATTAGAAGAGCAGCTCAAGCAGCAGAATTCGAAACTTCCTTAGTGTCTTTACTAGCTTTTATTTAGCTTTTATTTGGGACTTTTAAAAGCAATTATTTGTAATCCGTTTCAAAATTAGTTAAAACGTTTTCTTTTACCGCAATGTTTATAAATAGTTGGGATCCCGTGAAGTCCTACTCATCTTGCATTGCATTATTTTCTTTATTCACTTCAAGAAACTCAATTTCATTTTACAGGTATTGTAACAATGGATTTCAAGAGAGAAGCATTGGAGTACACTTTTCAGAGTCCTAACATTGAAAGCTTAAGAGAGCTAGCAGATCTCATCAAGAACCGTCACGCTTTTGCAACGGAATATGGAGAAGTCTTCCGTTTCCTCGAGCTCAAGATGAAAGAAGGGCTATTGGAGACTCTTGTTCAGTTCTATGATCTGATGTACCATTGTTTCACCTTTCTGGATTACCAGTTGATTCCAACTCTGGAAAAGTATTCTGATTTCTTGAGGATGCCTGTGACGGCCCGACCCGTATTCACTGGCCAGGAAGAGATACCCAGTCACCAAGAAATTGCCAATGCTACTCATCTCAGCCTAGCAGATGTTCAAGCACACTTAACCACCAAGGAAGGAGCCCTTGGATTCCCAGCTGACTTCTTGATTGAAAAATTTTGTTACCATGTTGAAAGAAAAGAGGTCCTTATCTTGGAAGCTACCTTTGCTTTGTTGGTTTATGGGATCTTCTGGTTCCCAAAGGTTGATGATTTTGTTGATATGGATGCGATTAAACTGCTCATACTCAAGAATCCGGTTCCCACCTTGCTAGCTGACACATACCACTCAATCCACTCGAAGAATGCCGAAGGAGGAGGACATATCGTTTGTTGTACCACTTTGCTGTACTCATGGTTTATTGCTCACTTAACTCGACATACGTCTATCTGGGATGAGGTAGAATCACCTCATTGGTCCGAGATAGTTATGGCCCTTACTCACTCTAACATTGTGTGGTACGACCCTACCTATGGAGGTATATGTATGATTCCTAGCATTGGAGGATTTACTAACATACCGCTCATTGGGAGAGAAGGATGCATAAGTTACAACCCTGCTTTGGCCCGCCTCCAATTTGGGCATCCTATGATTGAAGTACCTGACCAAGCTCTGTTAGAAGGGATCTTTCTCAAAGAAGGAGAAGATCCAGACCTGTAGACCGTCATAATTTACGCATGGAGATACATCAATAAGGAAGGAGTGACTGCTTTAGGATACCCCAACTGCGCTGTCTCTGAAGAGTATCTACATTGGGTGTGAGAAAGAGCTCTCGACCTCAAGATGCCATTTCCTTTTCATGAACCTATGGTATTGGCTTTTCATGATCCTGATTGGTTTGATGTGAGTGAAGTAGATCAGTTGAAGGCTGCCTTGGATGAGGCTTGGAAGTTGAAGACTGCTTGGAGGAACAAGTTTTTCACCCTCAAGGTAGAGAAAGAGAAGTCTCAGAAGCTGCCAGAGATAGAATTTGCAAAGAAGAGAAAGGCGCGAGAGGATTTATTTTCTTCTCACACCTCTTTCGGACTTGTCGCCAAAGATGATCTTCCCCCAGCTGCTATGGCTTGGAAGGAATGTGTCGATCGACTAATCAATGAGAAGGCCGAGTTACAAGAACGCGTCAGCCAGTTAGAAGAAGAACATCACGCACAAAAAGAGCATAGGGAGTAGATCTCCGAGTTCTCTTTTGCTTTTGGTTCAATGTAATAAACTCTTAAAAGAGTACTCTGCTTTTGTAATGCTTCAAATAATCAAAATAAAATAATTTTTTTTCCTACGTTACAATACCAGAAAATAATTTGAGTTTCTTGAAGTTTCGTACTCATTTGCATTTTGCATAAGCATATCATTGTTTGCATTCCAGAGTCTCACTCTTGCTTCATCTCCAGACAAGCTGAATCACCAATACAACACTCGAGCTAGTCAGCGCCAGAAGATGGATCAACTTGAACAAGAGAACAGAGTGCTCCGTGATGAAGTTGCAGTTCTGAAGGAAAGTTTAGAGAGGCTGAATGGTCTAGTGGAAGCTTTGTCCAATCAGGCCGCACTCAACAACCAAGATGTTCAAAGAACTGTGATCTCTGAAGTGATGCCAGCACCGATCCCAGTGGTGTCTTCTGTTGTTGAAATGACCTACAGCATGCCTTAAGGTTTCCCGTGCGGGTTGTCTCCCAATTTCTTTTCAACCGGTTACCGTCCGTCTGTGTTTGAGATCCCTGCTGTGACCGTTGTCCAACCTACTCCTGTAGTTTCTGCTGTGATGACTACTGCATCTCCACATGTGAATGTTGTTCCGTACATCCTAGATGAGCCAATTTTACAAGGGTCGCCAACCGAAACTGTGGGTTTGGAAGAAAGGATGGATGGCTTTCAAGACCAATTTTCTGAAATGCAAAAGGAGTTTAAGGCTCTTCGTGGGAAGGACTTATTTGGAAAGAGCGCTTCTGAGCTGTGTTTGGTCCCAAATGTCAAGGTTCCGCCAAAGTTCAAGGTCCCTGATTTCGAGAAGTACAAAGGGAGTACTTGCCCTCAAAGTCATCTTATTATGTATGCCAGGAAGATGTCTTCCCAAACTGACAATGATCAACTGCTCATTCATTATTTCCAAGACAGTTTGACAGGCGTTGCGCTCAAGTGGTACATGGGGTTGGATAGTGCGAAGATTCAGGCTTTCAATGATCTAGGAGGAGCCTTTGTCAAGCAGTACAAGTATAATGTGGACATGGCTCCCGACCGTGATCAATTGAGGGCTATGACGCAGAAACATAAGGAGAATTTCAAGGAATATGCTCAACGTTTGCGCGAGTTGGCTGCGCAAGTCACACCACCATTAGAAGAAAAGGAGATGACCAGGATTTTTCTGAAGACCTTTGGTCCTTTCTTTTACGAGAAGATGGTAGCAAGTGCACCCAGTGACTTTACTGAAATGGTTAATATGGGAATGCGCTTAGAAGAAGGTGTCCGTGAAGGAAGGTTGGCTAAGGAAGAGAGTGCTTCTAGCAATGTTAAGAAGTATGGGAGTGGTTTTGTGAAGAAAAAGGAACAGGGGGTGAACACCGTGCAGGAAGGAAGACTTAGAAGGAGGTACTCACCATCATACCAAGTTGCGGCAGTATCTCCAGTGTTTAATGCTCCCGCTTATCAACCTCAACAGTCTCCGCAACCGAGTCAGCCATCTCAATCCACCAATGCTCAACAGTCATAGCCTCAGCAAAATCCGCAGTATTCTCAGTAGAATCGGTCGTTCAACAATCAGGGTCGTGTGTATAGAAGGATAAATTTTGAGCCTATTCCTATGAAATATGCTGATTTGTTTCCAGCTTTGGTCCATAAGGGTCATATTCAAACAAAAGCCCACCAATGGTTCCTGCAAATCCTCCTCCTTCTTATAGAGCTGACAAGTTTTGTCCCTACCATCAAGGTGCTCCAGGTCACGATATTGAGAGTTGTTTTGGTATGAAAACAGATGTCCAGAGGCTCATTAAGTGCGGAATTTTGTCCTTCAAGGATTCCGACCCCAATGTGCAGGTTAATTCGTTACCCCCGCATGGTTCACCCTCTGCCAACATGATTCAAGACTATTTGGCAGATGATGATCAGAAAGTTTTAGATTAAAGGGCCGAAGAGGTTTGTGTTATAGTGCCTCACTTTAAGGAAGTGGAGCGTATTGAAATCGTTTATAATAGCAGAAGCCGGTTGTTACTCCTTTGGTAATCAACATGCCTGGACCCGTCCCTTATACTTCTAGCAAGGTTATCCCCTACAGGTACAACGCCACAATGTTGGAGAATGGAAAGGAAGTTCCTTTGCCCACTGTACCTTCAGTAGTTAACATCGCAGATGTCAGTAGAGTAACAAGGAGTTGTCGAGTCTACCCGACTGTACCACCGAAAGAAAAGGAGGTCTCATTGGAACAATCAGGCTCAAAAGATCTAATTGTGGGGCAATCTGGTGGATCCAATTTGTCCAATTGAGATGAATGTCTAAAGGTGATCAAGAGAAGTGAGTATAAGGTTGCAGATCAGCTCCTGCAAACCCCGTCGAAGATTTCTATGTTGCAATTGCTGATGACTTATGAGGCTCATAGGGAAGCACTCCAGAAAATATTAGAACATGCGTATGTTGAACAAGATGTGACTATGGAGCCGTTTGACAATATCATTGGTATTATTACTTCATGTGATAATCTGGGTTTTAATGAAGACGATCTCCCGGAGGAGGGGAAGAAACATAACATGGCTTTACATATTTCTGTGAACTGTGGAAATGATTCTCTGTCCAGTGTATTAGTTGATACTGGATCTTCTCTAAATGTGATGCCTAGAACTACTCTATCTAAGTTATCCTATCAAGGACCGCCAATGAGGCCAAGTCATGTTATTGTCAAGGCTTTTGATGGGTCAAGAAAAGCAGTAATTGGTGAGGTGGATTTGCCGATGACTATTGGATTGCAGACTTTTATGATCACGTTTCAGGTCATGGACATTCGTGCCGCCTATAGCTGTTTGCTAGGGAGGCCACAGATACCTGAAGCTGGGGCAGTTATGTATACTCTACATCAGAAATTGAAATATGCTTTTGAGGAAAAAAACGGTTACAGTTTGTGGAGAAAGAGCCTTGGTGGTGAGTCGCTTGTCATCATTCTCATATGTTGAAGCTAAGGAAGAGGTTGTCACGCGATTTCAAGCTTTGTCTATTGTGGGCAAGGGTGTCCAGAAATCTCAGGCATCTATGTCATCATTTTAAAGACGCGCAGCGAGTAGTGAACAGTGGTCATCAGACAATTTGGGGAAAGGTGTTGTCTTTGCCAGAAAACAGAAATAAGGAAGGTCTTGGTTTCATTAGCAGTTATGCTCAAACTACCAAGACTCAAGGACTGTCGCTGATTATGAAGTGATCCGTAGTGGAGGGGTCATCCATCATCCTCAAGTTAATGTTGTGTCAGAGGACGAGCTTGAAGGTTACATATCAGATGGTTCTGCAAGGTCCTCCATTCCTTATGAAGAATATGAGCCTTATATGGAAGATCCAGGTTATGTTTCAGATGAGTTTGACTATACCTTTGGAGTTTATGTTGTTACCGAGGAAGATTTAGATGAGGATATTCCAGACTTTGTAACCCCAGGAGTTTTGGATAAGAACTGGAGTGTGGTTGAAGCCCCTGCTGTCATTCATATATCTAAGTAAAGCATTTATTTTCAAATTTTCTCGCTCTGCCCAAGGCGAAAACTGCATTATTAGGGCTTACTTTTAATAATTCCCTTTGCTCTGCCCAAGGCAAAGGTGGCTTTGTTGGGCGTGTCTCTTTGGTTTTGCTATCATTAATAAATCACTTTCATTTTCTTTTGTGTGTTTTTTTCTCAATATTTATTTACGATGTTGGAAAATGATAAGTAGCATCTCGCGTACACACACTCCACTTTACGAAAACTCATTCAAAAATCATATCACTTGCGCAGATTGCTACATAAATTACATCCTGGGAATAATGATCCACTGCCTTCTCCGAATTTTGAGTTTCCCGTGTATGAAGCTGAAGACAAAGAAGATGATATTCTAGAAGAGATTTCCAGACTGCTTGAGAAAGAAGAGAAAGCTATCCAACCTCATCAAGAGCCGGTGGAAGTAATCAATTTAGGAACAGAAGAAATCCGTAGAGAAGTGGAAATTGGAGCTTTGCTCAAGCCTGAGGTGAAGAAACAATTGATCGTCTTGCTCGGAGAGTTTGTTGATGTGCTTGCTTGGTCATATCAGGATATGCCTGGATTAGACACTGCTATAGTTGAACATCGTCTACCTTTGAAACCAGAGTGCCCGCTAGTGAAACAGAAACTCAGAAGGACTCGACCCGACATGGCTCTAAAGATTAAGGAGCAGGTACAGAAACAGATTGATGCAAGTTTCCTTGTCACTGCCGAATATCCGCTATGGTTGGCTAATATTGTGCCTGTTCCGAAGAAGGATGGTAAGGTTCGCATGTGTGTAGATTACAGGGATTTGAACAAGGTCAGTCCGAAAGATGATTTTTCGTTACCTCACATTGACATTTTGGTTGACAGTACTGCAAGATATGAGGTTTTCTCCTTTATGGACGGTTTTTCAGGTTACAATCAGATTAGGATGGCTCCCGAGGACCAAGAAAAGACGTCATTCATCACTCCCTGGGGCACCTTTTGTTACAAAGTTATGCCGTTTGGATTAAAGAATGCAGGGGCAACATATCAGAGAGCTATGACTACTCTGTTCCATGATATGATGCACAAGGAGATTGAGGTTTACGTGGATGATATGATAGCTAAGTCGAAGACTGAGAATGATCATGTCAAACACCTGGCTAAGCTGTTTGGTCGTTTGAGGGAATACAAGCTCCTTCTGAACCCCAACAAATGTACATTTGGAGTATGATCAGGGAAACTATTGGGTTTTATTGTCAGTTAAAGAGGGATTGAAGTGGACCCTGACAAAGTGAAAGCTATCCGGGAAATGCCAGCTCCTACCACCGAGAAACAAGTCAGAGGATTTTTTGGGACGCTTGAATTATATCTCTAGGTTTATATCCAATATGACTGCTACATGTAAACCTATTTTCAAGCTTCTAAGGAAAGAACAAGGGTATGTTTGGACTGAAGATTGTCAAAAGGCTTTTGATAGTATCAAAGAGTATTTGCTTGAACCACCTATCCTGATACCGCCGGTTGAAGGACGACCTTTGATTATGTATTTGACTGTTTTAGAAGATTCAATGGTGTCGCTTGCGCGAAAATAAGGTGCCGGCATGACAGAAGAGTCGCCACCTTTCGTTATTTATCCCTCAGAGCGGGAAAGGAAACGATCGGAAAAACCTGACGAAAAAGGGTAAGACAAGGTCATCGCAACCATTGTCTGGGTTCGGGAGTCGGTTACGCAAGGGGAAGGTATTAGCACCCCTCACGTCCGTCGTACTCGACGGGATCCTCGCTTGTTTGTTTACTTGGACGGGTTGGTTATAATCTATCTGCCTATCAAGGCTGGCTGAAAAAGAAAAGAAAAATGACTCGGCAAAGTGTCGCGCTTTATGCCTATGTATTCTCATCAGAGAATGAGAAATCAGAGTCAACGTAGTTCGGCTTACTACGGGTGAAGGTGGGGAAGGTTGCTCGCTAGGATATCGCATCCTATGCCTACGTACTTTCATCTGGCATGAAAGATCAGAGCAAACGTAGTTCGGGCTACTACGGATTATCTCCTAAAAGAAGTGTTTTTTATTGTGTTTGCGATTTCAACCGCACTAGAGACTATGACCTGAGAGTGAATGCGTCGCATGTCACCCAAAGGGTACCATACTAAACATCCAGACTGTGGAAAAGAAACTCTCCCACAATCCTTTCTCAGATAGCTTAAGGCTCGTAACGTACGAAAGAAATCATTCATGATTACTGTATCTTAAACTGTTTCGAGATGAGAAGAGAACAAGCCCAACTAGGAGGGAGACTATCAAGTCCTACTGTTGTCATGCCATGGATTCATCCTATGGTTGAGGTTTGAACAGGGAACTCCTAGATGTTGTCATGCATAGGTTTCAACCTAAAAGTCTATCATCAAATCCTCATCAGAGGAAATGAGAGTCCTAAGGGATCATGTCAATGATACGTCAAAACAGACAAAAGCATCAGCTTTAACAGTAAAATGCATGCAATGCAAGTGAGGGAGGAAATGTGTGTGGGGCTTCAGCCTCCACAAGCTCGTCTCGACCTCAAGCCAGTCATGAAATAACAGTAATCATACTGAAATAAACAACATTCTATCCAGCAAAAACAGTAAATTGTACTCATACAGACAGAAAATGAAATCATGCTATCAAGCAAAATAAACACATGGGCAAGGGAGCTGGGCTCTACCGAATACCCGCAAGCAAAGCCAAGCAATAACAACACAATCAGATGCACTCATGCTCTTAGACTGAACTTATTCTAAATGGGCTTAGTCTAATGCAACAGACAAATCAGACAAAACACACAATACATCAAAGAAAACAGAAGAAAGCCTCAGCTCCTTCAGCAGCAACCCAGTCTTCAGACTTCAGAGATCACTTGCTTTCCAGGTATCAACCCTACAACATGAGTATCAACTCATTTTCTCCCTTTGAGCTTCAGCTCCTTTGATCAGCTCCACCTTCAGGCTTTACTATCTTCAGGGATCTTCAGGCATCCACTTGGTCTTCACAGAGTCTTCAGACTTCAATAATCTTCAAGGAATCATCCTCATCAAGGCCTCAGCTTCCATCTTCAATGACTCCAATGCTCCAGCAAACAAGATTCAGTTAACAAGATGAGGTGGGGATGTTACAGTACTCACTGACTTCCAAAGGATGCCATTGAGAACTTAACATCAAAGGAAAGGCTCTCTCAAAGTTCTACCTTATAGGGCAAGGTCACTAATCCCTCCAAAGGAGAGAGGTGAATACCCTTAAGGGACTCTATGTCACAGAGAAGAAAGGAGGTGAACAAGACACTCCTTGTTTATTGAACAAAATATTCTATCTAGGGCTCTGCCTATGCACCTATAAACCTATAAACCAAACAACAAAAGCTATGCTAAACTCCTCTGCAAGGTCTTCAAAGCTTCCATGATGATCCACAAGGTCTTCAACTCAATCTTCAAAGCTCACACACTCAAAAGAGAAGGAAAGAAAACACAACAATACAACTTATGCCTTTAAGCAACACACATACTATCCATACATTCAAAAATCAATGAAAAATACTAAAACACCATGCAATATTCTAGTAAAATTCTAGGGGGATTCTATACATACTTACCCTTAACCCATATATTCCCCATACACTAATTTGGCCTATAAACCCCAAAACAATTTTGTTCAAGTCTACCTATACAACTTAAAACCCTAATTAGAGCACCTAAATGTCTAACAATCAAACTACATCAAATTTAATTTCTAAAATCAAGGGATAAATCCTACATGAAACTAGGGTTCAATAACTAATCACACAAAAAAGAATGAATTAAAAAACCTAAGGGAAGGTCCTAAAACAATTCTTGCAAGATAAGGTACAAACTAAAAGAAATAAAATACCCTATTTAAAAGAAAATACCACTAAAAATTCCATATTAAAAATAAAATTTCATTTTTATTTTTATATTTTTCTACACAAAATTATCTACTCATAGAAAAAAGAATGACCAAAAAATCATCATTTATCAATTTTTAATGAATTTTTAAAGTTCATGAAAAAAAGTAAAACAATATAAAAAATAAAAATAAAGAAAATGAGGGAGGGGTGTGAATAGAACAGGCGCGTAGTTGAATCTCAATTGGGCCAACAAAAAGGGGGTGCGGATAGGAAATCTGGACGAGGCCCAACGCCCTTCACTAATTGAAACGCGGCGTTTTGCTTTGAACTCAGTATTTCCAATTCAATCGTGGCCCTCCAATCTCACTCTCGGTCAAAGGTCAAGCCATGATCTGATGGCTCTCATCCATCTTCCTCAAATGCCTCAGGCAGCCCTCAATGTTACAGGCGGTGGTTCACGGTGGAAACCACCGTCTTCTCCGGTGGACACCCAAACTCAAGTCACCAATCAGACCCCAAACTATATCAATTCAACTCGGTTTTTCATGGAGATCTTCAATCCAACCTCAGAATACCCTAAATCATCCTCTAAATCAAAACACCATAGGATTTTCAGAAACTACACAAATCTTGATCATCATGGTTCTCAAAATTAAAGGCATGGATCTAATCCTCATCTATCACTGATCGGTTTCCACTATCCAAACACGATTGAAACATCAAGAATCCTCATAACTAACTCTCAACAGAAGTTGCACATCACTCTCGATCATCACCAAATACCATGAAACTATCCAGAAACGATCCTTGTTCATGCTAGAACCTAACCACATGCAAGATTCTACCTAATTCAGCCTAGATCAAAGCATAATTTAAAGGTTACATACCTGTGAAGAAGTGATCAACAGAAGGTCTTCAAGGCGCCAAATCCACTCTGAATTGATTCAAACACCTTCAGTGATGAGCAAGGATCACTCTCCAATCAGAGATTTGGCTTGAAACTCCCTCCAATTCAGAAACCGATTCTGAGTTCTTCCTCCAAAAATCAGTTATGGCTTCACTCTCACAGCATGAAATCACCAACCCTATGCATCTGGGATCACTCTACTATCTTTATAGAACAAATCTATGGGCTTTTGATCCACTCTAAGAGCCCAAAACAGCATATCCAACTTTCTGATTTTTCCTTTGAAGTGTAATGCACCAGTCACGGTTTCCTTGTTACAGTCAGCTTAAACTAGTTGCTTTCAACCATATGAACCATTTCCAATGTGTTTGGATAGGTAGGAAGGCTTGATTTGGCTTGTGTAAGGTTTTTCAACATTGCCTTATAATGCAAGTAATAGGTTTACAAAGAAAGTCCCTTTTTTAGGCCTCAAATGGAAAATCTATTTGAACCAAAGTTCTCAAAATAATGTTTCCAATCAAAATGATATATTGGATGACCTATTTTGGATTCCTATATCTTCCAAACCAATTTTCAAATTCAACTTTTCAAACTTATATGCCATTTTTAGTTCAAATTTGACCAATCATGCAACTTCATGCTATGAGCTTTTCCAACAATTTGTGACCTTCTTTCTAGACCTAAAATCACATTTTGAACAACTTTCATGTTTTGAGTTTTTCCATTTGAGGCTTGGAAATAGGAGTTTTAGGCATTGGCTAAAATGACCTATAACTGACAAATGACCAAAATACCCCTGTCTTGTTCAAACCATAAGTTGAGTTCCACAAATCCTATCAAGGACTTCTACCACTCAAATTAAAGCTAAGAAGATGCCCTTCAACATTCATGTTGACCAAGAAATCATAGGAATCATCCTACTAGGGCAAAAGTTGTCTGCAAGTTGGGTGACTTTCAAGGACCCAGATTCACATACTTCTGCTGACCTGTAATTTGTCAAAACCATAACTTAAGCTCTGTAACTCCTATCAAGGACTTCCACCACTCAAATTAAAGCTAAGAACAAGCTCTACAACATTCATGTTGTGGGGAAGATGAGATATCAATCACATCTAGAGCTAAAACTGCCTGGAAGATGGGGATCAAATTAGGGTTTTTCACTGACAATCCTTGGAGACCCTGACTTGAAACTTCTCAAACTCCTCAATCATGATGAGTTGGTCTAGGAATCATCTTTATAACATCTTTATGCATCATTCCATGATCTCATGGCCCTTGGATTGGGTCTCAACCTTCCAAATCTTCAGCTGATCTAGGGTTGACCCAGTCAAAACCCTAATTCTACCATTCATGGTTGAATCTTCTGAACTCTTGCATAGTGACTTCTCTGGGCTTCATGATGGCTATCAAGACATCTCATAAGCTTTCTCCAAACATCAAGTTCATTCTCAAAGTCTCAGAATCATCTGAGGGGCACCCACAACTCTCAAGCTATGAAGCACACAACCCTGGTTCCAACCAATTCCTCTGAAGATCAACTTTCCAACACTAGATGGATAAATAATTGTTGGTCAAATTTTGGGGTGCAACAGCTGCCCCTATTCAAACGGCTTGAACCTAACTGGGTGAGAAGCGAACGGCTCTCACCCAATCAAGGTGCGAGACGATTGAATACCGGTAAACCCGAAAATTTGCCAACTGCACGAGCACACGGTACTCTGCGGGGAACAAATCTTCGAATATTGCAATGCTAGCTGCACGGCCGCTAGCTGGAGAGATACTGATCTGACATCGCCGCCAGTTATCCTCGTTAACTTCTTCTGATATTGCCTTCAGACAACCACATCACCCAACATCGCCGCTGGAAGACTAAACCACCTGACATTATCGTCAAACAAGATTCTGAGGAACGCCCAACATCGCCGCTGGAACACCAAATCATCTGACATCGCCGTCAAGAACAACCATAACTCGGGGAAACAAGCGCCCAACATCGCCGCCGGAGACCTAAACCTGAATCACCAAAATATCCAACATCGCCGCTGGAGAAAATACAACAATGAACAAAATACCCCGCATCGCCGCTGGAGAACTGCATCTGACATCGCCGTCGGACAATCCACATAATCTTAGAGACACTCGACATCACCGTCGTACAAACATCATCTCTGCTGGGGATTTAAAGAGTCTGACCTCGCTGTCAAACAAATATCCAACCTCGCCGCCGGACAACTGATGATCTGACCTCGCCGTCAAATCCAAACGTTCAACCTCGCCGTCGAACAAACATCCAACCTCGCCGCTGGACAAATGATGATCTGACCTCGCCGTCAAATCCAAATGTTCAACCTCGCCGTCGAACAAACATCCAACCTCGCCGCCGGACGAATGATGATTTAACCTCGCCGTCAAATCTGAACGTTCAACCTCGCCGTCAAACAAACATCCAACCTCGCCGCTGGACAAATGATGATCTGACCTCGCCGTCAAATCCAAATGTTCAACCTCGCCGTCGAACAAACATCCAACCTCGCCGCCGGACGAATGATGATTTAACCTCGCCGTCAAATCCAAACGTTCAACCTCGCCGTCGAACAAACATCCAACCTCGCCGCTGGACAAAATGATGATCTGACCTCGCCGTCAAATCCAAATGTTCAACCTCGCCGTCGAACAAACGATGATTTAACCTCGCCGTCAAATCTGAACGTTCAACCTCGCCGTCGAACAAACATCCAACCTCGCCGCTGGACAAATGATGGTCTGAACAACTCTGACCTGGGGTTCACCCCTGGTAAAGGGAACAAAAAGGTACACTTGCGTATTTGGAACTACTCCGCTGGGAATGAGAGACTTAACCGAGCACCCTCTGATCTGGGGTTCACCCTCAGGACCATAACGAACATCGGAATACTGCTGCACACTGCCCGCCGTAGAACTTCAACATTAAAGATATTTGAAACCCTGGCCCCTGGCCACTCCAGATCCGCTGGAGAACCTTCAAGCATTTCTGAAAATAGATGAAACCCTGGCCCCTGGCCACTCCAGATCCGCTGGAGAATCTTCAAGTTCTTCTGAAGATAGATGAAACCCTGGCCCCTGGCCACTCCAGATCCGCTGGAGAATCTTCAAGTTCTTCTGAAGATAGATGAAACCCTGGCCCCTGGCCACTCCAGATCCGCTGGAGAATCTTCAAGTTCTTCTGAAGATAGATGAAACCCTGCCCGTCGGCGATTCCAGCTTCAGCTAGAAAAGATCTTCAAGTACTTCTGAAGATAAACATCCTTGACCTTCAAGGATGTAAACTCTGCCCGTCGGCAACTCTGCAGGAGGTATCTTCGACTTCAGTCTAAAGAAATGGTCCTTGGCCTCCAAGGATACATGGATCTGCCTTCAGGCAACTCCACCTCTGCTATAGAGCATCCGTGACTTCAGTCAGGGATATACTTCGGCCTTCAGTCCGAAAAATGAATCCTAGGTCATTCGTGACCTTAGGGGATAACCTTGCCTTCAGGCACCTTCGCTTCAGCTTGGGAAATCTATGACTTCAGTCAGAGAAATGGCATCCTGAGCCATTCATGACTCTACGGGGATTCAAACACTTTGCCTTCAGGCAAAACTCCGCTTCAGCTGGAGGAACATCTTCGACTTCAGTCAGAAGAAAAATATCATTCACTTGATCGCAATCAATCATCACCTCAGGATAACTGACTTGGTCTCCAGACCAACACGGATCATCTTGAATACAAACTTTGGAACCTTGGCTTCAGCCACACGTTGATTCATCAACAAGGACATCTGAGCTCACCGGAACCTTCTGATACCGCCTTCAGGCGTTTACGCAGTCAATCTTCAGATTAGACAACACTGTTGGAGCAGACATATCACGCTGCTAAGGACTTCAAGAATCATCTTGAACAAACAAATCCGTCGGGTACCTTCAAGAATCATCCTGAACTGATAACCATTCTGGAGACTTTATTCTGGTGGGTATTCCAGGAACCTTCCTGGGCAACTCTTGCTGGGGACGCTACTGGGGGGCTCACGAATCATCCTGAGCAAACAACTCGGGAGACTGCGCTGAGGTCTTAAGAATCATCTTAAACAAGCGGCCCTGCTGAGGGATTCAAGAGTCGTTTTGAACTGACTTCGCTGGGGATCTCAAAAATTATCTTGAGCGAGCGACTGTGGGAATTACACCGGGGTCTTGGGAATCATCTCAAGGAAGCGACCTCGTTGGGGAGAATATCAGGAATCGTCCTGAGCAACTGGTCTCTTGGTGGAACACCTGTAAGACAAGAATGATAGTACCCTGGATCATGCTTATGATGCGTATGCTTCTGCGCCATGCCCCACACGGTGGGAATGATATGCGTTTATGCTAAATGCTGTGCAATCATGCACAATGCTATGCAACGTTAAATGCTATACAGTGTTAAATGCTATGCAGTCATGCACAATGATGCGACCTCGTCAGCAAAATAAATGCCGAGGGGAGATTCTCCTGTCAAGGAGAAAGAACTGCTTAGATAGAGGAGTCATCCTGCTGAGGAGAACGTGGGCACGCCGATATCAATTGGACTCCGCCTGGGGAAATGATCTTCCGGTTGACTGCTGCAGGGCAAACAACTTCAGCTGACTGCTGCAGGGGACGAAGCTCTACGAGAACCCGAACCTGCTGAAGGAAAGCGATGCCAATCGCGGGAGTGAACTGTGTGGCCGTCTCGGCTAACTCTTCTGGGGATGATCACTCTGTGGGGAAACAACTTCAGCTGCTCCACACTCCGCTGGGGAAAAACCAATCATGATCTGATCAACCTTCAAGGACTCGGCCCTCCTGGACATCTGCAAACTCGGCTGAGGAAGGAGAAGTCATTCTGCTTCGCCAAAGGGAGTACGACTCTGGGAGATACAGCATCAGCTGTTCAACATCTGCTAGGGAAAATCCACTCATGGTCCCAACTGCTTCCAAGGATTCTGCTTTTCTGCGGACTCAGCCGGGGAGAGAAATCATTCTACTTCACGGGAGAGTACGACTCTGGTGCGGAATTTCAATTTCGCCGGGGAAGAAAGAATCATCTGCCTTCGGGGGAGAGTACAACTCTGCAGGGGAATACAACATCAGCCGTTCCAATACTCTACTGGGGAGGAGGGAATCGTCCAACTTCAGGAGAGAGCATGACTCTGGTGGGGAATCTCAATCCCGCTGGAGACTTTACTGGGGAAACACGAGCTTCGGCACCCGAACACTTCTATGAAATCTGCACTTGCGACCCGGTGCTGGGGAAAGACGACATCATTCTTCGGTGCTTGGCTCAGCTGATGGGGTGACGCTCCTTCAGGATGCGTCGGCTTGGGGACGAGAATCCTCTACCTGGGGAAGACATATCAATGCTCACCATCTTGCGTTCAGATTCTGCGGAGGAGAGACTACTGAACTCTGCTGGAGAAGGAGGACTTATCCTGCTTCGGGGATATCAATTATGGTCTGCTGAGGGTAATCCTGACCCTAATCTGATAAGGGATAAACGCCATCTCAATCTGCTGCAATCTCAGACTGTACAAGGAGAACAACCTCAAACTGTACATCTCTGCTGAGAAAACAATCCTGATTCAACAACGTCAACACAGGGAATACAGGCTACCAATCATGGAGTCAAGTAACAGGTTATGCTGTAGGTTAACGACCCAATAACCGCAAGGCTTCTTCAGAAGACTCTGGCTTTGGCAAGGTAATGACACGATTCCCCGATACTCAATTCTTGCTAGGGTGAACAAACTCATTTGAACAACTTGCCCCGGCGCAATTCAACCTGCCCCAATCCGACTCTTGGGAAGATTCATTCTGAACAGAAAACAACTGGCAACAAAACAATCTTCAGAGGGCTTGCCCCAGCATCTGCACAACGGAAGGATTCATCCTCCACCGATCAACTCTCAGCAAGGTCGGCTTCAATATCTCTGAAGTAGTTTGCCCCTGAACGAGCGATGAGCGACTCAACATGCTCTGATTGAACACTGGGGAGATCTGCGCTCAAATCGCAAGAATTCTGGATAACTGCCCCTGATTGGGTCCCGAGAAGACTCACTTCCGATCAACCGCTTCTTGCATAAACCGCCCCATAATCAACTGATGCTCCGGGACTTGTCCTCAGACAAACTGATTCTAACCTCACAGGAAGTCATTGCCCCAAATTCACAGGGTTTCACAGCATACCATTCTGATCCAGACCTCTGACGATTCAGTCCTGATTGACTATTCCCTGTTTAAGTTCCTTCGTATCAGCTACCAACCTGCAATCAAAATTGTTTATTCACGAATGGTAATTTTAATGCAGTGTTCATGCAAATTTCGAAAAAATGTTGTACTGTCACTCATTTATGTGTCATGCCAGTGAGTGACGAATGAACCAAAGAGTTCAAACGTAGTGCTGATGCGATCAGTGAAAAATGCAATAAGGATATGATTAGCAAATCATGAAGGAGTCAGGTTACTCAACCTTATCGTAATGCGCTCTCAGAATAAACCCTGCCTCAATTAGGTCTTTTAAGGGTTGTATCGTGGTCGGGTTCACGGTTCGTGAAACAAGGGATATTTGGCTCAAATTATGATTTGTACCCACCCCTTCTACGTGATGTTCTCCGATCCTAAAGTCCGGTTAACTTAGCTCGAGCGCTCGCCTCTTCGAGAGGTATGTTGAACATTGGGAACAACTGGTTAAAGAATTCACAAGGTGTTTCGGTGTGACAGTTACTCCTTTTTCGTTTTCGGCGTCTGTGTCTACACGACTTCGTCCTTGTTCGAGGATTTTTCTTTTTTTTTATAATCCTTTCTTTTTCATTCTTTTGTTTTGATTCCCTAATTTTTGCCTGGACTGACTCCTTTTGAGTTCTTTTCGATTTTTTTCTTTTGAAGTCCAGCGGGATGCCCTGATTTTTGCCTAAGTATTTGCTTTCTAGCTTTTCTTTTTTACTTAGCGGGCTTTCTTATTCCTTTTTCTTTTGGAATAAGTCGTGAGACACTGGTTGTCTTGATTGCTTCGAAAGGCTTGTAACTGTCTCACTCCTGATTGGTGAGGTTTAACCATTGTGGTTGACGAGGTACGACCTCTGGCGAGGAATATGATGTGGTCGGTCCTCGAAGGACAACACTCCTCTATAAGACTTGAACGCTCGATCAAGCTGACTGACAACTACCCTGCCCCGGGTTAAGATGCGAGGGTTTAAAAATTCTGAAAGAAACTCCTACTTCTCGGCTGGAAGTGGTTAACAAGGGATTCTCTTCCTTATCTCTCCGGTGTTTAGGGGATTTGAAACAATGCCTTGTACGTCATCGGCAAGGTTTTATCTGAAAGCAATACGATCATTGGCTATGAGTATTCAGTTTCATCATCCTCCCTCCGCTCATTGCTAATCATAGTAAGAAATCGGAGTAAGTAAAATGCAAGTGTCAGTGTAATGCAGTAAATGAGTGACAACGACATAATTAGTTCAGAAAAAATGCATAGTCACTTTATTAATATTACCATTCGAAACATACAATGTTTAATAGCAAGTAGTAACTAACAGAAAAGAAACTACAAATGCAAATGGTAAAAAGTCCGAGGACTGCCAATGCTGAGGACGTCTGCCTGTCTGGATCACTGGCTTCTGGAAATGACCCTCCGAATCTGCGAGCTCAAACAGCTGAGAGATTGTCACGTACAACCAAAACTCCGTCTGGAAAGGAAATACACCCTTAGTCGATCAATTGTTGCACTTTCGCCTGGAAAGCCTTGCAATCTTCAGTTGAATGCCCCGGAGATCCACCATGGTAACCACACTGAGCATGAGGATTGTACCCTGGAGGGTGAGGCTCTGGCACGGGCTTAAGAGCTTTCGGTTCCACCAAAGAATTCTGAATCAACCGTGGAAGAATCTGGCTATACGGCACAGGCACTGGACGGAAAGAAGCATTCCTTCGTTCTAAGTGGTGGCGAGGTCTCTTGTGATCCTGGTGTTGGTATTCTTTTCGCCAAGGAGTAAGAGGTCGTCGTTTCTGCATGGCAACGGTCCCTTGTTTAGGCGCTTGCGTCCTTGAACTTGATCCAGGTTGGAACTGCGAGCGAGGCGATGCAGTCACCAAAGGTCGTGGGACGTATTCGAGATCTTTCTCAGCTTCAGGCGAAGGAGTGAAATCATTCACCTCTTCTGCGGGGTACGGGATGAACTTTCCCGATGCTCTCATGCCGCCCGGCGCAAGCCTAATCGCCCTTGAGTCAATAAGGTCCTGAATCTTATTCCTGAGAGCCTTGCATGTTTCAACATGGTGCCCTGGTGCTCCTGAGTGGAAATCACAACGCATGCTTAGATCAACGTCTGGTGACACGTCATCTGGTGGATCTGAGGTCCGAAGCTTGAGAACACGGTTCTGAACCAACAGCGGCAGCAGCTGGGCATAACTCATAGGTATTGGGTCCACAGCTCTATCAAGTAGATTCTTCTTTTGACCATAACCTTCAGGGTTATTCTGAGATGCTCGGCGCGGCTGATGACGAGACAGGCCTCGAGCTTCATGCTGTGTAGAGGGTCCATGAGGTCCACTTGGCTTCAGCACAGGTGGCACTGCCGGTAACGGAGGAAGCACTTTGGGCTCCACCTTGGGTGCTTGATCACTCTCCTTTGTTAGCATACTCCTCACCACTCCCATGACAAAGCTCAACTGATTCTGCAGCTGCTGATTCTCCTCTCTGAGTACTTGCTGGTCCAGACGCACTGCCCGTATGTCATTCATGACCTGCCCCAGCTGGCTTTGGATTTTCCCCAGTTCAGCTTGTACCTGCTCCATTGGTCCGAGTTGCTTGATTCTGAGTCAAACCTGCAAACACAAGGGTTAGAAGACAAGCCCCGGCTTCTGTCATGCAAGATGAATTATGCTAATGCGATGGGTGTCTGTACGTTTAGGAGATCACCCCTAATTCTGGTGTCGACGTGCCAACATAGTGTCAATGCAGTGATAAGACTGGATCCATTCATGGAAGAAAATATCTCATATTGCTCGGGACACCAGACTCAGGGTACGAAACGCGCCTGTAGCACAGACACATGCTAATGGAATGCAAACATGAATATGCGAGCTAATGCAAAATGCAGGGATGCAACAATATATCCAGGCGGCTGCTGTGGAGATTCGGTATCAACAGTCACTGATGAGAAGGAGACCCCGGTGTAAAATCACTGATCTGATCTGCTGAGAATAACCATCTGATAGGACCAAAATTCTGTTCTGACAAGAGTATGTGACTGATAATAAGGACCCCGGGTGCAAGATCAAGGAACACCTGTTGAAGTCTTCAGACCCCAAATCAAAATCTGCCCTATCAAGAACAAACACACAGCTGCTGATGAGATCTTCAGACCTCACTCAAAATCTGCCCTATCAAGAACAAATAACATCTGCCGATGAGGTCTTCAGACCTCACTCAAAATCTGCTCCGTCCAGAACAAACCACTGACGATAATACACTGACCAAAGCCTGCTCTATCAAGAACAGACGAACACCCGATGATAAGATCCTCTGATCAAAAACCTCTTGCTCTATCAAGAACACATCTGTAACTGAGAACCCAACATAACTGATTTGCTGTCAAGAAAACCAGGTAGTCTGAAGGTCTAAGTTTCCTGTAATAAACCCAGTTCCGCTCACAGGTATGGACCTAGACTGACTCAAGGTATGGCATCCTATGCGTTCATCAGCGTCACAGACTTTCAAAACTGATGATATGATTCCCAGAAGGAGTGGCATCATCAAGTCCTGAAGAGGCCTCACTTAGCTGAATCACAAATGATCGGTCCCCAGAGTCGACAATCCACCAAACCAGCAACCGTCTCAACCCAAAGGGTTGAAAGTGAAGCCAACCGGATGAACCTCGTCTGAGCGTGGATTTCATGAGATACTAGTGCCTGCAAAGCAAGCACGCGCCCACTAATTTCCACTCTAAGTCTATGGTGCACTCAAGCCTGGGTCTGGCTTCTCACTCAATCAGAACTCCCATCCCACAACAGCACAAATAATCATATTATACTGAAAATAAAATGCGGGAAATAAAGAGCGAGAAGTAAAAATGCGATAAATAAACGCGACCCAACAAGTAAACATACAAATGGTAGGATTGACTCTCTTAAGGGACGTTGGATCCCAAAACTGACTCGCTTTCGGGACGTTGGATCCCTAGGAAACTATCAAGTTTCCCCAGCAGAGTCGCCAGCTGTCGCTTGCGCGAAAATAAGGTGCCGGCATGACAGAAGAGTCGCCACCTTTCGTTATTTATCCCTCAGAGCGGGAAAGGAAACGATCGGAAAAACCTGACGAAAAAGGGTAAGACAAGGTCATCGCAACCATTGTCTGGGTTCGGGAGTCGGTTACGCAAGGGGAAGGTATTAGCACCCCTCACGTCCGTCGTACTCGACGGGATCCTCGCTTGTTTGTTTACTTGGACGGGTTGGTTATAATCTATCTGCCTATCAAGGCTGGCTGAAAAAGAAAAGAAAAATGACTCGGCAAAGCGTCGCGCTTTATGCCTACGTATTCTCATCAGAGAATGAGAAATCAGAGTCAACGTAGTTCGGCTTACTACGGGTGAAGGTGGGGAAGGTTGCTCGCTAGGATATCGCATCCTATGCCTACGTACTTTCATCTGGCATGAAAGATCAGAGCAAACGTAGTTCGGGCTACTACGGATTATCTCCTAAAAGAAGTGTTTTTTATTGTGTTTGCGATTTCAACCGCACTAGAGACTATGACCTGAGAGTGAATGCGTCGCATGTCACCCAAAGGGTACCATACTAAACATCCAGACTGTGGAAAAGAAACTCTCCCACAATCCTTTCTCAGATAGCTTAAGGCTCGTAACGTACGAAAGAAATCATTCATGATTACTGTATCTTAAACTGTTTCGAGATGAGAAGAGAACAAGCCCAACTAGGAGGGAGACTATCAAGTCCTACTGTTGTCATGCCATGGATTCATCCTATGGTTGAGGTTTGAACAGGGAACTCCTAGATGTTGTCATGCATAGGTTTCAACCTAAAAGTCTATCATCAAATCCTCATCAGAGGAAATGAGAGTCCTAAGGGATCATGTCAATGATACGTCAAAACAGACAAAAGCATCAGCTTTAACAGTAAAATGCATGCAATGCAAGTGAGGGAGGAAATGTGTGTGGGGCTTCAGCCTCCACAAGCTCGTCTCGACCTCAAGCCAGTCATGAAATAACAGTAATCATACTGAAATAAACAACATTCTATCCAGCAAAAACAGTAAATTGTACTCATACAGACAGAAAATGAAATCATGCTATCAAGCAAAATAAACACATGGGCAAGGGAGCTGGGCTCTACCGAATACCCGCAAGCAAAGCCAAGCAATAACAACACAATCAGATGCACTCATGCTCTTAGACTGAACTTATTCTAAATGGGCTTAGTCTAATGCAACAGACAAATCAGACAAAACACACAATACATCAAAGAAAACAGAAGAAAGCCTCAGCTCCTTCAGCAGCAACCCAGTCTTCAGACTTCAGAGATCACTTGCTTTCCAGGTATCAACCCTACAACATGAGTATCAACTCATTTTCTCCCTTTGAGCTTCAGCTCCTTTGATCAGCTCCACCTTCAGGCTTTACTATCTTCAGGGATCTTCAGGCATCCACTTGGTCTTCACAGAGTCTTCAGACTTCAATAATCTTCAAGGAATCATCCTCATCAAGGCCTCAGCTTCCATCTTCAATGACTCCAATGCTCCAGCAAACAAGATTCAGTTAACAAGATGAGGTGGGGATGTTACAGTACTCACTGACTTCCAAAGGATGCCATTGAGAACTTAACATCAAAGGAAAGGCTCTCTCAAAGTTCTACCTTATAGGGCAAGGTCACTAATCCCTCCAAAGGAGAGAGGTGAATACCCTTAAGGGACTCTATGTCACAGAGAAGAAAGGAGGTGAACAAGACACTCCTTGTTTATTGAACAAAATATTCTATCTAGGGCTCTGCCTATGCACCTATAAACCTATAAACCAAACAACAAAAGCTATGCTAAACTCCTCTGCAAGGTCTTCAAAGCTTCCATGATGATCCACAAGGTCTTCAACTCAATCTTCAAAGCTCACACACTCAAAAGAGAAGGAAAGAAAACACAACAATACAACTTATGCCTTTAAGCAACACACATACTATCCATACATTCAAAAATCAATGAAAAATACTAAAACACCATGCAATATTCTAGTAAAATTCTAGGGGGGTTCTATACATACTTACCCTTAACCCATATATTCCCCATACACTAATTTGGCCTATAAACCCCAAAACAATTTTGTTCAAGTCTACCTATACAACTTAAAACCCTAATTAGAGCACCTAAATGTCTAACAATCAAACTACATCAAATTTAATTTCTAAAATCAAGGGATAAATCCTACATGAAACTAGGGTTCAATAACTAATCACACAAAAAAGAATGAATTAAAAAACCTAAGGGAAGGTCCTAAAACAATTCTTGCAAGATAAGGTACAAACTAAAAGAAATAAAATACCCTATTTAAAAGAAAATACCACTAAAAATTCCATATTAAAAATAAAATTTCATTTTTATTTTTATATTTTTCTACACAAAATTATCTACTCATAGAAAAAAGAATGACCAAAAAATCATCATTTATCAATTTTTAATGAATTTTTAAAGTTCATGAAAAAAAGTAAAACAATATAAAAAATAAAAATAAAGAAAATGAGGGAGGGGTGTGAATAGAACAGGCGCGTAGTTGAATCTCAATTGGGCCAACAAAAAGGGGGTGCGGATAGGAAATCTGGACGAGGCCCAACGCCCTTCATTAATTGAAACGCGGCGTTTTGCTTTGAACTCAGTATTTCCAATTCAATCGTGGCCCTCCAATCTCACTCTCGGTCAAAGGTCAAGCCATGATCTGATGGCTCTCATCCATCTTCCTCAAATGCCTCAGGCAGCCCTCAATGTTACAGGCGGTGGTTCACGGTGGAAACCACCGTCTTCTCCGGTGGACACCCAAACTCAAGTCACCAATCAGACCCCAAACTATATCAATTCAACTCGGTTTTTCATGGAGATCTTCAATCCAACCTCAGAATACCCTAAATCATCCTCTAAATCAAAACACCATAGGATTTTCAGAAACTACACAAATCTTGATCATCATGGTTCTCAAAATTAAAGGCATGGATCTAATCCTCATCTATCACTGATCGGTTTCCACTATCCAAACACGATTGAAACATCAAGAATCCTCATAACTAACTCTCAACAGAAGTTGCACATCACTCTCGATCATCACCAAATACCATGAAACTATCCAGAAACGATCCTTGTTCATGCTAGAACCTAACCACATGCAAGATTCTACCTAATTCAGCCTAGATCAAAGCATAATTTAAAGGTTACATACCTGTGAAGAAGTGATCAACAAAAGGTCTTCAAGGCGCCAAATCCACTCTGAATTGATTCAAACACCTTCAGTGATGAGCAAGGATCACTCTCCAATCAGAGATTTGGCTTGAAACTCCCTCCAATTCAGAAACCGATTCTGAGTTCTTCCTCCAAAAATCAGTTATGGCTTCACTCTCACAGCATGAAATCACCAACCCTCTGCATCTGGGATCACTCTACTATCTTTATAGAACAAATCTATGGGCTTTTGATCCACTATAAGAGCCCAAAACAGCATATCCAACTTTCTGATTTTTCCTTTGAAGTGTAATGCACCAGTCACGGTTTCCTTGTTACAGTCAGCTTAAACTAGTTGCTTTCAACCATATGAACCATTTCCAATGTGTTTGGATAGGTAGGAAGGCTTGATTTGGCTTGTGTAAGGTTTTTCAACATTGCCTTATAATGCAAGTAATAGGTTTACAAAGAAAGTCCCTTTTTTAGGCCTCAAATGGAAAATCTATTTGAACCAAAGTTCTCAAAATAATGTTTCCAATCAAAATGATATATTGGATGACCTATTTTGGATTCCTATATCTTCCAAACCAATTTTCAAATTCAACTTTTCAAACTTATATGCCATTTTTAGTTCAAATTTGACCAATCATGCAACTTCATGCTATGAGCTTTTCCAACAATTTGTGACCTTCTTTCTAGACCTAAAATCACATTTTGAACAACTTTCATGTTTTGAGTTTTTCCATTTGAGGCTTGGAAATAGGAGTTTCAGGCATTGGCTAAAATGACCTATAACTGACAAATGACCAAAATACCCCTGTCTTGTTCAAACCATAAGTTGAGTTCCACAAATCCTATCAAGGACTTCTACCACTAAAATTAAAGCTAAGAAGATGCCCTTCAACATTCATGTTGACCAAGAAATCATAGGAATCATCCTACTAGGGCAAAAGTTGTCTGCAAGTTGGGTGACTTTCAAGGACCCAGATTCACATACTTCTGCTGACCTGTAATTTGTCAAAACCATAACTTGAGCTCTGTAACTCCTATCAAGGACTTCCACCACTCAAATTAAAGCTAAGAACAAGCTATACAACATTCATGTTGTGGGGAAGATGAGATATCAATCACATCTAGAGCTAAAACTGCCTGGAAGATGGGGATCAAATTAGGGTTTTTCACTGACAATCCTTGGAGACCCTGACTTGAAACTTCTCAAACTCCTCAATCATGATGAGTTGGTCTAGGAATCATCTTTATAACATCTTTATGCATCATTCCATGATCTCATGGCCCTTGGATTGGGTCTCAACCTTCTCCAAATCTTCAGCTGATCTAGGGTTGACCCAGTCAAAACCCTAATTCTACCATTCATGGTTGAATCTTCTGAACTCTTGCATAGTGACTTCTCTGGGCTTCATGATGGCTATCAAGACATCTCATAAGCTTTCTCCAAACATCAAGTTCATTCTCAAAGTCTCAGAATCATCTGAGGGGCACCCACAACTCTCAAGCTATGAAGCACACAACCCTGGTTCCAACCAATTCCTCTGAAGATCAACTTTCCAACACTAGATGGATAAATAATTGTTGGTCAAATTTTGGGGTGCAACAAATGGGTTGTGTGCTCGGTCAACGAGATGAAACAGGAAAGCAAGACCATGTCACTTATTACTTGAGCAAGAAATTTACTGATTGTGAAACAAGGTACACTATGTTAGAGAAGACTTGTTGTGCTTTGGCGTGGGCTGCCAAACGTTTGCGCCAGTATATGTTGAATCACACCACTTGGTTAGTTTCGAAGATGGATCCTATCAAGTATATTTTTGAGAAGCCCGCTTTGACTGGGAGAATTGCTAGATGGCAGATGTTGTTATCCGAATATGATATCGAGTACCATACTCAGAAAGCGGTCAGAGGAAGTGTTTTGGCTGATCATTTGGCTCACCAGCCTATTTTGGATTATCAACCCTCAAACGATGACTTCCCCGACGAAGATGTTATGTTTTTAAAGATGAAAGATTGTGAAGAACCTGTACATGGTGAAGGACTAGAACCAGGTTCTCAATGGGGTTTAGTTTTTTATGGAGCTGTCAATGCTCATGGAAAAGGGATAGGTGTTGTTATTGTGACTCCTCAAGGGACCCACATCCTAGTCACTTCCAGATTAACATTCCAGTGTACTAATAATGAGGCTGAGTATGAAGCGTGCATCATGGGTCTTGAGGAAGCAATAGATTTGAGAATTAAGAATTTGGATGTGTTCGGTGATTCTGCAGTGGTAATCAATAAAATCACTAGAGAGTGGATAACTCGACATGATAATTTAGTCTCGTACAGAGATTATGCTAGAAGACTGTTACCGTTCTTTGATAGGGTCGAGTTTCATCATATTCCTCGTGATGAGAACAGGATGGCAGATGCATTGGCAACTTTGGCCTCAATGATTGTGGTGAACTTTTGGAATGCGTGTCCTCGGATTGAAGTAAAATGTCTCGATAGACCCGCCTATATCTTTTCCGTCAAAGAAGTCGAAGATGGCAAACCCTGGTACCATGACATTGAAGTATTCCTTAGAACTCAAGAATATCCTTTGGGAGCTTCCAACAAAGATAAGAAGACTTTGAGAAGGTTGGCTGGGAATTTTCTTTTGAGTAACAATGTACTATACAAGCGGAATTTCAACATGGTCTTGCTGAGATGTGTTGACAAACAAGAAGTAGATATGTTGATGATAGAAATTCATGAAGGATCCTTTGGCACCCATGCCAATGGACATGCTATGGCTAAGAAACTTTTAAGAGCTGGTTATTATTGGATCACGATGGAATCAGATTGTTACAAGTTTGCTAGAAAATGTCACAAGTGTCAGATTTACGCAGATAAAATTCATGTGCCTCCGACTTTGTTGAATGTTATTTCATCCCTGTGGCCTTTCTCTATGTGGGGAATTGATATGATTGGTATGATAGAACCAAAAGCATCTAATGGACACCGATTCATCTTGGTCGCCATTGATTATTTCACCAAGTGGGTCGAAGCGGCTTTCTACGCTAATGTAACTCGACATGTGGTTGTCAAATTTATCAAGAATCGGCTTATTTGCCGATATGGTGTGCCAAGCAGGATTATTACAGATAATGGTTCCAATTTGAATAACAGAATGATGAAAGAATTGTGTGAAGAATTCAAGATTGAGCATCATAATTCTTCTCCTTACAGACCAAAGATGAATGGGGCTGTTGAAGCCGCCAATAAGAATATCAAGAGGATCATTCAGAAAATGGTTGTTACTTATAAGGACTGGCATGAGATGCTCACGTTCGCCTTACATGGGTATCACACGACGGTGCACACATCGATTGGGGCAACTCCATTTTCACTTGTCTACGGTATGGAAGCAGTACTCCCCATAGAAGTTGAGATTCCTTCTATGAGGATTTTGATGGATTCAAAGTTATCAGAAGCTGAATGGTTCTAGAACAGATATGATCAGTTAAACTTAATCGAATAAAAGAGGATGGCGGCGCTATGCCATGGACAGTTGTATCAGCAAAAGATGAAGAAGGCATTCGACAAGAAAGTTCGACCCCGTGTATTCAAAGAAGGCGACCTCGTGCTCAAGAAGATTCAGTCTTTCCTCACCAACGTTAGAGGAAAATGGGCCCCGAACTTTGATGGACCATATGTTGTATGGAAGGTTTTGTCTGGAGGCGCTTTGATGTTAGCAACAATGGACGGAGAAGAGATCACCCGCCCTGTGAATACGGACGCTGTCAAGAAGTATTTCGTTTAGGACTCGGAGAGTTCTCGTCAATTTAGAAGAAGCAAGTCATTATTCCCTTTATGTAATCGCTATTTTTCAACACTGTAATATTGGGGTCACGCCTTTCTGCTGACCACCATTCAATAAAAGTTTTTCATTTATCATGAGTCTTTATTCTTGATAGCAAAATCTAGATTAATTTAAACTTTTTCAAAACTTTATGTTTTACTTGATATATGAATAACAAAAGGATGGCCATGGACGTTTATTTCTTCCATGGAAGAACAATAATCTTATGTGTTTCTTTAAAGCAAGAGGATATTTATTTTATCCGGGAATGAAGACTATCTCCGTTCGAGATACTTTCTTTGCAGGTGATAAGAGATCTGTGGAGACTTTGCTTGAGTACCCCTCCGTTTGAGGCATTTATTTCACTTCTCCCAGTCCGTCAGCATCTGCATAGCATATAAGTAGACAGCATGGCATGTGCATTTTTTGCATTCTTTGTGTTTGTTTTTTTCTATCGCTTCGACTGTAGTTATCCCTAGGTGTTTGGGTGTATCTTATCCCTCCAAATAGATTCGTCTACTCTAGGCAGAAAGAGAAATGTTTCATTTTCCCCATGAAGTTCAACCCTCATGGAAGATGGTTATTTTAGTACAATTCCATTTGAGTTCATACCTCGATGGTCGAGTCTTGCTTGACAGTTTATTTTCGGCTACTTCCCGAATTGAACTTCGGTTTTTGGCAATCACATCATGGACATCTCCAACCTTTGAACGTGGATTAAGTTTGCATTTATTTTGCACTCTATTCCCCAGGAAGAATATTCATAAAGACAGACATTTCTTCAACAATAGCATCACAGGATTTTCCCAAACATCTACATTTGGACTATAACAATCTCTTTATTTGAGCAACTTGTTTTGATCAGGATCTTATTCAAAACAACAAACAACAGTTTCTACAAGACAATTCATTTACCCTCAGTGGGTCTTTCAACATTATTGATTCATCAAATGGCATCGCTTCATAAATCCCCAGAGAATTCCACCGAAGACATTACAAACATTCCTCTTTATTTGAGAATTCCCACATTTTTACAACAGCTAGAATGCTCCTCAGGAATGCATTCCCCAGTGAGTTCATCACACAAGTTCATTCCCATCAAGTGACATCTCCCCGGAGAAGTCGAAGAAATTTATCACATCGATCTCCCTTCATTTGAGAAGACATACATTACAATTCAACCGGATCACATCTCTTCCGAAGATCCCCGGTGAAGCTTTACAATTTACAACTACATCTACAATTTACAACTATATTTACAACTACATTTACAAATTACATCTACAGATTACATCAACAATATTCACAATCTACAACAACAACAACTACAATGACATCTACAATTGAGACCCGTTCGAGGATTCCAAATCACGAGGCGTGGGGAGGTGACTTTCAGAACTGAGGCCCGTTCGTGGATTCCAAATCACGAGGCATGGGGAGGTGACTTTCAGAACTAAGACTCGTTCGTGGATTCCAAATCACGAGGCGTGGGGAGGTGACTTTCAGAACTGAGATCCGTTCGTGGATTCCAAATCACGAGGCGTGGGGAGGTGACTTGCAGAAACTGAGACCCGTTCATGGTACCCAAACCATGAGGCGTGGGGAGGATATTACATTTTACTGTTCCCGTTTGGATTTCGAAAAAAAGAAAAAAAAACAAGATAATAAAAAAAATAGAAAAGAAAAGAAAAAGAATACGAAATAAAACTGAATTATTGACTCGATCAAGGAATGTCATTTGGATTATTACCGACCACTACATTACGGTAGTAAATCTATATTTCGATTACCAATTTCTCACATCATCTTATCGTCTAAATCACTATATCCTTGGTGTACGAGTTACTATTATACTTCTGGAGATTCCCCATTGGTGGTTGTTTCCTGTCCCCGTGGAATCTCCTATTGTCGCTCTTGTTCTTCCCTTGTGTTGTGTCTAGTTTCTCCCCTGTGACACCTTTTCCTCACAGGACCGTCTGTTTTGCATTCTCATATCATTGCATTAGGTGGCTTCTTAGGGCCAAAAATTCGTGCAGTGATTGTATTTAAGTCCTTCCTATCTCGTCGAGACGAAGATTTCAATCTCCATATCTCCGGATAGAAGTAACTTAAATAGGGGCATCTGTCGCACCCTAATTTTTTACCGTAAGATCCACCCGTTTCGTTTGTTTTTTTACTCTAATTTAATATTTATGTTTAGCAGCTAACCAGCTTATGCAGGTGCAGTGATGTCAAGGTATAGATTCTTACAAACAAAGAATCCCAAGGATGTGACTGGTACGGCTGAATTTAAAGTTCACCATTCAAGAATTCAAGTTGGTGAATACCTCTGGCTAATGGGTATCTTAAAATTTAAGTACAGACATATCTTCATGTGCGATTTCAAAGGACGACAACTGAGGATGTTACTACACTGGTCTAATTTTGTTTCGAGTTAACTTCCCTGTTTCAAATATGTATTCTATTAAGGAGTTTGCGGAATAAGACTCTAAAGGTCCTCAAGGCGACAATCAAGACATTTGGTTCATTTACGAGTAATTTCCAAGTAGAGACTGAAGGAACAACTAACAGTAATATTGTCAGCTCGAGGGTCTCTTCCTAATTGGCTACGACCACATACATGTTCTTCCGACATAATTCATTGCAAATCAACGAGAAATACAAGTCATAATTTAAGTTACTGAATAAAATAGTGGTTTGTAAGGGAATTGGAACTATGCAGAAGAAGTCTCAAAGTTGCAAGAGCAACTCTCCCTCTTTTTCATGATAAAGTTATAATTCAAACTTTAATCCAATTGGAATTTCAAGATTTAAGATCCAAGGTTTACAAGATTGGAAATTATATTTGCTAAAACTCCTTACAAAGCCAAGAACATTCGGAGCTACACACGAACCATAACAATTACAACATCGGAGAATTACAAAAAGTTAAACAGCTACCACAAATCCTTAAGTCCTAATCCTAAGCCATCCAATGTCTCTTTGTGCCATTCCTACTTCGCACCTTGAGCATGCCACACCAATCTTGAAGGCCCCCGCATATTAACCCGTTTCATGTGTACACCTGTGATGAACAGTAACAAATCAATTAAAACACAGAGCAGAGACTCACATCCAGGTTTGTTAACATACATTCGCTACACGTTAACAGTGGTCACGGTAGCAAGTTCAAAGTAACCGTCAAAACCGCAATTAAACAACAACCAAGATGCTACCAAGGAAGTTAATGAATATGTAGAGGATGCAAATGGCCATTCTGTGAAACATATTCTCAGTAAACAACTTAAAAGCTACAATGGAGGATTGTCTCCTGGATTGTTCAAATACAGTGGACTGTTCCAGGAAGCAATTGGAAAATGCTCACTTGTCCTTCAACAATTTTCACAAGAATAAACTTGCAGAGGTAGAATCTATAGTGAAGAAAGACATCTCGACAAACAATGCTCTAGATCAAATTTGTGGCTGCATCATTGTCATGGATTCAGATTACAATGCAGGAACGCGTAACCTACTAGAAAGCCTGAATGGAGCTTGCTTCAAGGACTTCCACAACGGCCTAACAGCTAAGCTGACAACTTTGGCTTGTTGATTTTCACCTGCATTCCAAGATGCGAAGTCATTAGTTGCGCCAAAGGTAATTGATAAAAAAAAAGCTTGTTGTTTAAGATCACAAGAATGTTAAACGCATCTTCGAAGCCATTGCTCTTGCGACGACTCATAATTTTCTGGACATGAGATTTGGAGCCAAGGTCTCAAACTGGCAGAATTTCCACGGCTGTATTCATCAAAGGGGTATAACTTCCCATTATTTCCTAAGCTTTCAAAGTGCAACGTCGAACTATGAGGGCACCGGAGCCATCGGAGATTGTTACCTGTTACAATGAAACAAATATTTCACATCAAATTCATCCCAATTTGGGAACTCAGAGGGTAAGGACAATGATCTCACAGAGTCAAAAATGATGATAAAGATAGTTTATTACTTGAAACAGAGGGTTGCTAGAACAATTATATTTGGTGGTCTCATGAATTTTTCCATGGCTGAAGATGTTCACCGTCAAGCCAAAGATATTGGCACTGTGTACTTAACTAAGTCTCTCTCAAGGAATGATCTTCAGCAACATGGTCTGCTGCAAGATAGCTGTACTTTGGATGCTTCGGCTGTACTATACACTAGTTTAAAACCAGCTCGTGTTTCTGTCGCAGCATTGCATAAAAAAGAGAATGCAGCAGAACAAAAAGGAAGAGTGTCTTTGACAAATCTGAATCATTGCAGCTTTCAACAAACCAAGTAATATTATCTTCAGAGTAGACCATGAAATTGCTAGCCAAGTTATTGATAACCTCCAAGTTAATAGAAGATAAACTTCCAAGTATCGGAGTCGCTTCCTCAGAGCTAGACACAACAACATTCTGATAAAGTGGCCAGGTGACAGCGATTTCTCCAGCTAGTCTTACATTATTGGTTGAACCAGACAGCAGCTTACCAACACACCTTCTAAGCACAGTTTGCAATGCCCAATGTTTGGCAAAGATCTCTACAGCTACCCTGCTTCAGAACATTCATTGCGTGCGACATAATAAAAGACAACAACTGTCATTGTCCGGTGACAGTGGAAATTGCGAAAAGGAAACGATAGCAGTGATATTCGGCAAACAAGACAAGTTGCATTCTGCTGCAGCCATAAGAATGCAGCCCATAACAGTCTAAAGATGGCCAGCATATGTTGAACCGCTGTCCAGCGTATTAATTTGACCAGATAATTTTTTTCCTTACAAACTGGACATATGAATCCAACAGAATCTGATTGTATTTTAGAATTAACAGCATCATGATTGAGCTGAGGATGCATATGTCCCTTGCACCACTAGATGATTTGCTAATTCAGCTGGCACACCAAGAGAGCTTTGAACACGTGCAAGATCGTACTCGAGAGAACCTATATCTTCTAACCTCAATTTCTGGATCCCCTTGTCTGAGCTGAATGCAGAAAAAGAATACGAAGATTGTTCTGAGGATATAGAGGTTTCACATGATTACCAGATGAAGGAAACATCAAGCTTTGAGAAACTCCTTGCAGATTAATCCCAGAATGATCAAACCCCTCATCTCCAACAGACGCATCAAGCACGAATTCCCCTTCTGGGCTTCTAGTCCACCTTTTGGCCCAAGACTTTTGCCACCTGTACCTGCCAGGTCATGATCAAAAAATAACCGTTAGAGGATATTCCTTGAAGGAATAAAAGATGCTATTCAGAATCAAATCAAAATTGAATCACAAATCAACGATTTGAATGTCAATTAAACAGGTCATCACTACCATCACCGAAAAGGGAAAGTTTCAATTGGATTTGTCCCAAATAGGAAACCCTAAATCAAATTCAATCAGCATTCAAGATTAATGTTCAATACTCATCCAAATCGTTTTCGTTCAAGAGGCCTATATAAGGAGGCTAGTAGAAGAAGAAATCGTTCGTGAAAAACCCATCATACGAAATCGAAGCTACCGCAAAAAAAAAATCAAAGCATAAAACCTATATTGAAGAAACAGAAAACTTATCTCTTCAGTCACAGAAACCACCACCAGCCGCTGCAAGTCCAACTGGCGAAGCCTCCACTCGAACCTTCGCCTCGGTAAGCCATTAATCTATGTCAGGATTATTGACTTTTTGACGGTTTCTGGTTTGTGTTTCAGGTTGAGGGAACAGCCAAGGAAGACGATCTCAGGTTGAGCATAGTGATAGCAGTCGTGAGGGAAGAGAGCGATCGAAAGAGGCGGGATTGATTCGATTTGGGAATACGAAGGGGGCTAGGGTTCATGTCGTTTTCGATTTCATTTTGTGTTTTGATCTTTCACACATACACTCACACCACCACACATCCACCGATAATCACCCCCTTAATCTCTTTAATCTTTTTGTTTATTTAATATGTTTTAACTTTTTTTTTCTTCTAATCAACATCTAACCCTTCTAATTAACTAGTCAAACTTTTTAAAATAAATTAATCAACCAATTAGCTTTATCTTTCTTAACTAATTATTTGATTAGTCTTTAAAGTAATTCACCATATTTATTTAATTTTTTTAATCCCAATTTAAACAATCTTATAATATTTTCATAACTAAAACAACCTTTTAAAAACCTTTTAATTTTTTATTAAATATTTGGCTAAATTTAATGTTAAATTTTTAATAACTTTTTTAAAAATAAACATTTATCCACTAGTAAAACTTTTATAAATAATTACCCTCTTTTTGTCAAATTATTTAGTCAATAATAAAATAATTTAGTGTTTAATTTAATTTAGTTTTAGAAATAATAATGAACATCTTTTATTATTCCATAACCAATAACTTAGTTATTTTTATAACAAAATAGAAATATATCACTCCACTTAAGTTTTTATAATAAAATTAAGGTTATTATAGTTTTTAATCTAAATTATAGATAATCCCATCTAAAATCTTAATCCGCTTAAAATCGACCGATCAAAATCAACTCAACTAAAATAAAATCGAATCAACCTAATCAATCGTGCACGCTTCCGCACATTCACATACACAATTCACTCTCACACACTTCAGCGCTTTCATACGTATGTGTATGCTTTACTTTTTTTCCCTTTATTCTTCTGCAACTTTATTTACCGCAAATTTACATTACAGCAATTTACTTTTCTCACATCGCATTCCGTCCAAAGGAAAAACCTACACATGATTCAACAATTGTGTATAGTGCACATCATTTGCATCATTCTCCCCTATGATCCTTGATCCCATTCAAGTCGATCTCCTAAGTTAGATCCTACCCTATAGGAAGGACCTTATCTTTATAACTTAGAACAAACATTCAACAACTCAATTCAATATTCAAACACAATAGAGAAATAGATGTTAATCATCTTAAGCGAGATAGAATCTCCACCCCACAATAATACAATCAATACCGTAAGGACTTTTCCTTAAGAGAGATAGAGGCGTATTCGTTGATCAATATCTGAGTACTTGAGCCCTTCTCTTAAGACGATGCAAAGACTATTTTCCTACAATTTGTGGCGGTTAAATTTCTCTTAAAATGACAAATCACCTTTTCTCCTAAAATCAATCAATCAACTACCCTAAACCCGTAGGAACTTTGACCACAGTCAAAGGTCTCCTCAAACCCTTTAGGAGAACTACAAAATACTCTGATTCTACTCCCGTAAGGATATGTAGGCATAAGATGAGATATCTTGTTGAGTATACTTAGAAATAAACCCCTAGGTCTTTTAACCTTTAAGCAGATAAACCCTTAGCGATAAACAAACATGAAAACAAGAGGTTCCTGTAGAGTACTATAGAAACTTAGGATGTCAGCACCTTCCCTAAGTTTAACCAACCCCCGAACCTATAACTCTCTAAACCTTGAATTTGCATTGCATTGTGGGAATTTCGATCTTTATCCCTTCCTTTGGACAAATCAAAGTTCGGTTGCAAATGAATAAGATTCAAACTAATCAATAGTTTGGTATCCAAATTTCACCGCGACTGGATGCCATACCTTGTCTATGATTAGGTCCATACCTGTGAGTGGGGTCGGGTTATTGCAAGAAATCTTAACCTCTAGACTACCTGGTTTTCTTGACAGTGAATCAGTATTGTTGGGTTCAGAGGGTTCTTATCATCAGAGATATGGTTGTTCTCGATAGGTGCATAATTATTGGTCCTCTTCAGGGTTGTATTATCAGAGCAGTGTTGTGATTGTGTTGGATCAGAGCCTCGGTCTCCTCAGCAGCACAATCTTGATCCCCTGTTGCATGTTTGCATTTTGCATTTTGCATACTCATTTGCATATCATTAACGTGTGTCTGTGTTGCAGGTGCATACTATCCCCCGATTCTGGTATTTCTTGCCTTCTGTTGTGCTATCATGGGATCTCTGAAGAAGAATGTGGCCTACAAGCTCCCTACCCCAGATGTTGCTCTGTTGTCCAGTTTGATTGCCTTGGCAAATGATACAGTGAGAGGGGAATTCAGAAAATCTTATGGGAAGTGTCGCTACTGCGAAAACCGGCGCCGGCTGAACAGAAGAGTCGCCACCGTGCGTTATTTATCCCACAGGAGGGAAAGGAAACGCTCAGAGTAAACCTCACACAACACGGGAAAGGTATGGTCATCGCAACCAAAACCTGGATTCGGGAGTCGGTTACGCAAGGGGAAGGTATTAGCACCCCTCACGTCCGTCGTACTCGAAGGGATCCACGCTTGTTTTCGGGTATGGATTATTATTCTATCTAAACTAAAGGTCAAGGGTTAAAAGAAAATAAAACGAAAATAAAATGACTCGGCAAAGTATCGCACTTTATGCCTACGTATTCTCGTCTGGAACGAGAAATCAGAGTCAACGTAGTTCGCCTACCTACGGGAAAGGAGGGGAAGGTTGCTCGCTAGGATATCGCATCCTATGCCTACGTACTTCCACACTGCATGGAAGATCAGAGCAAACGTAGTTCGGGCCACGTACGACACAAGTCTGTCTTGGTTGATTTTATTCCTTCTGAAAAAGGTTTTTCTGATTAGCAGTCCCAGCGGACGAAAATGACGTCTTGATGAGTTCACATTCTTTCACAGAAGAAGTGTCTTTTATTGAGTTTGAAATTTTATTGTGTTTTTCTGTTTGTTTTGAGGAAGAAGAGACAGAACTCTAACCTACGGTTGCAAAGGGAATCAAACTAACCTAATGTTATCATGCATGGGTTAAGACCTAATGTCTATCATGCTCCTCTCTTGCGTAGAGAGAAACAGAGATCCTAAGGGAATAGACGGAAACAGAAACAATAGCAGATATATACAGTAAAGCGGTAAAATGCATGGATGCAACAATACAAGCGAGGCAAGGGAGTCCCACTCAACCTCGAACCTAGAAAACAATAGGCAAAAGTGAACAGGATTCACTTTCAACCCAACAGGGTAAACAGCAAACAATACAGTCCAGAAACCCAATCAATACATCAGAAATGAAATACAGTAGAAAAATAAACAACTACAGCAGCTCTGAATCAACATCTGACTTCAAGTCATCTCCAATCAGCTACAAGCTTCAGCAAGCATCAACCCCCATCTCCACAGCCTTCAAGCAAGGTCTTTGTCATCAATCTTCCATCTGCAATGGCTTTTCTTCACGTCTCAAACCTCCAGGATGAGGGATCAATCACAAGAGTGAATTAGGTGTTAATCAATTAGTTGACTACCAAGGGTGGCAAACCAACTGCTACTAACACATAAGACATTTTCTCTCAAGAGTTCTATCCCTTAGACAGTAGCACCAAGCCTTCCAAAGGAAGGGGGTGAGTGTCTTAGAGAGACTCTGCATCACAGAGAGGAATGGAGGCAGTCAAGGCCTTCCATGTTTGAGAATCAAGCTTTCTAATCTAGAGCTCTGCCTAGCTCCTAAACCCTAATCCCCTCAACAGCTGCTAGCAGGAATCTCCTTATCAACTCTGGAAGTTGGTCTTCAAGCTCTGGATCTCCAATGGCTCCATCATCACAAGTCTTCAGCTCTCCCAATTCCCAGGCAACCCCAATACCCACACAGACAAACAATAATCCCCCAGAGGGCACACCACACCAATCAATCAAATATAGACAGTAATATACCAATAGCAGTAGGGGAATCCTAGTGATTTCTAAGGGATCTAATAACTACCCATAGTCCCTATAGTCTCATATCTAAAATATTCAATCTCTAAGTCCTAAGGGAAATGATTCAATTCTCCTAAGTCATCACTTAAACCCTAATTTTGTTCATGTTGTTCACACCTAAACTAAACCCCTAAAATTAAGTCCTAAAAATGGGAACTAAATTGTATATACAAGCTAATCTTATCTACTAATCAACCTAAAAAGAATGGGTGAAAAATATTAAAGCAACTATTAGAACAAAAATTAACAAATTCATGTACTAAACAAAATATTATTTACACCTAATTAAAAGGAAAATATGCCAAAAATAAGAAAATAAAATGAACTATTAATTTTTTTGTATGATAATTTTCTTGACAAAATTATGAAAATAATGCAAAAAGAACCAATTGAAAATATGCATTTTATGATTTATTATGATTTTTTAAAGAATTAATATTTTTTGAAAGAAAATAAAATGGATTTAAATGGAAAGGGGTGCAGGGAGTAATAAAAAGCAGTTAAACAACCAACTGGGCCCATACTGGGGGGCGCGCATAGCAAGCGCGTCTGGGCCCATATACATTCAGAAACTAACAAAAATTAAAAAAAAAAGGATAAAACGGTGCAGATAGCAGGTATTTCAGTTCATTATAGATTGGGCCTCGGTGGGGAGGGTGTAATTAGCAAGCCAAAGTTGAGCCCAGTCAGAAAAATAAATGAAACGGGGCGTTTTGATGTTTGAACTTTCCCTCCGTTTTTTCCATTCAATCGTGGCCGTTGGTTTCAATTCCCAATCAATAGTCAAAAGGCAATCGTGTGGCTCACGAGTCATCTTCAACCTCCAGCTAACCCTAACCTCTGAAAATCCTAACCATGCATGATCTTTACACTCCTCTGTTCTCCTTCATCTCTCCATGGATTCCTTCGATACAAAGAGCAAAGTTGCTCTATTCTTTCTCCTCTACACAACCATAACCATAACTCCTCCTAAAACTCAAGCAACAATGGAACCCGATGCACATAACAGTTGGAATCCACCATTTTCACCTGATATCAACTCTTTCAATTCTTTCTAATTTTTACCCTAAAATGATCTACAAGCCATGCTAATCAACCTGAGCTATTCATCTAGGATTATCTTGCCATAACCTATGAGTTATCAATCCTAACAGATTTGGTGCACTATGATCAACCTTAATGAAACTTCTTCAAACTCACCAAAATCAATCACCTAACTATGCCTAACCATTCTATGCTAACAAATCTCTATAATTCTAACTAAACTAAGCAATTCGAATAGAAATATAACCTGATGCAAAATAGTGAAAACAGCTATGTAACTCCTTGGATCTGATGCTTGCAGTGATTGGAAAATGATCAGTGACCTTGATTATGAGTTCTGTATGCAATGAATCTTGTCCAATCCTCCTGAATTCAGTAATCCCAAAGTTCTTGCACCTTGGATGATAAAGTTGTATGGCACGATTCTTGCTCAATTCCACCAAATTCTTGTGTGAATTGTGATCTATGAATGATGGTGATGATGATCAGATCAAGAAAAATGGAAATTGGTAGAGATTTGAGAGAGTTTGAAATGCTTTTGCAAATTGGAGAAAGTGTGTGAAACTTGTGGCTTTGAGTAAATGTGATCACCAACCCTGGCATGGAATTACTCATATCAATATATAGGTGAGGTTAGAAACTCCTAGAAGCTTGGAGAAGCTTCCCTTGCACTCTTTCCTTTGGATTTGGCTTATGTATCTTCCATTACAAGTAACCATGAATAACTCCCAAAATGTGAACCAAGATCAAAATTATACTTTAGCCAATGTTCTCAAAATGATTTTTCCATTCAAAATGACCTATAACTTTGCCCCATTTGGCCAAAATATGAAAAATCTCATTTTTAAGTCCATTTTTATTCATTAAATCCAACAATTTTGAAACCTTGTGCTATGAATCTTTCCAATCTCTCATGGTCACTTTTCTAGACTCAAAATGTCATTTGTAACAAGTTTGATGTTGTAAAGTTTTCCATTTGAAGCTTCCTTGTAGGAGTTTTGGGCATAGGCTTGAAATGACCTGTAATTCTCAAATGACCAAAATACCCTTTGCTTGCCAAGACCATAAGTAGAGTTCCACAAATCATATGAAGGCATACTATACCATTCTAGAAAGCTAAGACAATGAGGAACAACTCTTATGTTGACCAGAAATTCATTTGAAATCTCCTTGAGGGGTAACAATTGCTTGGAAGTCAAGTCACTTTCACAGACAAAATTTCAGATACCTCAGATGACCTGTAACTTGCAAGGACCATAACTTGAGCTCTATAAATCTCCTTGATGTATTCCACCACTCAAATTAAAGGTCTTGAGATCCTCTAAAATTTTCATGTTGGCCAAGGATCCATTTGAAGCTTTCATTTTGACTTATCTTGCTTGGAAATTTGACCTAAATTAGGGGATTTTACACAGAAACCCTAATTTAGAAACTCCTCTTCTCCTTGATTTCTCTTGAATTCTTCTTGGCATACCACCATATCCTCTTATACATGTCAAATGATGAACCCCACATCTCTCCAATAGCCCTTAATGCCTTTCAATCAGTCAATTGACCTAGAGTTGACCCAGGGTTGACCCAGATGAAACCCTAGGTGACTGTCTTCATCCACAACTCTTGTGACTACACCAATGACTTGTCTCCTTCTCCAAATGACTTTCTAAGTCTCCCATGATGCCCATATACTCTCCATGCTCCATCCACAGCTCACAACTTACTTGTTGATCCTCAGACACCCTCAGATAGGAGCTAGAAGCCCTGCTTGATCCATTGACTTCTCAGCCTTCAAATTCTTTCTGATGACTTGAATGAGATTGAATTAGAAGGATAACCTCTTGATAGGATCTTAGAGATGAGAGTGATGATTGGTCCCCTGTTGGATGACTTGCTATGCTTATGCTATGCAGATGATCAGACTATGTACATGACCTTATATGCAAATGTTAATGATATTGAAACATAAACCAAGTGAATAAGGTTGAGCAAATTTTAGGGTGCAACAGCTGCCCCTATTCAAGCGACTTGGACCCGATTGGGTGAAGAGCCCGGAGCCTTCAGACATTCGCGGTACGAGACGGTTAAATACTAAGAACCCGGAAATTTGCCAACCGCAGAAATAAACTGCGCTCCTGCTTGGGGAACGGCATTCATCAACTGGATCTGACTGTTACGACAACCCACTGATCTCGTGCGACCGTGCTGGGGATTCTTCTCATCATTCTGAAAAAGATTTTATCATCGCAGAGATAGAACATTGTCCATGTCAGGACGCCTGCTTCGTCAATTCGGAAAACTTCAACAACTTTGCTGGGGGATGGCTCGTCTGCCTTCTCGTCAGAAATAAATCGTCCACGTTAGGAATAAACTCTTCCACGTTAGGAATAACACCGTCCACTTCAGGACTCACCCTTCCACGTAAGGAATAACCGTTCCACGTTAGGAATAACATCGTCCACGTTAGGACTCACCTTTCCACGTGAGGAATAAAATTTCATCTGGATTTGTCCGCGTCAGGACTACACTTTCCACGTAAGGAATAAACTTGCTCTTCCACGTTAGGAATAACATTTCCGCGTTAGGAATAACACTTCCACGTTAGGAATAACACTTCCACGTTAGGAATAACATTTCCACGTTAGGAATAACATCTTTCTCTTCCACGTAAGGAATAAGACTTTTTCCACGTTAGGAATGCCTCTATCTTTCCACGTAAGGAATCTCAATCTTTCCACGTAAGGAATCATCTTATCTTTCCACGTAAGGAATACAATTTCTTTCCACGTAAGGAATAAACTTCTTCTTTCCACGTCAGGAATCAACTTCTATCCACGTAAGGAATCACCATTTTTGATATGTCCGCGTAAGGACTCAATCTTTCCACGTAAGGAATCACCATTTTTCCACGTTAGGAATACAATCTTTCTTGATCTGTCCGCGTAAGGACTCCAATCTTTCCACGTAAGGAATCAATCTCTCCATGTAAGGAATCAACTTCTATCCACGTAAGGAATCACCATTTTTGATATGTCCGCGTAAGGACTCAATCTTTCCACGTAAGGAATCACCATTTTTCCACGTTAGGAATACAATCTTTCTTTCCACGTTAGGAATGCCATCTTTCCGCGTAAGGAACACCTCTTTTTCCGCGTTAGGAATACAACTTTCCACGTAAGGAATCAATTTCTTTCCACGTAAGGAATCTCCATCTTTTCCACGTTAGGAAACAAACTTTGATCTGTCCACGTAAGGACTACATCTTTTTTCCACGTAAGGAATCTCATCTTGATATGTCCGCGTAAGGACTCAATCTTTCCACGTAAGGAATGTCCGCGTCAGGACTAAACTTTTCCACGTAAGGAACAAACTTCTTTCTGCTTTGTCAAACTCTTCCACGTAAGGAATACGTCTTCTTTTGCTTTGTCCACGTAAGGACTCCATCTTTCCACGTAAGGAATCACAAACTTTCCACGTTAGGAACCCCGATCTTTCCACGTAAGGAATACAACTTGATATGTCCGCGTAAGGACTCAATCTTTCCACGTAAGGAATCATCATCTTTTTCCGCGTTAGGAAACCATGTTCTTTCCACGTAAGGAATCTCACTTTTCCACGTTAGGAATCAAACTTTCCACGTAAGGAATCTCCCTCTTGATATGTCCACGTAAGGACTCAATTTCTCCACGTAAGGAATAATCTCATCTTTATCTGTCCACGTGAGGACTTCACTCTTTCCACGTAAGGAATAACACCGTCCACGTTAGGACTCAACTTCTTTTCCACGTAAGGAAGCACATTTTCTTTTGATTTGTCCACGTAAGGACTCACATGTCGACTTGCTGAGGAAATAACCTTTGTCCACGTCAGGACTCATGCACCTTTGACCCGCTGGGGAAATAACTTGTCCACGTCAGGACTCACATCTTCATCTGATTTGTCCACGTCAGGACCCACGCTTTACCAACACGAAGAAAGATAACTGCTGAGAGTAAATGGTCCACGTCAGGACACCAACACAAAGAGTAATCAGTTTTGTCCACGTCATGACTTCACATTCCACCAATTCCGAGAACCCGAATCTGTCCACGTTAGAACTAACACATCTCATCAACCCGGGGAAATAAATCTGTCCACGTTAGGACGCCCACTTCTGAAGAAATCCCGTCAATATAGGAATAAATTGTCCACGTCAGGACTTAGTTCTCCATTGATCCCAACCCACAAACTTCTTTAGCACTGACGTGACAGCGACTTTGAGGCGGACTCTACTGGGGATATCTGGAAACCAAACTACCGGATGCCTGTTCTGATGACCGGAGGCAACTTCTGAAATTCTGATTCATGAAACCTCTTGCTGACAAATAACTCTGTTTGGGAAAACTTATCCTGGTAACTCTGTGGGGAATACTGCCGAACTGACATTATCATTGAATGTCTCATGTCGAGATCTTGAATACTTGGTAATTCGTTTGAGCCAGAGCTCTCTCTACCTAAACTGCTAGAATACAGGAACTGCTTCAGCAAAATAAATGCTGAAGATAATGCCAACTCCGCTGGGGACAGCCAGGTGCTATAGAATTATTCCAGCAAAATAAATGCTGGAAGAGTGAAGTCAACCCTGCTGGGAAATTGGGAACCTAACCAAGCACCTTGTTGAGGTAACACCCTGCTGGGGAATATAACTCTGCTGGGGAATAGCGAACGTGCTCAGTATGATTGGAATTCCGCTGGAGAGTGAACTGATATTACACAGTATCCCTGACAAAATAAATGCCAGGACCCACAACCAACTCTGCCGGGGAGAGTCTTAATCTTCGAGTTCCACTGGGAGGAAAGAACACTTGCTGAAAAGAGAGAACTCCGCTTCGGGGATACTAACATGCCCCTGTCTGTATTTTTGCATAGCTTCTTCTCGAAAGGAAATCCTAGTCAGGACTCTATCTTGAAATAGCTTGCCCCCGAATCTGCAACAATTTTGGAATGGATTCTACAGTCTTTGTATCTTGACATCCAGACATGGACTGCTTCTACATTTCGGCCCTCGAAGAGGTGCTTCAAGAACATAACTTTCGTGCTTCTAGGGTGACCTGCCCCGGTCTCGCAATAATATTTTGTCTCTGATCGACTGAGTCGTGGAGCACTGCCCATAACTATGAGAGATTTGCCAAATCTTGCCCTGACTGCCCCAGATTTACTGATTCTAGGATGACTGACTCTACCTGAATTAATCAGCATAGCTTGCACCAGTTCACGAAACATTTGGGCATTCTGCATTTTATCCCGATCATACCTTCCACTGTAGGAATCTTTCCTGTCGGCATGCGCTTACTCGCAAGTAACACAAGTTGTTCTGCATAAAAGATATATTAAACGCAATGCATATGACAGTTTCAAAATCCAAGTCTGTTCACTGAAAAGATTTTGTGACATGTAATGAATCAATTATCAAAATGTCAATACGAAAGCTGGTAAGAGGAACCCTTTTAAGAGTCAGAATCGACGAGATCTTTACTGACGTATGCTCTTGACCAAAACCTGTTTCAATTAGGACTTTTTCGGGTTGTAACATGGTCAGGTTCACGGTTAACAAGGAAAGATATAGGCTCAAAATTTATTTCGACCCACCCATTCTTCGTGATGTTCTCCAATCCTATGTTCAGCTAATCTGACTTCAGCGTTCACCTGTTAGAGGTGGAATGATAGGAGTGATGGTTCAGGATACCACACATTTTTTTTGTTTTTGAGTGACAGTCATTTGCTTTTCGTCTTTGGGTACCTAGAGTCACACGACTTTGTCCTTTTCGAGGATTTTTTTTTCTTTTCTTTGGCAATCCTTTCCGTCTTTCGTTTTTTTCGTTTTTCATTCCCTAACTTTTGCCTGGACTGATTATCTTTTGAGATTCTTTTAATTTTCCAGTCCAGCGGGATGCCCCTATTTTTGCCTAAGTCATTTGTTTTCAAGTTTTGATTTAGCGGGCTTTTGGTTCTTTTCGCTTTTTGTTTTTTTTTTTCCTTTTGAACAAGTCGTGGGACACTGGTTTGTCTGACTTTTTGTGGAACAATGTGACTGTTTCACTCCTTGTCGGCAAGGTTTAGCCATTGTGGTTCTTTAGGCACGACCTATACAAATGTGATTTATCCTCAAACGGACACTCCTTTCGTAATTCGAACGCTCGGTCAAACTAACTGACACCTACCCTGCCCCGGGTTAAGATTGAGGGTTTTTTTTTCAAAAAGAAACTCCTACTATTGGCTCGAAAGGGGTTATCAAGGGATTATCTTCCTTATATCTCCGGTGTTTATGGATTGAAACAATGCCTGTATCTCATCAACAAGTTTTTATCCAAAAGCAAACAATCGGAATATTATTCGTCATCTGTTTTCGTCATCCTCCCCAGATTCCTTCTAAAACAAGCATTAAGCATCAAAGAAACACAAAGAGTGAACACGACTGGATTAATTCAAAACATGCATATTCATTTCGTTTATCAATATCAATTGAAAAAACAACAAGTTTTAAGAGCGAAATTTGTAATTACACAGAAAAGAAACTACAAATGCGCGGACATGAACAAGATAACATGAAAAATGTCGGTGTCTCAGAACTGGACTTCCTACACTTCGACTTATTGGCGAGTCAACCATCCTCAGAAACTGTTATTAGGGGTAGTCTATTGCTGTCTCGATCTCCTTTCACCGGCCCGATCAAACCTGGGAAACTTTTTCATCACCCCGGCTTTCGCTTGTTTATGGCCTTGCACCACCTTGGGGACCCTATCAGAGAAGTTAATAACCCTATTGTCGATTAAATCTTGGACGTTATGCTTGAACGCGTGGCAACCTTCAATATCATGTCCGGGAGCCCCGGAGTGGAATTCACAGTGCCTGCTTGCATCATAGCCATCCGGCAGAGTGCCGGTTATTGGCGCCAGAGTTCTTTTCTCCACCAAGTTCAATCTTAGTAGTGTCTGTAACAAATCTGTGTACGTTGAGGGAGGCTTTTCAAACACCCTCCTTGATTTCCTTCCCCGAATTCTTTGTTGAGTCGGATACTGGCATCTTGTATGATGTTGGCTTTGCTCGGACAATTCCTTAGGCTCAAGCGCTATCATCCTTAAATTCAACCCTGGCATCGGCAACTGTTGTGGACATGGGGACTTAGCTTCCAGTGGCTCTGGGATATATCTCAATTCGTCTGCAACCTCCGGCGGAGAAATGGGAATATCAGTCCCTGCAACTTTTATGCCCCCCGGTACAAACTCGATTATTTTCTCATCCAGCAAGTCTTGAATCTTATGCTTAAAAGCTTTGCAGTTTGCAATGACATGCCCCGGTGCGCCGGAGTGGAAGGCACAATGGGCGTTCAAGTCATAGTCTGGTGGCGGCTGCCCTGTCAGTGGCACCAAAATGCGGGGCTCGACCAGTTGAAGCTGGAATAAGAGTTGCACCAGATGATCATAATCCACAGGGATCTCATCAAATATTCTGTTAGAAGACCTCATCCTCTTACCACACCTCCTTGAGTTATCCTGCAAAATCAATTGCGACTGCTGACGAGGAGAATCCTGAGCTTCGAATCGTGGAGAGGGTCTCTTACGCCTATCATGCGTGGGTAGCGGTTCTTCAGACCCCTGAGGAGCAGACAAGTCAGCCACGTCTTCAGACATTTGCCCTCCTTCTCTTCTGAGTACGTTCCTTAATATTTCAGCCATCAACCCCATTTGTGCCTTCAATCGGCAGTTCTCTTCTTCTAGCGTCTCCTGATTCGAGCGCAATGCTTGCATATCTTTCGTGAGCTGTCCCAGCTGGCCTCGAACATCCGTTAATTCTGCTTGAACCCGCTTGATGTCTATCCCCACAAGTTGGCGTATGCGGCCTGGGAGAAAACCCTGATTCTCTTGCTGAGCAGAAACGGCAGTCCTATCATTAGCCCGTGCAATCAGAGGCTGCACCATATTCTGCAACTGTTTCTGACTCTCGGCCATGGCTTCCATTACCTGTATGAGCCGCATTATGTTGTCGTGCACCTCTTGCATCTCAGTCTGATCCTGACTCATGGCTTCCTTACTGCTGCTTCTGGTTGAATGCCAGGGAATTCTTTGGTCGCTAATCTTGGAGGACCTGGAAGATACAAGAGATGAGAGACAGTTTAATAATTACCTGTAATGCAATATGAATATGAATGCAATGCAATGTGTGTGTGTCTGTGCGTTAGGGAATATCATTCCCCGATTCTAGCGCGAAGGTGTCAGTGCAGTGGCAGTGCTAACAATATAAAGATCGGAGCTGAATCACAGAAAGCCTCATATATTGCGGAGAAACCAATAAGCCAAGAATACAATGTCACTGAGTATAATAAGAAGGCATGACCTCAACCAACAATCCTGGTGATGGTCAGCACTATGCAAATAAAGCATACAAGTCAATACAAGAAATCATTAAGTACTCCCATGAGCCTGGTACTCTTCTAGCAATTTCTTGGTCTCCGGATGACTTGGTTGGGTAAGCAGCCCTTCAACAAGTTGGTTTCTTCTCTTGAGAACACGTCGCACGTCTCCAGCAATTTCTTCCCATGCCCCTTCTCCGAAGCGATCTTCTAACTTCCGCTTCTGAGACATGGCTTCGTTCCTGCCTTCAATAGCCTTGTTCAACGCCTTCTGGAGACTATACCTGGACATCACTTCTTCTTCGCACTTATCGATGCTAGACTTCAACTGCTCTTCGAGGTCGGAGATTCGCTGCTTCAACTTATCTTCCCTCTTCTTATTGTTGGTCAGTGTAGCATTCCAAGTCTTATTGCAAGAAGAGATCTCTCGGCGTGCTGCGTCGAGTGCCTTCTTTTTGGATTCCAGCATGTCATGGGAGCTTCTGAACTCTTGCCCCAGACGTTCGCGCTTCTTCTTCTCCTCAGTCACCTCAGCCCCTAGTTTGTTCACTAGCTCAATCTGCTGTTGGAAAGCATGCACGGCCTTGTTTTTCTCACTGCGTATCTGGGCTAGCTCTTGCTCTAACCCTTCGTTGATCTTCATCAAGGCTTCCTTTTCTTTCACCACTTGCTCGTAGGCCTCCCTAGAAACAGTAGTTGGCTCTGCTACCGGAATAGGAACAAGGACTGGTGCATCTGGAAACGGCATCCGCAACTGACTTGCTCTCTCCTGGATCCAATCTCTGTATGGTGCATAAGCCTGACAGTCGTTCTTTCCTAACAACGGCTTTCCTCTTCGGTTAATACGCGTCCAGGCATGCTGCAGCTTGGCTAATAACTCCCCCTTCAAATCTCCGGTGAAGTACAGAGATTCCTGTATTTCTTCCTCCTTTGGTGGGTTCTTCAGCGCATATCCGAACTGACGGACCAACAAAGATGGGTTGTAGTTGATACACCCTTTTCTTCCTATCAACGGCACATTAGGGTACCCAGAACAACTGAAGATGAGCTCAGATCCCAGCAGATCTCTATCAAACCATTCAACGTCTTCGGAAGATAGCCTCATCAGGCGCTCTGACCAACTAGCTGTGGTCGCACTCTCCACAAAAGATCCCTTCATGGGAAGGTGGCTCTTAAACCACATACCTAGCAATGGTACACAGCAGTGAACATTCTTCCCTCTTCCCTTCTCATTCTTGTAATGCAGTGAGTGGTAGAAATCTCCGAGCAATGTAGGTACAGGATTACCAGCGGCAAACAAGTAGAAGGCGTCGAAGTCCACAAAATCCGGTACATTGGGAAACAAAACTATGCCATAAATGCACAGAGCCAGCACAACATTGAAGGCAATCCAGCACCCGCTCTTAGCGTACTCCTGGGCTTTACCAATCAAGAACTGGAGTGAGAAGCCTGGAACTCCACGGGAAACAGTAGTCAATAATTCAGAAGCATCCATGTGCAAAGCTTTGGCCAAGTCCTCTAACTTGGGCTTAGCGCCAGAATGAATGAATGGAACCTGGTTCTGCACGGGTAGTTCAGTAAACTCCACATACTCTTCAATGGTAGGCCCTAGAATAAAATCAGCAAACGTAAAACATCTCAATGCGGGGTCATAGAACTGCATCAGGGTGTACAGCCCATTCATCTCATCAGCAGTGGGCTTGTAGACTAATCTCAGCAATCTCCCATGACTCATTCTGAAGCTTCTCCTAACCTCCTCATTAGCAAGAGATATCAGACCGAGCAAAGGAGTAATATCAGGTGTGGGCAGCTTATACGCAACTGTTTTCCTCAAACCAGCCATAATCAATACTCAGAAGTCTGGGCACTAGAACCGGGGGATATGCAAATGCACCTGCAGCACAGCCACACGTTAATGGGATGCAATGATAATGGGTATGCAAACAATGCAATGCAAATAACATGCAACAGGGACCAATTGTCGTAGTTGAATAGCCTGAACCATATCAAGAGGTCTCAAATAGACTCTTTTAGAAGTCCTCAACCCTGGTTTCAGATAGACCTCATACACATCTCCAATACTGGTCTCTGACAGACCCCAAACCATAACTCCAACTGGTCTCTGGTAGACCTCAAATCACATCTCCAACTGGTCTCTAACAGACCTCAGAACTCTCCAACTGGTCTCTGACAGACTTCAGAACTCTCCCACTGGTCTCTGACAGACCTCCGAACCATCCATAAATACCCAGGATCTCTGATCAAGAAATAACCGGTATCTGAAGGTCTAGTTACCTGCATAACCCCAAACCCTCTCACAGGTGGATGTCCTAGTAACTGACAAAGGTATGGCATCCTATGCGGTCGTCAGCGTCACAGACTTTCAAGACTGACGATACGATTCCCAGAAGGAGTGGCATCATCAAGTCTTGAAGAGGCCTCACTTAGCTGACTTCCAAATGATCGGTCCCCAGAGTCGACAATTCAACTAACCTGCAACCCACACCAACCAAAGGAAGGGGCAGGAAGCCAACCAGAGGAACCTCGTCTGAGTGTAGATTTCGCGGGACACCAAGGCAAGCAAAGCAAGCGGGCGCCAACTAATCTCTACTCTAAGTCTAGGTGCACTCAAGCCCAGGTCCGGCTTATCTCTCAATATCAGAACACCCGTCACACCCCAAAATACAGCAATAATAATCAATACATATAATGCTGAAAATAAAGGTCAGAAATATAAATCCATACAAAATCCTCGACGGGAAAACAAGCGTTAGGATTGACTCTCTTAAGGGACGTTGGATCCCAAATGCATAAGAACCATCGCAGTCCTTAGCAGCCAGGGGACATTGGATCCCTAGCAGACTCGTATAGGGAACCATCGCAGTCCCCAGCAGAGTCGCCAGCTGTCGCTACTGCGAAAACCGGCGCCGGCTGAACAGAAGAGTCGCCACCGTGCGTTATTTATCCCACAGGAGGGAAAGGAAACGCTCAGAGTAAACCTCGCACAACACGGGAAAGGTATGGTCATCGCAACCAAAACCTGGATTCGGGAGTCGGTTACGCAAGGGGAAGGTATTAACACCCCTCACGTCCGTCGTACTCGACGGGATCCACACTTGTTTTCGGGTATGGATTGTTATTCTATCTAAACTAAAGGTCAAGGTTTAAAAGAAAATAAAACGAAAATAAAATGACTCGGCAAAGTATCGCACTTTATGCCTACGTATTCTCGTCTGGAACGAGAAATCAGAGTCAACGTAGTTCGCCTACCTACGGGAAAGGAGGGGAAGGTTGCTCGCTAGGATATCGCATCCTATGCCTACGTACTTCCACACTGCATGGAAGATCAGAGCAAACGTAGTTCGGGCCACGTACGACACAAGTCTGTCTTGGTTGATTTTATTCCTTCTGAAAAAGGTTTTTCTGATTAGCAGTCCCAGCGGACGAAAATGACGTCTTGATGAGTTCACATTCTTTCACAGAAGAAGTGTCTTTTATTGAGTTTGAAATTTTATTGTGTTTTTCTGTTTGTTTTGAGGAAGAAGAGACAGAACTCTAACCTACGGTTGTGAAGGGAATCAAACTAACCTAATGTTATCATGCATGGGTTAAGACCTAATGTCTATCATGCTCCTCTCTTGCGCAGAGAGAAACAGAGATCCTAAGGGAATAGACGGAAACAGAAACAATAGCAGATATATACAGTAAAGCGGTAAAATGCATGGATGCAACAATACAAGCGAGGCAAGGGAGTCCCACTCAACCTCGAACCTAGAAAACAATAGGCAAAAGTGAACAGGATTCACTTTCAACCCAACAGGGTAAACAGCAAACAATACAGTCCAGAAACCCAATCAATACATCAGAAATGAAATACAGTAGAAAAATAAACAGCTACAGCAGCTCTGAATCAACATCTGACTTCAAGTCATCTCCAATCAGCTACAAGCTTCAGCAAGCATCAACCCCCATCTCCACAGCCTTCAAGCAAGGTCTTTGTCATCAATCTTCCATCTGCAATGGCTTTTCTTCACGTCTCAAACCTCCAGGATGAGGGATCAATCACAAGAGTGAATTGGGTGTTAATCAATTAGTTGACTACCAAGGGTGGCAAACCAACTGCTACTAACACATAAGACATTTTCTCTCAAGAGTTCTATCCCTTAGACAGTAGCACCAAGCCTTCCAAAGGAAGGGGGTGAGTGTCTTAGAGAGACTCTGCATCACAGAGAGGAATGGAGGCAGTCAAGGCCTTCCATGTTTGAGAATCAAGCTTTCTAATCTAGAGCTCTGCCTAGCTCCTAAACCCTAATCCCCTCAACAGCTGCTAGCAGGAATCTCCTCATCAACTCTGGAAGTTGGTCTTCAAGCTCTGGATCTCCAATGGCTCCATCATCACAAGTCTTCAGCTCTCCCAATTCCCAGGCAACCCCAATACCCACACAGACAAACAATAATCCCCCAGAGGGCACACCACACCAATCAATCAAATATAGACAGTAATATACCAATAGCAGTAGGGGAATCCTAGTGATTTCTAAGGGATCTAATAACTACCCATAGTCCCTATAGTCTCATATCTAAAATATTCAATCTCTAAGTCCTAAGGGAAATGATTCAATTCTCCTAAGTCATCACTTAAACCCTAATTTTGTTCATGTTGTTCACACCTAAACTAAACCCCTAAAATTAAGTCCTAAAAATGGGAAATAAATTGTATATACAAGCTAATCTTATCTACTAATCAACCTAAAAAGAATGGGTGAAAAATATTAAAGCAACTATTAGAACAAAAATTAACAAATTCATGTACTAAACAAAATATTATTTACACCTAATTAAAAGGAAAATATGCCAAAAATAAGAAAATAAAATGAACTATTAATTTTTTATTATGATAATTTTCTTGACAAAATTATGAAAATAATGCAAAAAGAACCAATTGAAAATATGCATTTTATGATTTATTATGATTTTTTAAAGAATTAATATTTTTTTGAAAGAAAATAAAATGGATTTAAATGGAAAGGGGTGCAGGGAGTAATAAAAAGCAGTTAAACAACCAACTGGGCCCATACTGGGGGGCGCGCATAGCAAGCGCGTCTGGGCCCATATACATTCAAAAACTAACAAAAATTAAAAAAAAAAGGATAAAACGGTGCAGATAGCAGGTATTTCAGTTCATTATAGATTGGGCCTCGGTGGGGAGGGTGTAATTAGCAAGCCAAAGTTGAGCCCAGTCAGAAAAATAAATGAAACGGGGCGTTTTGATGTTTGAACTTTCCCTCCGTTTTGTCCATTCAATCGTGGCTGTTGGTTTCAATTCCCAGTCAATAGTCAAAAGGCAATCGTGTGGCTCACGAGTCATCTTCAACCTCCAGCTAACCCTAACCTCTGAAAATCCTAACCATGCATGATCTTTACACTCCTCTGTTCTCCTTCATCTCTCCATGGATTCCTTCGATACAAAGAGCAAAGTTCCTCTATTCTTTCTCCTCTACACAACCATAACCATAACTCCTCCTAAAACTCAAGCAACAATGGAACCCGATGCACATAACAGTTGGAATCCACTATTTTCACCTGATATCAACTCTTTCAATTCTTTCTAATTTTTACCCTAAAATGATCTACAAGCCATGCTAATCAACCTGAGCTATTCATCTAGGATTATCTTGCCATAAACTATGAGTTATCAATCCTAACAGATTTGGTGCACTATGATCAACCTTCATGAAACTTCTTCAAACTCACCAAAATCAATCACCTAACTATGCCTAACCATTCTATGCTAACAAATCTCTATAATTCTAACTAAACTAAGAAATTCGAATAGAAATATAACCTGATTCAAAATGGTGAAAACAGCTATGTAACTCCTTGGATCTGATGCTTGCAGTGATTGGAAAATGATCAGTGACCTTGATTATGAGTTCTGTATGCAATGAATCTTGTCCAATCCTCCTGAATTCAGCAATCCCAAAGTTCTTGCACCTTGGATGATAAAGTTGTATGGCACGATTCTTGCTCAATTCCACCAAATTCTTGTGTGAATTGTGATCTATGAATGATGGTGATGATGATCAGATCAAGAAAAATGGAAATTGGTAGAGATTTGAGAGAGTTTGAGATGCTTTTGCAAATTGGAGAAAGTGTGTGAAACTTGTGGCTTTGAGTAAATGTGATCACCAACCCTGGCATGGAATTACTCATATCAATATATAGGTGAGGTTAGAAACTCCTAGAAGCTTGGAGAAGCTTCCCTTGCACTCTTTCCTTTGGATTTGGCTTATGTATCTTCCATTACAAGTAACCATGAATAACTCCCAAAATGTGAACCAAGCTCAAAATTCTAATTTAGCCAATGTTCTCAAAATGATTTTTCCATTCAAAATGACCTATAACTTTGCCCCATTTGGCCAAAATATGAAAAATCTCATTTTTAAGTCCATTTTTATTCATTAAATCCAACAATTTTGAAACCTTGTGCTATGAATCTTTCCAATCTCTCATGGTCACTTTTCTAGACTGAAAATGTCATTTGGAACAAGTTTTATGTTGTAAATTTTTCCATTTGAAGCTTCCTTGTAGGAGTTTTGGGCATAGGCTTGAAATGACCTGTAATTCTCAAATTACCAAAATACCCTTTGCTTGCCAAGACCATAAGTAGAGTTCCACAAATCATATGAAGGCATACTATACCATTCTAAAAAGCTAAGACAATGAGGAACAACTCTTATGTTGACCAGAAATTCATTTGAAATCTCCTTGAGGGGTAACAATTGCTTGGAAGTCAAGTCACTTTCACAGACAAAATTTCAGATACCTCAGATGACCTGTAACTTGCAAGGACCATAACTTGAGCTCTATAAATCTCCTTGATGTCTTCCACCACTCAAATTAAAGGTCTTGAGATCCTCTACAAGTTTCATGTTGGCGAAGGATCCATTTGAAGCTTGAATTTTGACTTATCTTGCTTGGAAATTTGACCTAAATTAGGGGATTTTACACAGAAACCCTAATTTAGAAACTCCTCTTCTCCTTGATTTCTCTTGAATTCTTCTTGGCATACCACCATATCCTCTTCTACATGTCAAATGATGAACCCCACATCTCTCCAATAGCCCTTAATGCCTTTCAATCAGTCAATTGACCTAGAGTTGACCTAGGGTTGACCCAGATGAAACCCTAGGTGACTGTCTTCATCCACAACTCTTGTGACTACACCAATGACTTGTCTCCTTCTCCAAATGACTTTCTAAGTATCCCATGATGCCCACATACTCTCCATGCTCCATCCACAGCTCACAACTTACTTGTTGATCCTCAGACACCCTCAGATAGGAGCTAGAAGCCCTGCTTGATCCATTGACTTCTCAGCCTTCAAATTCTTTCTGATGACTTGAATGAGATTGAATTAGAAGGATAACCTCTTGATAGGCTCTTAGAGATGAGAGTGATGATTGGTCCCCTGTTGGATGACTTGCTATGCTTATGCTATGCAGATGATCAGACTATGTACATGACCTTATATGCAAATGTTAATGATATTGAAACATAAACCAAGTGAATAAGGTTGAGCAAATTCTAGGGTGCAACAGGAAGTTGCTCAGTCTTGTTCGTAAGCCTTCGGTATATGAGTTGAATGGGTTGTATGCCTTGCTACAGTTCTATGACCCTCCCTTGAGATGTTTCACTTTTCCGGACTTCGTTCTTGCACCTACATTAGAGGAGTATGCTGAGTTGTTGGGTGTACCTATTAAGAATCAGATGCCATTTGTTCACATGGACGCTAAGCCTAATCTGGCTAATCTAGCTGTTGCTCTTCACCTGGATGCTTCTGAGTTGCTTCTGTCCAGTTGGAATGGGGTTCCTGGATTTTCTCTGCAGTTTCTAGTTGGGAAAGCCCAACAGTGTGCCAAAGACGGTTGTTGGATCGTATTCAACGCCATTCTTGCCCTCTGCATTTATGGCATCATCTTGTTTCCCAACATGCCTAATTTTGTAGACTTAGACTCCTTTCACATCTTTGCGTCAGGGAATCCAGTCCCTACCTTGATTGGTGATGTGTATCATTCCGTCTATTACAAGAACGAAAATAGAAGGGGTAAGAATGTATCATGCTGTGTGCCCTTACTCTATAGATGGTTTGATAGTCATCTGCCTAAGAAGGGTCTCTTTGCTTCATCCGTAGCCACAACTGAGTGGTCTGAGCGCTTGATGGGTTTATCAGCAGAGAGCATCGTGTGGTTTGATAGAGGTATGTTGGGTACTGAAATCATATTCAGCTGCAGTGGATTTCCAAATATGTCGTTGATTGGAAGAAAGGGTTGTATCAACTATAGCCCCTCTCTACTTGTCAGACAGTTTGCCTATGCTTTGAGGGGTCCGCCAAAAGACGAAGAGGTACAAGAATCTTTGTACCACACAGGTCTTCTAGAGGGGGATATGTTGGCTAAGCTTCAACATGCATGGAATGAGATCAACAGACGAGGAAAATCATTGTTGGGTAAAAGCAGTAGCCAAGCTTACGCTCCTTATGTGACTTGGATTAAGACCAGAGTAGAGACAATAGGAATGCCTTTTTCACCTGCTAAGCAAGAGTGCCCTCCAGTGGTTGAATAGCCTACTACCGTGCCTATTCAGCAGTATAATCAGGTGTTAGCTGAGAAGGAAGAACTGAAAAAGTCCAATGAAGAGTTGGAGAAAGAGTTGGCACAGCTCAGAAGCGAGAGAAATGAAGTCGTCCACTCCTTCAAGAAGCAGACAGAGTTGGTGAATAGGTTGGGCACGGACTTGACCAAACAGATAGCTGATCGTGAACGTTTGGGTTTGGACTTCAAATCTGTCAACGATGTACTGGCCACCAAGAAGCAGAATCTGGATGAATCATACCGGAGAATCTCCAAGTTCAATCAGCAGTGGTGTCGCTACGCGAAAAATGACACAGAGTCGCCACCGGATTTTATTTATCCCAAGGAGGGAAAGGGAAATAGCGATAAAACCTTTCAGAAAAGGATGTGGTCATCGCAACTAAGTCTTAGGGTTCGGGAGTCGGTTATGTGAGGGGAAGGTATTAGCACCCCCTCGCATCCATCGTACTCGATGGGAACCTCCTAAGTTGTTTGGCGAGAATGGGTGTTTTATTCTAAAAGTTTGCTTGCTTAAGGAAAAGAGGGGTTGGTTTATTTATTTTAATGCTCCCCAAGGATTGTGGCTCTTGTGCCTACGTATCCTCACTTGAAAGAAGTGAAGAATCAGAGCTCTGTAGTTCGGAGGCTTACGAGATAGTTGTTTGTTGGTTGATTTTATACCTCGAAAAATGGTTTTCCGATTGATGCCCTAAGGCGAAAAATAGTTTGATGAGTTGATGTGATTTTTAAGCTTCTTAAGAGAAATTGTTCTTGATTAGGATTATACAAAAGGCTTTGGATAGAGACGAATGTTTCGAATAACCAAGTCGAGCGCCTTGTATTCAAAACATTCGGAACGAATGTAGGAGGATTCCATTCTCATTCCTCCTCTACCACTTTAAAGCTCATAGTGCATAATTCTAATCGTATATTTTATTGTGTTTTGGATTTTTATGAGAAAAGAGAACCACTTGACATTGGATCAAGGTTTATTGTTTGTAAAGATACGTTTGAAGCGATACGGACGAGGTCGATGGCGGTGCACAAGGCAACCGACTTACAAGGTTAAAAATGGCTCGACAAAATCGAGAGTTTGTTTTTGAAAATGGTTTTTGGGAATCAAAAGTCACCAAGGACAATAGCAACATTCATACTAAAATCATACAAACATATGGGATTAGTCGGCTAAAATAAAATCGAGACATTCAATAAAAACGACACGAAGTGCCATTAAGGAGTTCGCCGTGCGAACTCCTTGAGAAAAATTTTTTTGAGGTAAAACTAACAAAAATAAGTGAAAAACAGTGGTGTGACACGGGTGGCCGTGTTGTGTGACACGGCCCGTGTCATAGGGTACATGCAATGTGGGTTTTGGAGCGTGACAGAGGTGTGACACGGGTAGCCGTGTTGTGTGACACGGCCCGTGTCATAAGGTCTGGGAGAAAAATGATTTTTAGGGCAAACAGAGGTGCAACACGGGTGGCCGTGTTGTGTGACACGGCCCGTGTTGTGAGGCCTGGGGTTTTTGGACGTGGAAACCTCAAATAGAGGTGCAACACGGGTGGCCGTGTTGTGTGACACGGCCCGTGTTGGGCGACACGGGTGGCCGTGTTGTGTGACACGGCCCGTGTCAGGCTACCAGAGTGAAAAAACCTAACTTTTTCTATGTTTTTCTTTCGTTTTTGCGGTTTCTTGAGAATGGTTTCTTGGTCCCTTTGGAACCTTACATGATACATACAACACAACAATACATAAAAGAGTATACAAAATGAATGTAAGAGCAAAAAAATAAAGGGAGAAAGGTTGGAGGAAATGGATACCCAATAGCTTTCTATCCTTCTTGCAAGTCTTCCTTGGTCTTGGTTGAATGTACTTCACTCCTCTTCACTCTATGTTGTGAAGGTTTTGTTTCTCAATGATCCTCTTGGTTCTATCTCACTCTCTTTTTCTCTGGTTTGCAAAGCTTTCTATTTTTCTGGTTTTTTAGGGTTTTGTTTGCTCTCTCTCTCTCTCTTTTCCTGGTTTTACAATGTGTGTCTAGAATGAATGTTGAATGAATGAATCCTTTTGTTTACAGCCCCCTCCTCTTATCTCAGCTCCTAGGGTTTTCTCCTCCCCCCAAACATCAGATTTTTTCATGGGGCAATGTCTCTTGCCACCTTTTCTCATGTCACTCTCTTTCTTTCCATTTCCATGCAACTTGCTATGCTGCATTTTCTGCACTACTTTCCTATGCTATTTGCTGCAGCACCTTGTGCCTTGCACCCATTTTGTTGGTTTGTGCTTGGACAGCTCCTCTTGGTCAATGCCACCAACTCTTGACAGCATTTTGAAAATTATGATATGTAGAAGCATTGTCACATGTTATTCCTTTGGTCTTGTGACATGTGATCTTGTGACATGAAGAAATTTGTCACCTCTTGCATGGGGCTGTTTTGCCATGATTAAACATGCATATTCTTGGTCCTAAAACATTCTAATGTTGATTTAATCCTTGCATGTTTCTTGGATGTTTGTAAGCATAATGTAGACTTGGTGTGGCATTACCATAACATGAATTTGACTAGAGACTTGAATGAAGTATTAGAAATAAATTAATTTCTAAGCATTACTTAGAGTTGGAAATCTTGCAACAAATGACATTCTTGTAATGTCATAAAACTTCTCTTTGTAATATTCTTGCCTTTAATCTTGAATTCATGATGGATTTCCTTAGAACCATTAAGCTTGAAATGGATAAAGTCTTGAATTATGGACTTGTGATCTTGACTCATGCTTTGCAAATTTGAACTCCACTTGATCAAGAATTTAAAACAAAATTGGATGAAGCAATCTTGAATTATGCCTTGCATTTCATGGTCATTAGGAATATATCTTGAATATCCTAATATTTTGTCAAGTAACTTCTTCTTGAAGAAATCCACATGAGTAGACTTTCCAATTTAGATCAAACCTTAGATAATGAACCTTTTCTTCCATGTAGTCCAAGATAGACAAGTTATCTCATTTGAAATGGAAAATGACAAATCGACCCAATCCGTATCCACATGCTCGATATGCAATAAAATGATGTATGGTATGGCGAATGTAGGGTATAAAGGCTAAAGGCGAAAATGAGGGTGTGACAGCTGCCCCTATTTAATCCTCTTGGACCTGAATGTCTGGAGGGTAAAGGTGCTTGAACATTCATGGTAGAAGAGAATTAAATACTAGAATACCCAGGATTTTCGACTGGAGAGGTATGGGGTGAAAGTAAACAGTCAACGAGATGGCTTGAAAAAGGTGTCTTGTTATTGAAGAAGGGTTATGAGGGATATGATGATATGCTTGAGATGTAATGCAGAATGAACATGAGTGCTTTTCCAACCGGAAAATGAGGCTCCTCGTAATATGGAAACATAATTGGCCAAGAGATATTCCTTCTATAAAAGATAGAGAGGACTCAAGAAATAGAAATGTGAGATATTCCTTCCACGAAAGGGAGAAAGGACTCTAGAAACTGGTTTTCCTCTTACAAAAGGCAAGGAGGACTCCGAACAAAAGGTTAGGAGAAAAATATTCCTTCTACAAAGGTAGAGGGGACTCCGAAACAAAAGGTTTGAAGACAAGTATTGTTTCTACAAAAGGTAGAGAAGACTCCCTTGGGAGAATATGATCATATTTCCTTCTGTCACGGCAGAAAGGACTCCAGAACAAAAGGTTAGGAGAAAATGTTCCTTCTACAAAAGGTAGAGAGGATTCCTGAACAAAAAGGTTAGGAGAAAGATTCCTTCTGCAAAAGTTTGATATGAAACTCCCTTAGGAGAGGATGATCGTATTTTCTTCTGCGAAAAGCAGAAAATATTCCTGAACAAAAGGTTAGGAGAAAATGTTCCTTCTACAAAAGGTAGGCAGGATACTTATGAAAGGTAAGCTGACAAGAACCTGTACAAAAGGTACGAGAGGTCTTATTAAAGGTAAGTTGAATCTGTTGCAAAAGGAAAAACAGGGATATTTTGAAAGGACTCACAAAAAGTAAGTTGAGGGCAATAACCCTCCTCCTACAAAAGGTATATGAGACTTATATATGGTATTGGAACATCATTTGATCTCACAGGCACAACGGCGGAGATGACATTCTTTAAGTATGGTGACCATTCAGTTCTTGGCCACATAGGCATCAAGCGTCCAAATAGGTCGAAGATACCCAAAACAAAGTTTTATCGCATGTAAAAGACAGCGAGAAACGCTTACAAAAGGGAAGCGAAGGGAAAAGATTTCACGCAAAAGGCAATGAAATCCCTTACGAAAGGTAAGGTGATAAAATACCTCATGAAAAAGGCTCAAAAGGACCTACAAAAGGTAAGTGAATGGATAAACACTCCCAAAAGGATCCTGCCAAGATTTCTACAGGAAATTCGCATCTTTGAGAATGACTGGCTAAGCACATGTAATGATGCAGTATGTATGCAAGAATGTCAGAGACGTAAGGACATGAAGGTTAGGGGTGATAATTTATGCCAAGTGATTGGGCTTTGATTTGGGGCGTCGAGTTTGACTTCCCAACATCCTCGTGACGAAATTTGGATCATCTCCAGATGGTCTTATCAGACAAGCTGTGCTGGCCAGTCAGGTTGCCCCTGATTTAGTCATGTTTCCGACGAACTTTATGATCAGACGATGCTTAGTGTACACGTGCGCCTACTAGAGATCGTTTTTATCCTTCATACACCTAGGTTGAAGAGCAACTTTATGCTTTCTTTTGTTATTGTTATCGGTATCCCATAATTTTTCAATGCAATATTTATTAAGAATGAAAATTCCACTTTTTGCAAACATAGAAGAAAATAAATGTGACACACGAATTGATGAAAGAGATTTTTATTGATGATAAAGTGACCCATAAATGGGTAATTTTACATAAGGGTACAACTCCTAAAAGAGGTAATTGCAAAAAATATGACAAAAAGCACAGTGGCAATGTGAAAAAAAAGGATCGGATTTCCACTGAGTTCCAATTCTGCTATGATCCTTATGGCCTTGAAGCTTCTCGTACATTGCCTCTGAGGAAGGTGGATGAATTGATCTTCCCCATGTGTAGTTCTCCTTATTCGGATGATGAGCTCACAGACTTTTCGCAGACCTCAGTCTTTTCTTTTTTAGATCCCTAACTTTTGCCTAGATCGCCCTTTTGGGTTTTCAGTCTACCGGGATACCCATTTTTTGCCTAAGTTGCCCCTAAGGGTTTTCAACTTATCGGGTATTATTATTATTTTTTTATATTTTTAACCCTAATTTTTGCCTGGACTTTTCTTTTTGTTGTCCACCGGATCTACTCTCAAGCGTAGTATTTTTTGACTGCGTCTGCGTTTACAGGGGATGACAGATCTTCACCGTCCATGTTGGATAATATCAAGGACCCTCCGGAGAAAACCTTCTTTACAACATATGGACCCTCATATTTAGGTGTCCATTTGCCCCTTGGGTCTGTGTGGATTAGCAGAATCTTTCTCAATACCAAGTCTCCCACTTCGAAATCTCGAGGACGAACTTTCTTGTCAAACGCCCTTTTCAATCGCTTTTGGTAAAGCTGGCCATGGCAGATGGCTGCCATGCGTTTTTCATCAATGAGATTAAGTTGATCAAATCTCTCCTGCACCCATTCGGCTTCGTCAAGCTTGACATCAGTCAGAATTCTCAGGGAAGGGATTTCTACCTCAACAAGGAGTACCGCATCCATGTCATACACAAGAGAAAATGGAGTTGCCCCAATAGAAGTGCGCACTGAAGTGCGATAGCCATGCAAAGCAAATGGTAGAATTTCATGCCAATCTTTATATGTTTTCACCATTTTCTGAACAATCTTCTTGATGTTTTTGTTCGCTGCTTCAACGGCGCCGTTCATCTTCGGGCGATACGGTGACGAATTGTGGTGCTCGATCTTGAAACTTTCACACAATTCCTTCATCATCTTGTTATTGAGGTTTGAACCATTGTCAGTAATGATTTTATTTGGGACCCCATAACGACAAATGATTTCCTTTTTGATGAAGCGAGTGACCACTTGTTTGGTGACATTGGCATAAGATGCGGCTTCCACCCATTTAGTAAAGTAGTCAATGGCCACTAAGATGAAACGATGTCCGTTTGAAGCAGTTGGCTCGATGTGTCCGATCACATCTATGCCCCACATGGCGAAAGGCCAAGGAGACGTCAAGACATTCAGAGGAACTGGCGGCACATGTATCATATCTGCATAGATTTGGCATTTGTGGCATGTTTGCACGTGACGATAGCAATCAGTTTCCATCGTCAACCAGTAATAACCAGCTCTAAAAATCTTCTTAACCATCGTGTGTCCACTGGAATGTGTACCAAAAGATCCTTCATGGATTTCGTTTATGATTCGGTCGGCTTCGTATCTATCCACGCATCTGAGCAAGACCGAGTCATAGTTTCGCTTGTAAAGCACATCTCCACTTAAGAAGAATTTGGACGAAAGCCTTCTTAAATACTTCTTGTTTGTGATGGAAACATTTTCTGGATACTCTTGCTTTTCTAGATATCTTTTGATATCGTACAACCAAGGTTGATCATCGGTTGCTAACTCTGCTTCCAGGCAGTGAGCAGGCTCATCAAGATATTCAATACAGATAGAGGGTGTCTCATTTTTCCATTTAACTTTGAACATGGATGACAACGTGGCGAGAGCGTCTGCCAATTGATTGCTTTCTCTAGGAATGTGATTGAAAGTAACCTCATCGAAGTATGGGATTAACTTTAAGACGTGATCCCAATACGGCACTAATTTGCTGTCACGTGCTTCCCAGTCGCCTATGACTTGGCTGATGACTAGAGCTGAGTCTCCATACACTTCCAGAATCTTGATTCTATGGTCAATAGCGACTTCAATTCCGAAGATACATGCTTCATATTCTGCCATATTGTTGGTGCATTCGAAACATAATCTCGCTGTGAATGGAATGTGGAAACCGGTAGGAGAGGTGAGGATTGCCCCTATCCCATTGCCTTGAGCATTTGCGGCACCATCGAACACGAGCGTCCATCGCGATCCTAGTTCAGGTCCTTCGTCTGGGCCTAACGTTTCATAGTCTCTGACAAACATGATATCTTCATCAGGGAAGTCAAAACGCATCGGCTGGTAATCTTCCACGGGTTGGTGGGCAAGATATTCAGATAACACACTCCCTTTGATAGCTTTTTGTGAGACGTAATGGATGTCATATTCTGTCAGTACCATTTGCCAACGGGCTACTCGTCCGGTAAGGGCAGGCTTCTCAAAGATGTACTTGATTGGATCCATTTTTGATATCAGCAATGTAGTATGGGTCAACATATACTGCCTTAAGCGTTTGGCAGCCCATGCGAGTGCGCAACAGGTCTTCTCCAACACTGAGTACCTCGTTTCACAGTCAGTAAACTTTTTGCTCAAGTAGTAAATGGCATGCTCCTTTCTACCTGTTTCGTCATGTTGCCCCAACACGCATCCCATGGATCCTTCCAGAACGGTCAAGTACATGATGAGAGGTCTTCCTGGCACGGGAGGCATCAAAATCGGTGGCTCTTGTAGATATTCTTTTATTTTCTCAAATGCTTTTTGGCAATTGTTATTCCACACGATTGCTTGATCTTTGCGAAGCAGCTTGAATATTGGCTCACAGGTGGCTGTTAGGTGAGATATAAATCTGGCAATGTAGTTTAATCTCCCTAAGAAACCACGAACCTCCTTCTCGGTTCTTGGAGATGGCATATCTTGGATAGCTTTTACTTTGTCAGGATCGACTTCAATCCCTTTTTGGCTCACGATAAAACCTAGCAATTTACCAGATCTTACCCCAAAGGTACATTTGTTCGGATTGAGCCTTAGCCTGAACTTTCTTAGCCTAGCAAACAACTTTTCCAAGTGGATGAGATGTTCCTCTTCAGTTTGGGATTTTGCGATCATATCGTCTACATAGCATTCAATCTCTTTATGTATCATGTCATGAAAGAGAGTCACCATTGCTCGTTGATATGTCGCGCCAGCATTCTTCAGACCAAATGGCATAACCTTATAGCAGAAGGTTCCCCAAGGGGTAATGAAGGTAGTTTTCTCCATATCCTCTGGAGCCATTTTGATTTGGTTATATCCGGAGAAACTATCCATGAAAGAGAAGACAGAGAATTGGGCCGTATTATCCACTAACCATCAATGTGTGGCAGTGGAAAATCATCTTTTGGGCTGGCTCTATTTAGGTATCTGTAGTCAACGCACATCCGCACCTTACCTCCTTTTTTAGGCACAGGTACAATGTTGGTGACCCATTTAGGGTATTTTAATACTGCCAAGAATCCGGCATCAAGCTGCTTTTGTACTTCCTCCTTAATCTTCAGGGCCATGTCAGGTCGAGTTCGTCTCATCTTCTGCTTTACAGGCGGACAATCTTCCTTGAGCGGCAATTTGTGCACCACGATGTCTGAATCCAATCCGGGCATGTCTTGGTATGACCAGGCAAACACATCTGCATACACGTGTAGGAGCTCGATCAGTCTTATCTTCACACCTTCTTCTAGGGAAGCGCCTACCTTAACCTCTTTCATGTCCTCTTCGGTTCCAAGATTGACAACTTCCAATGACTCTTGATGCGGCTGGATGATCTTTGATTCCTGCTTCAATAGTCTGGCTAACTCCTCGGGGAGTTCACAATCTTCTTCACAATCCTCGTCGGCGTGGTAGATTGGATTATCAAAGTCATATGGAACCGTAGCAGTATCGTTATCAATGGAATCCGGGGTGGATCTGCATGATTGGTGATTTTATGCTTTATTTTCAGGAGATGGAAAAGAAACATGCAAGAAAACATTGCCATTTATTTATGCAAAAAGTAAAAAAGAAAGACAGGGAACACAATTGAATGCAAAGAGGTTCATTTCATTCATGATAAACATTATTTGAAAACATGGGGGCCCTACAAAATAATCCTTATGCCTTGGGCAGAGCATAGGATTTGAAAGCAGAACAAGGAAAAATTACTCTTCGACAAGGGTGATCTCCGGTATTTCTGTAACAGTCCAATTGTTGAGTTGTTAATTTGGTGCCTTTGGGTACACCATGCAGACTTCCTTTAATGCATCATCTTCAGCTTCCACAATGGCCACCTGATCATCCACCATATGTCCACCACTAACAAAGGCAAGTGGAGAAATGAACCTTTTGCCCTTGTCAATGGTTGTCTGCTGCTGATCTTTGTGATTGCCTGGGTAACCCAAACCAGTTCTGTTTTTGTTGATGGGTAGCTCCAACACTCTTTCCCAACCTTCGGGGTGACCGGCCTCAATTGTGGTCCTTGCGTCCTTCCAAGTAATCATGGGGGGTCCTGCCCTTTCTGATTTCTTTTCTTCCTTCTTAGCAGGGATCATTTCTACACTTATCACATCAAACGCTTGAAAAGGGATCTCATGAACTTCCCCTCCCACTTCAATATAACGGAATGAAGACAGATGGCTTACTAGCATATCCTCCTCTCCCTCGATGACGACAAGTTGGTTATTGACCATGAACTTTAGCCTTTGGTGAAGAGTGGACGTTACAGCACCGGCCGCATGAATCCATGGACGACCTAGTAGGCAACTGTACGTCGGGTAGATATCCATCACATAGAATGTGATAATGAAAGTGTGAGGTCCTATTTTGATGGGGAGATCAACTTCCCCTATCACGGTCCTTCTTGCCCCATCGAAAGCTTTCACTATCACTGAACTGGGTTTCATCATTAATCCTTCAATGGTCAGCTTGGCCAATGAATTCTTTGGTAAAACATTTAAGGATGACCCAGTATCTACCAATACTCTCGACAACACGACATCAACACATTAAATGGAGATGTGCAAAGCCTTATTATGGTTCTTCCCCTCGGGGGGCAACTCTCCCTCAACTAAGCTCAGAATATGTGCGGAGGCAATGTTCGATACCACTCCTTCAAATTGTACAACGGATATTTCTTGAGGAACATGAGCAGTCTTCAAGAACTTGATCAATGACTCCTGATGGGCAGGAGAGCACATTAGCAATGACAACATGGAAATCTTTGAAGGTGTTTGGTTGAGCTGGTCCACCACCTTATAATCGCTTTTTCGAATGATTCGTAAGAATTGTTTGACATCTTCATTGGAACTCCTTTTTTTAGTAGAAGTCTGCCCCTGCTCAATCATTGGCTGCTTTTCACTTGTACCGTTTGGTGGTGGTACGGGCGCAAAAATTCTCCCACTTCTGGTTATTCCACCTGTCCCAACCATGTTATCTACAGAATTATCAACTTTCACAACATCCTCTTCCACCTTCTGCCCATTAATGTAAACAGTTGGCTCATATTTCCAAGGGACAGCCTTGGTGCTCTCAAAAGGGAAAGGAGCAGGTGTAGATATCACTAATGGAGCAAGTGAAGGTGGAGACAATGGAATTTCTACTTGGTCATATGGTATTTGAAACGGTTCATGAACTTGATTGGATGGGGTCTGAACAGAAGGCCAATCATAATCACATGGGATTTCCAAGGGCGCAAAAGGCTGGTCACATGGAATTGTCAGTGGTGTAACATCATATGGGATTTGTAGTGGAACTTGGGTAGGATACCAATCTTCATCGTACGGAATTGTCAAAGGTACACGGTTTTGACCATACAAATTGTTCAACAGTTCTTCATCATAAGCAAACTCCATTGGATCATAGGGAATATCAAGAGTGGCCACTTCTTCAGCACTAGACATCTGTTCTATCAATATGACACCTTGATCTAACAAATTTTGGATGCCCATCTTCAATTCATGACAGTTTTGGGGATCTTTCAAACAGTGTTGGCAATCCTCGGTACATCCTGGGACAATATTCTTCATTAACAATTGTTCTTTAACAACATCAAAGGGGTTCTTCATTTTATCAACTTCTGATACCAACTTCTTTCCTTTAGATTCTTCAACCATGTTTGTGGCATGGTGCGGCATTGGATTTTTAGTCACGTTGGGAGGGTTCTTGGTGAAATTGATGGCTTTTGAATCAATGAGATCTTGTACCACGTATTTCAAAGTTTTGCAGTTTTCAATGTTATGTCTGGGAGCTCCAGAATGGAATTCGCAACGGGCATTTGCATCATAGCCGGGAGGTAGAACAGCTGGGGGAGCCTTCATTTCTCTCAACTGCACCAATGAACCTCTAAGCAAGAGCGGAAGCAACTTAGTGTACGTTGTAGGAATAGGATCAAAGTTTTTCTCAGGTCTCCTTTGTCTTGGCGGACCTTGATAATAGTTTTGACGTTGTTGTTGATAGGGAGCTTGAACAGCCGGTTGACTTGCGGGTATGGAGAGAGGTTGATTTGGAGTAACAGCGGCCACATGATGATAAGAGCCTTGGTATGCTTTGGCCTTCCCCTTATCCATCAAAGCAGCGCTCGTTTCGCCTTCCCTTTTCCTTGCAAAACCTTGGTAGGGCTTCTTAGAAGCTTCATCAGCAATTTGAATCTTTCCAATCTTTATCATATTCTCTATCCTCTCACCAGCCATCACTAAATCTGAGAACACAGTAGACGTGCATCCAGCCAAGCGTTCTAGGAAAGGACCTTGAAGAGTCCCCATGAACATATCGGTTAATTCTCTTTCAAGAAGAGGAGGCTGGACTCTAGCAGCTAAGTCCCTCCACCTTTGAGCATAGTCCTTGAACGCTTCACCAGATTTCTGGGTCAAGCCTTGGAGTTGTGTGCGATTAGGCGCCATGTCAGAGTTGTATTGGTAGTGTTTCAGAAATGCCTCGGCTAACTCTTTCCAAGTCTTGATGTGCGTACCTTCTAACTGCATGTACCATTCAAGGGAAGCTCCACTGAGTCTATCTTGAAAGAAATGCATTAGTAGTTTTTCATCATCAGAGTAGGCAGCCATCTTCCTACAATAAGATCGGATGTGAGTTCGGGGACAGCTTGTCCCTTTGTATTTTTCAAAGTCAGGGACTTTGAACTTGAGCGGAATTTTAACACCGGGTACCAAACACATATCCGCAACCTCTAACCCAAAAGTGCTTGGGCCTTGTAGTCCTTTGACCGTCTATTGCAAGGCGAGTACCTTCTTTTCCAAGTCAGTAGTTGGTGCTCCAGACCCGTCTGCAGCCAAGTCATTGTGAGAGTTGTAGAAACCTTCGTGATCATCAAAGTGGATTTGAGGGGTAGTCGTACCACTACGAGGAATAGGGATTGCGCCTGCACCAGCAGGAGTAGGGATCGTGCTACCAGGAACGGGGATTGCATTTGTAGGAGTAGGAATGACTTTGTCGGGAGTGGGAGTTGATCCTATAGTAGTAGGAACTGGAGTGTTGGCAGCGTTTATCTCCATAGCTTGCTTCAACTCTTCTTGTCCTTTAGCCATAGCCTGGATGACTTCCATCAGCTGGCCCATCTGAGTCTTCATGTGGGTTATCTCGTCTCTGAAAGCGGCTTGAGTCTGCTCAATTTGATCCATTAGTAACCTTTGCTTGCCACGAGTATAGTAGGGATGTCGGGAAGTCAGCTTGTTTACTGCGAATGGAGGTCAAGTTTTTATAAGTTTTTGGTTTTGTTTTTATGAAATGCGACATGATGTGTATGGAATGTATATGAATAATGTTATGCACAAAGCTCTTAGTAACCTTGTTAGTTATTGTTGAGAATATAAACATTTTCCATTGCAATTAATCAGAAGAGACATAATAGAACAAACTCTCATTTCATTAAGGCTCGAAGCCAAGTTCAAATACAAAATACAAAAGATACACTTCTTAAGCAAATTACAAATCGACTCTAAATGTGACTCCTTGGGATCTGCGAACAGCCTCTAAATCTGTAACAAGTTCCCCCATTGTTTCCTTGCAAAACTTCACAAAGTCGAACACAGGGACAGGAGTGTTTTTAGGAGTCATCACTTGATCGGCTACCTTCAATCTTTCAGGGATCTGCTGAAGCACAAAGTTGGAGAATCCCGCCAAGTTTATGAATTTGTCCTTCCACTCCTCATAGAGAATTTGGAGATCATGGATGAAGTCATCTCTCTGAAGTACCGCAGCTTCTGCCTGACGACAACTTTCTTCCCAATAGTGGCAGCTGTCCTTCAACTCTAGATATAGTTCATCATATATTCCATCTTTCAGTCTTCGGATTTCTTCGATAGCTCTACCCAACTGGTACTCTGCTTGCACGAAGTCTCGCTGCGCATTCTCCTTTTCCAATAGCTCACGAGCTAATTGATCTTCGCAGCCTTTCATAATGCCTTTCAACTTGTGAATCTGAGCTTCAAAGTTTTCCCTTTCATCTTTCTTCATCTGGGCGGCTATTCTCATATCATTTTCTAAGTCTCTGACCTTTCGCCACACTTGGTCCAATTTTTCATTTTGGTGATCCAAGTCGGCGTTGGCGTTTTTGAGAGATCCACCGACCCATTCTTTCTTTCCTTTCTCTTCCCTAGCCCTTTTCTTGCTATCCTCGAACTTTTCTTTCAACTCTTTGCTTTTGTCTTCCCAAGCTTCGCTTTTCTGCTTAGTCTCGTTGAGTCGAATTCGAAGCTGAGTGTTCTCATCTTCAAGTTCTTGGATCTTAGCCTTAACTTTCTCCATATCTTCGGGTAAGATAGGCTCGGGTTCAGGATGAGATGGGAAAACAGATGCATCAAAGATAAAAGGTAATCTGACCTCTTTCACTCTCTCTTTCACCCATTTGACATAAGGTTCACGAGTAAGGATGTTCTTCCGCCCATTGTCTGGATTGCTTCTTTGGATGTTTACCCATGCTCTTCTTGCTCTTCGTACAGACGGATCACTTGGATCGGCCGTATTGACAAGGAATGGCACCAAATCTTCTTCCTTAGGAGGGCCATCCATGGAGTGTCCAAACTGTCTCTTGAGTAACACCGGGTTGTAATTGATGCAACCTCGCATCCCCATAAGAGGCACGTTGGGAAATTCTCCACAAGAAAAGATAATATCTTTGGTTTCCCATTCCCTCTTGTACCATGTGATGGAACTAGCGGTGAGTGAAGCGAATCTTTGAGGCCATGAGAGTTCCTTGGAAGCAAAAGGACCTTTTTCGGGCATGTGGGTCCTTAGCCACTTATGCAGGAGTGGGGCGCAACAAAGGAACATTCCACCTCCTTTTGTATATCTTGTATGGAGTGTGTGGTAGAAGTCACCTAAGAGGAAAGGCACAGGGTTTTTGGTCAAGAAGATTTCCACAGCTATTTGGTCCACAAAATTTTCCCCATTTGGAAACATCACAATTCCATAGACTAAGAGTGTCAGAATTGAACCACATATTTCCCATTTCTCTTCCTTGGCATACTTCCACGTTTGTTCTTCCAAGAATTTCCTCGAGAAACCCCTAGCTCCTTTGGGTGTCCAATTGGCTATCACATCTGATGTGGGAATCCCTAAGGCAGAAGCCACTTTCTTTAAAGTGAACTCTTCTTCGAGCTTGGGAAAAGGATTGCGATCCTTGATGGAGAGGTTCAAAATCTTCTCAAATTCCTCCAAAGTAGGAGCTATCTGAAAATCAGCGAAGGTGAAACAATGGAAAGACGTGTCATAGTATTGAGCCAAGGCTGTGAGGGCTTCAAACCCCACCCTCTCTGTCAACAGATCCAAAATTCTCCCATACGAAGAGTGAAATTTGTTGTGCTTGATGGGAGTGATCTTGGCACTTAGAGCTTTTAGACTGTCGATTGAAGGATCTTTGTATTTGAAACTAAAAGTGCTCTTTCTGTCGGTTTTCTTGTTTAGCTTCATTGTTCCTAAATTCACATTCATCATGACTGCTTCTGAAAAATGCTTATATCTGCAACAAGAACAAGACACTAAGAGCTTTGTTTTTTTTATGAAGTATGTATGTATGAACGGATGCAGAATTCAAGCATATGGGTTCATAAGTCCGTGGTATGGATATGGTCGATACTGTCTGCTTTATGGAAAAGGTTCTCACAAGGTGTGATCTAGGGTTTAAAAGGGATCCCAAAGTCATGGATTCACATGACTGTTCATCATACATGACATGAATATGTCGGAGGATGACTCCATCACATGAATCTCTTTTGGGTGAGGTCCTCGTATCGACCCACATGAGAAGAACTTCTTGGGGACCCATACTACGAGACACATCGACATTGGGTTCTAGACAAGGATTTCAGAGTCATGGACTTTCTTGACTGTTTGTTACGTATGTCAGTCATTACCAGGCAACAACTCCATCAAGAAAGTCTCTTCTGAACGAGGTCTTCATATCGATCCACACGAGAAGAGCTTCTCGAGGACCCATACTACGCGACCATCAATCTTAGTTGGCCAAAGGTTTAGGGTTCTAAAAGGTCCTTAGAGTAATGGATTCTTGAGAAAACGTTGATCAAACACGCCAAGAGCTTGACGGTTCTCATCATTCTCAAATGAATCTACTCTAAGCGAGGTTCTCGTATCGACTATCACGAGATGAGCGTCTCGGAAGCCCATACTACTCAACCTCTCCTATCTCAATTTTAACACTCTAGACTCGGGTATAGAGTCTTTCCCTCAAGGTTTGCCACCAAAGTTTTCAATCCATACCAAGAACCAATAAAACCAAACACGGTGAGATACAATTGAAAAAACAAGGAAAGCGATAAACAAGCAAAAAGGAAAGAACCCAAACACGCAAAAACAACCTAGGTTAGGCTTGACTCGCTTAGGAAAAAGTCCCCAGCAGAGTCGCTAGCTGTCGCTACGCGAAAAATGACACAGAGTCGCCACCGAATTTTATTTATCCCAAGGAGGGAAAGGGAAATAGCGATAAAACCTTTGGGAAAAGGATGTGGTTATCGCAACCAAGTCTTAGGGTTCGGGAGTCGGTTATGCGAGGGGAAGGTATTAGCACCCCCTCGCATCTATCGTACTCGATGGGAACCTCCTAAGTTGTTTGGCGAGAATGGGTGTTTTATTCTAAAAGTTTGCTTGCTTAAGGAAAAGTGGGGTTGGTTTATTTATTTTAATGCTCGCCAAGGATTGTGGCCCTTGTGCCTACGTATCCTCACATGAAAGAAGTGAAGAATCAGAGCTCCGTAGTTCGGAGGCTTACGAGATAGTTGTTTGTTGGTTGATTTTATACCTCGAAAAATGGTTTTCCGATTGATGCCCTAAGGCGAAAAATAGTTTGATGAGTTGATGTGATTTTTAAGCTTCTTAAGAGAAATTGTTCTTGATTAGGATTATACAAAAGGCTTTGGATAGAGACGAATGTTTCGAATAACCAAGTCGAGCGCCTTGTATTCAAAACATTCGGAACGAATGTAGGAGGATTCCATTCTCATTCCTCCTCTACCACTTTAAAGCTCATGGTGCATAATTCTAATCGTATATTTTATTGTGTTTTGGATTTTTATGAGAAAAGAGAACCACTTGACATTGGATCAAGGTTTATTGTTTGTAAAGATACGTTTGAAGTGATACGGACGAGGTCGATGGCGGTGCACAAGGCAACCGACTTACAAGGTTAAAAATGGCTCGACAAAATCGAGAGTTTGTTTTTGAAAATGGTTTTTGGGAATCAAAAGTCACCAAGGACAATAACAACATTCATACTAAAATCATACAAACATATGGGATTAGTCGGCTAAAAAAAATCGAGACATGCAATAAAAACGGAACGAAGTGCCATTAAGGAGTTCGCCGTGCGAACTCCTTGAGAAAAAAATTTTTGAGGTAAAAATTACAAAAATAAGTGAAAAACAGTGGTGTGACACGGGTGGCCGTGTTGTGTGACACGGCCCGTGTCATAGGGTACATGCAATGTGGGTTTTGGAGCGTGACAGAGGTGTGACACGGGTGGCCGTGTTGTGTGACACGGCCCGTGTCATAAGGTCTGGGAGAAAAATGATTTTTAGGGCAAACAGAGGTGCAACACGGGTGGCCGTGTTGTGTGACACGGCCCGTGTTGTGAGGCCTGAGGTTTTTGGACGTGGAAACCTCAAACAGAGGTGCAACACGGGTGGTCATGTTGTGTGACACGGCCCGTGTTGGGCGACACGGGTGGCCGTGTTGTGTGACACGGCCCGTGTCAGGCAACCAGAGTGAAAAAACCTAACTTTTTCTATGTTTTTCTTTCGTTTTTGCGGTTTCTTGAGAATGATTTCTTGGTCCCTTTGGAACCTTACATGATACATACAACACAACAATACATAAAAGAGTAAACAAAATGAATGTAAGAGCAAAAAATAAAGGGAGAAAGGTTGGAGGAAATGGATACCCAATAGCTTTCTATCCTTCTTGCAAGTCTTCCTTGGTCTTGGTTGAATGTACTTCACTCCTCTTCACTCTATGTTGTGAAGGTTTTGTTTCTCAATGATCCTCTTGGTTCTATCTCACTCTCTTTTTCTCTGGTTTGCAAAGCTTTCTATTTTTCTGGTTTTTTAGAGTTTTGTTTGCTCTCTCTCTCTTTTCCTGGTTTTGCAATGTGTGTCTAGAATGAATGTTGAATGAATGAATCCTTTTGTTTACAGCCCCCTCCTCTTATCTCAGCTCCTAGGGTTTTCTCCTCCCCCCAAACATCAGATTTTTTCATGGGGCAATCTCTCTTGCCACCTTTTCTCATGTCACTCTCTTTCTTTCCATTTCCATGCAACTTGCTATGCTGCATTTTCTGCACTACTTTCCTATGCTATTTGCTGCAGCACCTTGTGCCTTGCACCCATTTTGTTGGTTTGTGCTTGGACAGCTCCTCTTGGTCAATGCCACCAACTCTTGACATCATTTTGAAAATTCTGATATGTAGAAGCATTGTCACATGTTATTCCTTTGGTCTTGTGACATGTGATCTTGTGACATGAAGAAATTTGTCACCTCTTGCATGGGGTTGTTTTGCCATGATTAAACTTGCATATTCTTGGTCCTAAAACATTCCAATGTTGATTTAATCCTTGCATGTTTCTTGGATGTTTGTAAGCATAATGTAGACTTGGTGTGGCATTACCATAACATGAATTTGACTAGAGACTTGAATGAAGTATTAGAAATAAATTAATTTATAAACATTACTTAGAGTTGGAAATCTTGCAACAAATGACATTCTTGTAATGTCATAAAACTTCTCTTTGTAATATTCTTGCCTTTAATCTTGAAATCATGATGGATTTCCTTAGAACCATTAAGCTTGAAATGGATGAAGTCTTGAATTATGGACTTGTGATCTTGACTCACGCTTTGCAAATTTGAACTCCACTTGATCAAGAATTTAAAACAAAATTGGATGAAGCAATCTTGAATTATGCCTTGCATTTCATGGTCATTAGGAATATATCTTGAATATCCTAATATTTTTTCAAGTAACTTCTTCTTGAAGAAATCCACATGAGTAGACTTTCCAATTTAGATCAAACCTTATATAATGAACCTTTTCTTCCGTGTAGTCCAAGATAGACAAGTTATCTCATTTGAAATGGAAAATGACAAATCGACCCAATCCGTACCCACATGCTCGATATGCAATAAAATGATGTATGATATGGCGAATGTAGGGTATAAAGGCTAAAGGCGAAAATGAGGGTGTGATAAGTGGAATGCCACTATAGCCAGCAACAAAGAGAGGGAGGACAAACTGAAGCAGCAGATCTCCAAATTGAAAGCTCAAGTGAAGGCTAGCGAGAAGAAGTTTGGTGAGGAAACAGCTCGCAGGTATGCCACTGAAGACATGCTAAACAAAGCTATCGCTAACCTGAAAGATCGCAAGCAGATGTTCGAGTCTAAGAAGCGAAGGTTAGAAGACTGCTTTGGCCAAGGCATGTGGGAAGATTATGTTGAAGGTCTTCAGTGCACTATTATGCAGAGAGATTTGCTTGTTGAAGGGTTACTCACTCGGCCTAATCACCCCAAGACAAAAGAGTTTCTAGAAGAGCTTCGTGCCCGTTGTCACGCTTGATTATCTTTGTAACTCTTTGTATTTTTCTGATCTTTGTTGTAGGCTGACCATCACCAGGCTTGTTGGTCGAGGTCATGCTATTGATTCCCCATGTATTCATTGACATTGTACTGCTGCCTTGTTGGGCCATATATATATGAGATGTTATTTCAGTGGTTGGATCCGGACTTCTTGTTATCAGCACTGGCACTCTGGCACTTGAATCGGGGGAGAAATCTCCCTAACACACAGACACACGTTTGCATTTGCATAGCAGGTACATTGAATTGTTCTCCTAACCCTCTGTCGATGCAGGTTTCAAGATTGCCGATCAGCGAATTCATCGCTACTCTACCAGAAGTAACTGCAAGAAAGCTATGAATCAAATGCAAACTAAGATGCAGAAGATGCACGACAGGATGGCGCAGTTCATACAGGTGATGGAAACTATGGCCAAGGGACAAGAGCAGCTTCAAACTCTGGTGCAGCCTTTGATTGTCAGGGTTGACAGTCAAGGTGTGCTACATGGCGGAGTTGCTACTGATCCTCCTCATGGCGAGACTCTCCAGGCTGGTGATGTTGTACCAGTGGTTGTCCTCAATACGACTGAGAACGGTAACAGAGCTGGGAATGGGAATGTGACTGGTAATGGTAACGGGAATGTGGAAACCAACGGTAATATTGGTGTTGGAAATGCTGGTTTCAATGTTGGGACTAGGAATGCTGGTTTTGGTGCTGGGAACACTGGCGTAGGCATTGGTGTTGGCAATGCTGATTTTGGTGGTTCCAATCAGGGCTATGGAAATCAGGGTTATGGCAATCAGGGTTATGGCAATCAGGGTTATGGCAATCAGGGCTTCGGTAACGCAGGTTTTGGCAATGCAAGCAACAACGGTTACAACACTGGTTTGGGCAAGGTGCTGGCAATCAGGGTTTTGGTAATATGGGGTATGGTCCTAGGTTCAATCAGACTGGTTTTGGTCCTAATGCTGCTTATGCTAGGTATGATAACGGGGATTCTCACTGGGGCGAGGATCGTCAAGAAGATTCTTTCCCTCCGCCAGGAAGGGATCTTGAGATGCCCACTGATAATGACCGAAGGTTCAAGATGTTGGAGGAACAAATGAAAAATCTTGCTAATCAGAATTCTGCGGGGTTGGACATGGCCAATATGGGGTTGGTTCCTGCCTTGAGGGTGCCGCACAAGTTCAAAGCGCCCACTTTCGACAAGTATAAGGGGGATACTTGCCCAAGAGTTCACGTGTGGTCTTATTATCAGAGAATGTCTGCCTACTCTGATGACGAAAAGATGTTGATGCATTTTTTCCAGGATAGCTTGTCTGGACCGTCATTGGAATGGTACATGGGGTTAGAGCTCACTCAGATTGGTAGCTGGAAAGAGTTGGCGGAAGCCTTTGTCAAGCACTACCAATACAACAGCGACCTTGCGCCGAACAGGGTCCAACTCCAAAATCTTTCTCAGAAGAATGGCGAGAGTTTCAAAGAGTACGCCCAGAGGTGGCGTGAGCTTGCAGCTAGGGTGCACCCACCCATGGTAGAGCGTGAGTTGGTGGATATGTTTGTGGGCACTTTCTATGGGTTGTATTATGACCGGCTTATCAATTTTACAATGGCTAACTTTTCGGAGTTGATACTCTTGGGGGAACGTATAGAGAACGGTGTTAAAATCGGTAAGATTCAAGCAGGAGAATCAACCTCAGCTGGAGGTGGTAAAAATGTTTTTGGGAACAAGAGACAGGGGGATACTAATTTAGTATACAGCTCCCGAGGAAGAGGTAGAGGTCGAAACCAATACCATCAGCAGCAGATTGCTAGTGTGACAATTCCTGTACCACAACAACAACAGCAACAGCAGCAGCAGAGCCAGCCGCATCCTGCTCAACAAAGAATTCAGGATAGAGAAAGGGTCGTAAGAAGAGTATTTGATGCACCTCTACTATCGTATGCTTAGCTTCTTCCAACCTTGTTACAACTGCAGCTTGTTGAGAAAAAGACGTTAGCTCCACCGAAGGGCACGCCTCCTTTTGGTTATGACGCCAATGCACATTGCGAATTCCACTCCGGGGCACCCGGTCACAGCATCGAGAACTGTCATGCATTCAAGCACAAGGTGCAAGATTTGATAGATAGAAAGGCTATAAACTTCGGTAATGAGACACCCAACATTGAGAAAAATCCGATGTTGTCTCACGGATCTGCACAGGTGGGTGCCATATTGGAAGATGCTAGTTTGAACCTGGTTATGAACGTGGATGAATTGAAGACGCCTCTAGGTTATGTCAAGAGCAGGTTGCTGAAAGGGGAAGTGTTCCCTGGTTGTGATATAGATTGTGTTGATTGTTTAGCCCGGCCTGAGGGTTGTGATAACTTAAGAAGAGGTATCCAAGGGTTGATTGACGAAGGAACACTGCAATTCGACCGTACTGCTGAAGAGAAGCCTGTTGAGGCAATAGCTGAAAGGCAGGGCGAAGTTGCAACGGTTACGATCCCATTTAAGACTGTCACGATATCGGTGCCTCCCAAGAGGCCGACCATTACAATAACCAAAGCTGGACCCATTCCATATGAAAGCACTAAAGCCATCCATTGGAACTACGGGGCGGAAGTTTACTGCAATGGGGAAAAGATTAACCTGGCAAGCCCGCCGGTAGGGTCAGTTGATAACCTTGTGGGGGCATGGGGCATAACCTGCAGTGGTCGAATTTTTGCATCACCGGAAGTAGAATCTGAGAGAGTTTCCAGAGGGAAAGGAAAATTCAATGAAGAGGGACCCCCTCAAGAGAAGGAAAAAGAGGCTTTGACTAAAGATGTGGAAGAATTCATGAGATTAATTCGGAAGAGTGATTATAAAATTGTCGATCATCTGTGTTGCACCCTAGAATTTTCTCAACCTACTTCACTTGGTTTATGTTTCAATTGCATTGTCATTTGCATAAAAAGTCATGTACATAGTCTAATCATTTGCATAGCATAGCATAACAAGTCATCTGACAAGGGAGCAAGTGCTATTTTTCATCTCAAGGAATGTATTCAAGAGGCTCTTATCAAGATTCAAGCCTATTCAAATCACCAAGAAAGAAATTGAAGCTTTGAGAAATTAATAGATCAAGCAGTGGATTTATAGCCTGTCTAGGGAGTATTTGAAGATCATCATAGAGGTTGTGAGCTATGGAATGAGGCATGGAATGTGTGTAGACATCATGGAATACCTAGAGGGTCATTTTGAAAGTAAGACAAGCCATTGGTGGGGTTACAAGAGCTACAGTTGAAGACAGTCAACTAGGGTTTCATCTGGGTCAACCCTAGGTCAAATGCTTGATTGAAGGGCATCAAGGCCTATTTGGAGGATGTGGGATTCATCATTTGATATGTGGATATGGATGTGGTGTTGTGCCAAGGAGAAATCACAAGAAATCAAGAAGAAGAGAAGTTTCTGAATTAGGGTTTCTGAGTAAAATCCCCTAGTTTAGGTCAAACTTCCAAGCAAAGTAATTCAAAATGCAAGTCTCAAATGGATCCTTGGCCAACATGAAACTTGTAGAGTATTGCAAGACCTTTAATTTGAGTGGTGGAAGGCATCAAGGAGATTTGTAGAACTCAAGTTATGGTTCTTGCAAGTTAGGGGTCCTCAGAGGCATCTGAAATTTGTCTGTGAAAGTTACTTGACTTCTAAGCAACTTTTGCCCCTTAAGGAGTTTTCAATTGGATTTTTGGCCAACATGAACGTTGTTCCCCATGATCTTAGCTTTCTAGAAAGGTATGGTATGCCTCAATATGATTTGTGGAGCTTTACTTATGATCTTGACAAGCCAAGGGCATTTTGGTCATTTGGAGGTTATAGGTCGTTTCAAGCATAAGGCCATATCTCCTACTTCCAAGCTTCAAATGGAAAAATCTTCAACATCAAACTTGCTTAGAATGATGTTTTAAGGCTAGTAAGGAGGTCATGAGATGTTAAAAAGGCTTGTATCAAAAAGTGATAAAAATGGCCTAAAAATGAGGCATAAGTTAATTCAAGTGAATTTGAAAAATGGAAATCCCAAGTTATAAGTCCAAACCATGTCATGTAATAGGTCATTTTGACTCCAAATGACATTCTAAGAACAATGGTTCAGCCACAATTTTTATTTGAGGCTTGGATCATAGGGCTGCTTTGGAATTTGATTACTTGCATATTAAGGTACCAAACCAAAACAAGGAAAAACTTAACAAGCACATTGGTTATGCATTGTATCTCATCCAAAATATCATGTGGGGATAAAATCAAGTTGGTTACCAAGTTTGCAAGGCATTTGGCATGAGATACCATGTGATGAGAAATGAAAATTCAAAATACCATAACATGAAAACTTCAAGTTCTCATTAGATGATCCTAGATGGTTCTAGACTGTTCTAATCCATTCTATATAACCATTGTGACTTGCTCAGATGCAAGGTTGGTGTTAATTGGTGTGGAGAAGAGAGAGTGAAAACCAAATTCCTCCATTGCAAATCACATTCAATCTCTTCATTCTTCTTCATTTCCCTCCATTTTTTCTCCACAAACCTTCTCCATAGATCTTGCTGAGTGTGTTCATGCTGAGTTGAAGCTCCATTGATGGAGAATTGAAGGTGTTCACATTGGATTTGCAAAGAAGCCATTACCATTGGATATTGAAGTACAAGCTCTCTACTCCAAATCTTTTGCAAACAGAAGAAGATTCATCATCCAAGGAGTGTTCTTGAAGAGTTTTAAGCCTTGAAAGCAAGGGTTTCATCATCTACCATTTCAAGAAGCCAGGTTTGCAAAATCCCTTCCACCTCATAATCTAGGCATGGTTAGGGTAATTTATTAGTTTAGAGCTGTTAGAGACAATTAGGTGATCATGTATGATGAGTTTAGGATCAATTGGAGAAGTTTCATTCATGGATGTCAATTCTTGATGGAGTAAGAATGAGTGATATATTGAGTGTTAATGTAAGATTAATAGATGATTTTGATTAGGGGAACATGAGGATCATTTTTATGTAAAGGAAGTTGAGGTCGAAGATTGATGACATTTTGAGATTAGGATGGATTCACCTTCGGGTTGCATGGTAGAGATTGTTTCAATGAAATCCAAGACCATAGTTTTGTTCAGCTCGGAAAATGGATCAAGATCGTGTTTTATTTTGTTAAATTTGGTCAAGAAACAAAGGCATACGAATTGGTAGAAGATTGGTGCATGAACTCTGCATTTTAATGGTGTTTCTTCAAAACCATAATCCAAGGTTGAAGATGACCTCGCGTCCGTTGGATAAGGCTTGACCAGTTGACTGGGAAATGGATCGGATGGCTCAGATTTAATTGAATTGTTGGAGGGAATTCTGAAACTGATGAAACGAAGCGTTTCATTAAACGCTCTCCCTGGGCTTAGTGGATCTTGTGATATCCCCACCCCCCTATCAGGCCCAATTGCAATTTGAACTGGATATTGTTTCTATTCGCACCGCGCTTTTTATGTTTTTCTTTTCATTTATTTGATTTTCTGATTGAACATTGGGCCCAGGCGCGCATGCTATATGCACCCCCCAGTTTGGGCCCAAGCATGATTAGAACTGGATATCATTTCTATCTGCACCCCAGGCTTCATAATTCCCATTTATTTTTCTCCATTTTATTTCATATTTTAGAAAATTCATATTAAATAGAAAAATCAATATTTTTTAATGGGAGTTTTTTTCTCCCTTTTCATATTTTTGTCTAGAAAAATATAAAATGAAAACATTTCTCATTTCATGCATTTTAATATTTTTTGCATATTTTCTTCTTTAATTGCTTTTTAATGCTTTTATGTTGATACATGAATTTGTAGAATTTAGTTTAGGTAGTTCCCTTAATATTTTTAGGTCAATCTTTTTAGGACAATTAGATATACATGTTAGGTACCCCTGGTTTTTATACCACAATTTTTAGGATTTTATTTTAGGTAGTTTGATTAGATACTATTAGACTAGTTGAATTAGGGTTTATACATAACTTAGGTGCATTAAAGCAATTTCTTTTAGGCTTTTTAGATTGAATTAGGACTTGGGGCATATAGGATATTAAGGGTAGGTATAGTAGATCCCTTAGAAATAATATTAGAATTTTCCCTACTATATTAATATTTGTAGTATATTTTGCAATTGTATGCTTGTTTGGTGTGCCCTTTTGGGGTTTATTTTGTTTGTATGGGCTTATTGGGCTTGCTTGGGGTGTGGGTTAGCCTTGAAGATCTTGATGATGAAGCATATTGAAGACAAAGTTGAAGCTGAAGATCAAAGCTTGATGAAGATGCTAGGCTTGCTTGAAGATTGATTGAAGATCATAGGACCTAGGAGCTAGGTAGAGCTTTAGAGTAGAAATATGATTCATAAACATGGATGGTTTCTGTTGCCTCCATTCTTCTCTATGATTCAAAGTCTCTCTTTGATACTCACCTCCTTCCTTTGGAAGGCTTAGTGACAGTATCTAGGAGATAGAACTTTTGAGAGAAACAGTCTGTATTTTGTTAACAGTCTGTATGCCACCTTTGGTGGTTAACTGACTGTTTAACATCCCAAATCATCTTGTGAACTATTACTCATCTAGGAGAGCTTGCTTTGAAGAAACTTTGAAGATTGAGGATAGAGTTCATTGCCTTGAAGATTGATAGAAGAAGGAGCTTGTGCTGTCAGGTTTTTGCTGTTTAGAGCTGTTGGTGCCGTTTAGAGCTGTTGATGTATTGTTTGAGTTTATTGACTGTATTGTTTGTTAATTTTTCCCATAAGGTTGAAGTGAAGTTGTTTCACTTTGCCCATTGTTTTCTAGGTTCGAGGTTGAGTGGGACTCCCTTTCCTCGCTTGTATTGCTGCATTCATGCATTTTACTACTTTACTGTATATATGATGTTTCTTTTCCGTTTATCCCCTTAGGATCTCTGTTTCTCTCTGCGCAGGAGAGAAATATGACAGACATTAGGCTTTCATCCATGCATGACAACATTAGGTTTGATTTTGATCCCCTTTTTAAACCATAGGTTTTAGAGTTCTGTCTCTTCTTTCTCAAAACAATCAGAAAAACACAATAAACATTTCAAACACAATAAAAAACAGTTCTTGCGTAAAAGACTGTAAACCAATCAAAAAACATCATTTTTGTCCGCTTGGACCCATAATCAGGAGAAAACCCTTTTCAGAAGGAATAAAAACAATCAAGACAGACTTGTGTCGTGCGTGGCCCGAACTACATTTGCTCTGATCTTTCATGTTGTATGAAAGTACGTAGGCATAGGATGCGATATCCTAGCGAGCAACCTTCCCCTCCTTTCCAGTAGGTAGGCGAACTACGTTGACTCTGATTTCTCGTTCCGGACGGGAATACGTAGGCATAAAGTGCGATACTTTGCCGAGTCATTTTATTTTCTTTTAACCCCAGACTTGTAGAATAGATAGAATAACAATCCGTACCAGAAAACAAGCGTGGATCCCGTCGAGTACGACGGACGTGAGGGGTGCTAATACCTTCCCCTTGCGTAACCGACTCCCGAATCCAGGATTTGGTTGCGATGACCATTCCTTTCCCGTCTTTGTGGTAGGTTTACTCTGAGCATTTCCTTTCCCTCCGTTGGGATAAATAACGCACGGTGGCGACTCTTCTGTTCAGCCGGCGCCGATTTTCGCAGTAGCGACAGCTGGCGACTCTGCTGGGGATCCAACGTCCCCTAAGCGAGTCAATCCTAACGCTTGTTTTCCCATCGTGGGCTTTGTTGCACCCCAAAATTTGACCAACATTAGTGTACCTATCAAGTGTTTGAAGATTGATGCCCTCACCAGAAAGTTCAGGAGATCCTCAGAAGAATTGGTTGAAACCAGAGTTGTATACCTCCTAACTTGAGAGTTGTGGGTGCTCCTCAGATGATTTTGAGATTGTGAGAATGAAGTTGAAGCTTTGAGAAAGCTTATGAGATGTCTTGATAGCCATCATGAAGCCCAGAGAGGTCATTATGCAAGAATCCAGAAGATTCAACCATGAATAGTAGAGTTAGGGTTTTGACTGGGTCAATCCTAGGTCAGCTGAAAATTTGGAGAAGGTTGAGACCTAATCCAAGGGCCATGAGATCATGGAATGATGCATAGAGATGTTATAAAGATGATTCCTAAACCAACTCATCATGATTGAGGAGTTTGAGAAGTTTTGAGTTAGGGTTTCTGAGGATTGTCAGTGAAAAAACCCTAGTTTGATCCCTATTTTCCAGGCAGTTTTAGCTCAAGATGTGATTGATATATCATCTTCCCCATAACATGAAAGTTGTAGAGCTTGTTCTTAGCTTTAATTTGAGTGGTGGAAGTCCTTGATAGGATGTGCAGAGCTCAAGTTATGGTTTTGACAAATTACAGGTCAGCTGAGGTGTGTGAATCTGGGTCCTTGAAAGTCACCCAACTTGCAGGCAACTTTTGCCCTAGTAGGATGATTCCTATGATCTCTTGGTCAACATGAATGTTGAAGTGCATCTTCTTAGCTTTAATTTGAGTGGTATAAGTCCTTGATAGGATTTGTGGAACTCAACTTATGGTTTGAACAAGACAGGGGTATTTTGGTCATTTGGCAGTTATAGGTCATTTTAAGCAAAGGCCATATCTCATATTTCCATGCCTCAAATGAAAAAACTCAAAACATGAAAGTTGTTCAAAATGGGATTTTAAGTCTAGAAAGAAGGTCATGAGTTGTTGGAAAAGCTCATAGCATGGAATGACAAAGTTTGGTAAATTTGAACTAAAAAAGCCTTATAAGTTAATTCAAGTCAAGTTGGAATTTGGTTTGGGAGATCTATGAGTCCAAAATAGGTCATCCAATATACCATTTTGAATATAAATGACATTCTAAAAACTTTGGTTTAAACAGAATTTTGATTTGAGGCTCAAAAATGAAGGTTGCTTTGTAATATTGTAACTTGCATCTTAAGGTAACTTGAGAAATCTTCACACAAGGCAAATATGAGCTGATTTTTTTGTACATTCCTTCTCAATATCTCACATAAGGAGAATTTGACACAAAATTTACAAGGTTTAAGGCATGAGATATGAGATGTAGAACTTATCACCAAAGGAGATTTCCAAGCTTTTCTAGATAATTCTAGAAGCTTCTAGCCTCTTCCATCAATCATTATAAGAAGAGTGATCCACATTGAAGCAAGAGGTTGGTCAGATAGAGAGGGTTTTCAGAGGAGAAAGAGAGAGAGAAATTGCCATTGAAGAGCTTCCTTCAAGATCAAGCAACTTGAGATTTCTTCCATCACAAGACCTCTCCTTCAAAACCAGTGCAAACAGAAGGTTGCTCATCATCAAAGGATCATCTTGAGGCCAGGACAAGCCCTGAAACCATTTCCACGAGCACTCACCATCTCTCTTTGACAAGTTGGTTTTCCTCCATGGATCTCCTTAATTATGTATTTTCAGTTAAATTTCTAGGTATAGAATTAATGTGCTAGGTGAGTTGATCTTTTCCCATGAGTTTGAGAGCTCTGTGTGAGGTTTTACAACAGATGGTAGATTCTTTAAGTTCCAAGAATTGGATGGATTTTGAGTTTTAGCTGGCATGGATTAGATTAGTATAACTAGGGTAACATAAAGAACATGAGTGCATCATTGGATTTGAGTTTTAGAAGAGTTGATCTCAGGAAAAATAATTGGGACCATGGTCTTTAAGCTCTCTGTTTGAACGATTCAAGAGGAATTAGAGAAAATCACGCGTATAGCCTTGTTCCTCTTAATCAGTAGGTCATTTTCCTTTTTGGAATTTTTGAATTTCATCAAGTATGGAGAGAGAACGAGCCAGTTGAAGTCTTATGCATGAATCACGATTTTGCTGAAAACCCTAAGTGTTTTGGGACGATGACTAACATCCGTTGGATCTGTCTGAATTTCTTGACCTATTACTCTAATCCAACGGTCCCAGTTGAATGAAGAAAAACGGAGGGAAAGGCCAGCTTACAAACGCTGCCGTTTAGATAAGTGAGGAACCATGGGCCTATCTCAGATTTCTTTTCGCACCCCACCATATCTGGCCCATCTAATAATGAACTGGGGCGCCCTTCTATTCACACCCCCTCCCCTTTATTTCAATTCTTGTATTTTTAATTCCATTTATATTTCTTGCACTTTAATAAATCCATAAAATATAGAAAAATTGATATTTTTTAATTCTTGTTTTTTCTATAGGTTAATGAATTTGTCTAGAAAAATATAAATGAATAAAATTTCCATTTTATTTTCTTTTGATATTTTTAGTATATTTTCCATTTAAATAGCTTTTTAATATGTTTAGTTTGATATCCAATTTTGTAGAATTTCTTTTAAGACTTTCCCTTAGGATTTTTAATTCATTCTTTTTTGTGTGACTAGATATTGAATCATAGTTCCCCATAGGATTTAATTCTTGATTTTTAGATTAAAATTTGATTAGTTTAATCAGGTTAGCATTAGGCTATCCTAATTAGGGTTTATGCTATGCATAGGTAAGGAAATTCATTCTCTTTAAATAGTTTTGTCTTGATTTTTGGGTAGAGGCATATGTGGATGTTATGGATAGATGTTGTAGACCCTTGTGAATAATTGATAGAATTTTCCCTCTTGTTTTAGTATTTTTAGGTATTTTCTGAAGTTGGCTGATGATTTTGTCTGTCCTGTGGTTATTTGTTTATCTCTGGGGTTTATTTTGGGGAATTTGTTGTGGGGCTTAGTTTGTTTTGAAGATCTTGTTGAAGAGCATGATGGAAGAGAAGATTGTAGATCAAGACCCAGAGACCCAGAGCTTGGAGATTATTCCCTGTCCGTGAGGTTTGAGATCCTGAAGTTTGAAGGAAGTTCATGGTACTTTCCTGAGGAAGGCACTATGAATGACTTTCATTCTTTCTTCTCACCTCTTTCTCAAGTATCCAATGATGTTGGAGCCAACTTGTGAGTTTAATTTCTCCTGAGGAGGAATGTAAACTGATCACATATTGTTGAGCCACATGGGATATAATTCCTAAGTGGAAGCCTCCTAGTACTTTCCTGAGGAAGGTCCTATGGGTCTATTCACTTAGTTCCACTAGTTCAGATAGGATTTCTTAAGTATCCAATGATGTTGGAGCTAACTTGTGAGTTTAGTTTCTCCTGAGGAGAAATGTAAACTGATCACATGTTGTTGAGCCACATGGGATACAACTCCTAAGTGGAAGCCTCCTAGTACTTTCCTGAGGAAGGTCCTATGAGTCTAGTCACTTAGTTCCATTAGTTCATCTAGGATTTCTTAAGTATCCAATGATGTTGGAGCCAACTTGTGAGTTTAATTTCTCCTGAGGAGGAATGTAAACTGATCACATGTTGTTGAGCCACATAGGATACAACTCCTAAGTGGAAGCCTCCTAGTACTTTCCCGAGGAAGGTCCTATGGGTCTATTCACTTAGTTCCACTAGTTCATGTAAGATTTCTCAAATATCCAGTGATGTTGGAGCCTACTTGTGAGTTTAATTTCTCCTGAGGAGGAATGTAAACTGATCACAGTGGTCGAGCCACATAGGATATGATTCCTGAGTATACACCTCCTAGTGCTTTCCTGAGGAAGACACTATGAGTCTGCTTACTTAGCTCCCTTTCTTTGGTAAGCTTGTTCTGAAGCTTGAAGACTGGGATTGATTTCTTTTGGTTAGGTTTTGCTTTAGGGCTTTGCTTAGATTTGATCAAGATTCTGTGTTAGGGTTAGGATTAGAGAGTAGATGATTCTTTCTCAAGCATGTGTTTTGTTTGCCTGATGGCACTTCATTTCTTTTATCTGTATATTGCTTGATAGCATGTTGTTTATCTTCAGTATGATTACTGTTATTTCATGACTGGCTTGAGGTCGAGACGAGCTTGTGGAGGCTGAAGCCCCACACACATTTCCTCCCTCACTTGCATTGCATGCATTTTACTGTTAAAGCTGATGCTTTTGTCTGTTTTGGTGTATCATTGACATGATCCCTTAGGACTCTCATTTCCTTTGATAAGGATTTGATGATAGACTTTTAGGTTGAAACCTATGCATGACAACTTCTAGGAGTTCCCTGTTCAAACCTCAACCATAGGATGAATCCATGGCATGATAACAGTAGGACTTGATAGTCTCCCTCCTAGTTGGGCCTGTTCTCTTCTCATCTCGAAGCAGTTTAAAATACAGTAATCATGAATGATTCCTTTCGTACGTTACGAGCCTTAAGCTATCTGAGAAAGGACGCATTCCCTCTCAGGTCATAGTCTCTAGTGCGGTTGAGATTGCAAACACGATAAAAAACACTTCTTTTAGGAGATAACCCGTAGTTTCCCGAACTACGTTCGCTCTGATCTTCCATACAGTGTGGAAGTACGTAGGCATAGGATGCGACGTCCTAGCGAGCAACCTTTCCCCGTAACCCTTCGTAGGCCGAACTACGTTGACTCTGATTTCTCATTCTCTGATGAGAATACGTAGGCATAAAGCGCGATGCTTTGCCGAGTCATTTTTTCTTTTTCAGCCAGCCTTGATAGGTAGATAGATTAAAACCAACCCGTCCAAGTAAACAAACAAGCGTGGATCCCGTCGAGTACGACAGACGTGAGGGGTGCTAATACCTTCCCCTTGCGTAACCGACTCCCGAACCCAGACAATGGTTGCGATGACCTTGTCTTACCCTTATTCGTCAGGTTTTTCCGATCGTTTCCTTTCCTGCTCTGAGGGATGAATAACGAAAGGTGGCGACTCTTCTGTCATGCCGGCACCTTATTTTCGCGCAAGCGACAGCTGGCGACTCTGCTGGGGAAGTATAGCATCTAGGGACTTTTCCCATCCCTTATGTTGGGACCGTTTCCCATCCCCTACGCGAGTCAATCCTAGCGCTTGTATGTTTGCTTGTTGGGTTGCATTTGTTTATTGCATTTTTACTTCCCGCACTTTACTTCCCGCATTTTATTTCCAGTTTGATATGATTATCTGTGCTGCTATGGGAGAGGGATGTTACTATGAGTGAGAAGCCGGACCTGGGCTTGAGTGTACACCTAGATATAGTTGCGGAGAAGTAGTAGACGAACCTGTCTGCTGAGCAGGCACAGTTCCCTACGAAAATCTGCGCTCAGACGAGATTCTTGCAGAGGTGCTCCTTTCCGGTCCTGAGGATCTGAGGGGAGTCCAGACGTGAGGATTGTCGACTCTGGGGACCGATCATTTGGAAGTCAGCTAAGTGAGGCCTCTTCATGACTTGATGATGCCACTCCTTCTGGGAATCGTATCGTCACTCATGAAAGTCTGTGACGCTGATGACCGCATAGGATGTCGTACCTTTGTCCGTGGATTAGGTTCATACCTGTGAGTGGGGTCGGGATATTGCAGGAAACTTATACCTTCAGACTACCTGGTTTTCTTGACAGTGAATCAGTTATGTTGGTATCAGGGTTCTCGGTGGCAGATTTGACTGTTCTTGACAGAGCGAGTTTCTGATCAGAGTATTTTATCATCGGGTGTATGTCTGTTCTTGATAGAGCAGGTTTTGATCAGTGTATTATCATCAGTGGTTTATTCTGGATGGAGCAGATTTTGAGTGAGGACTGAAGACCTCATCGGCAGATGTTATTTGTTCTTGATAGGGCAGATTTTGAGTGGGGTCTGAAGATCTCATCAGCAGCTGTGCGTTTGTTCTTGAGAGGGCAGATTTTTGATTTGGGGTCTGAAGACTTCATCAGCGGACGTTTTCTGATCATACATCCCGGGTCCTTATTATCAGGCACTTACTCTTGACAGAGCAGAATTCTGATCTCGATCCTATCAGATGGTTATTCTCAGCAGATCAGATAAGTGGTTTTACACCGGGGTTTCCTTCTCATCAGCGACTGTTGATACCGAATCTCCACAGCAGCTACCTGGATATATTATTGCATGCCTGCATTCTGCATTAGTTTGCATGTTCATCTGCATTCCATTAACGTGTGTCTGTGACAGGTGCCGTTTCCCCGATCCAGGACCCCTCGCCTCCTATTGTATTATTGCAGCCACTCTCAGCAAGACTATTGCGTAGGAGTTCTCGATCCCTGATGTGTCGGAGTTGGCTATCACCAATGCTATAGGCTTCCTGTGTATGTGTGAGATTGATGTTTCCATGATTGGGCTCGGATTTCTTCTCCTCCTCTTCTTATTGTCAGCACTGGTACTAAGGCGCCAGGATCGGGGGAAATCTCTCAAGCACACAGACACACGCATACATCTGCATAAAGCATTTTGCATGACATACATTTTGTGGCTTTTCCTAACCTTTAATTTTGACAGGTTTTTCAGGTACACAGGTTCCGAGCTGCTTTCGATCTCCAGGATTGATCAAAAACTCATTCACCGCTACTCAACTCGCGCTAATCAGACAAGAATCATGGACCAGGTGCAGTCAGATGTTCAAGAGCTCCGTGAGCGGATGGATCGTTTTATGGAGCTGATGCAAGTGGTCGCGAATGGTCAGGACCAGCTTCGTACTCTGGTTCAACCTCTGATCTCCAGGGTTGACAGTAATGGCATACTTCACGGCGGGGCCGTGCCTACTCCTCCTCCAGTGGATGCTCCACAGAATGTTGTTCCTGTTGCCGGGGGCAACGGCAGTGCTAACGGCAATCTGATGACTAATCTCGGACTCAATGCGGCAGGCGTCGGCAATGGTAGTCTGGGTGCCAATGTTAACATAGGGCCGGTCAACGGCAATGCTGGTGCAGGAAATCTGCTGGTGCCTCAACCGTGGCTTGAGGACCATCAGGATGACATATTCTCTCAGAGAGGTGTAGAAGCAGAGTTGAATGCTGAAGCTCGACTCAGGTTCAAGGCGCTGGAAGACAAGATGAGAGACTTTGAAAATCAGAACACATTGGGCGTTGACATGTCCAAGCTCGGGTTGATTGCTGACTTTAAAGTACCTCACAAGTTCAAGGTGCCTACCTTTGAGAAGTATAAGGGTACTACTTGCCCCCGGGTCCACCTCCGATCTTATTATAGAAAGATGTCCGCCTATTCTGACGATGAGAAGCTGCTGATGCACTTCTTTCAGGATAGCCTTTCTGGTCCATCACTCGAATGGTATATGGGTTTGGAGCCCGCTACTGTGCGCACCTGGAAAGATCTTGCAGAAGCGTTCGTCCTCCACTATCAATACAATAGCGACTTGGCTCCCAACCGAGTTCAGCTTCAGAATCTCTCACAGCGGAACAATGAAAGCTTTAAAGAATATGCCCAGCGGTGGCGTGAATTGGCTGCCCGGGTTCAACCGCCGATGGTTGAGCGTGAGCTAGTGCAAATGTTCGTGGCTACCCTTCCTGGAATCTACTATGAAAAGCTGGTCAGTGGCATGTCTAGAACATTCTCGGCTCTCATCACTATGGGCGAGCATGTTGAGAACGGTATAAAGATTGGAAAAATTCAGGGCGAACCATCCTCAGCTGGAGGAGGTAGTAAGAAACCTTACGCTGGCAAGCGTCGAGAGGGAGATGCAAGTGCTGTCACTAATGCTCGGAGAAAGGGAAATGGCCCTCAGCCTCAGATTGCTAGCATAAATATCCCAGCTGCTCCACCGCAGCCGCAGCAGCAGCAGCCTCAGCAGCAAAATCAGCAGGGGTATAGAAGATATCAGAATCGGGCTCCTCTGACATATCGTCATTTTGAAACTCCACCTATGTCGTATGCACAGCTTCTGCAAACGTTGCTTCAGCTCCAATTAGTTCAAAAGAGGACAATGGCTCCCTTAACAGGGGCACCACCACCGGGGTATGACGCCAATGCTACTTGTGATTTCCATACTGGGGCACCTGGCCATACGATTGAGAATTGTAAAGCTTTTAAGCACAAAGTCCAGGACTTGGTGGACGCCAAGGTTATTAACTTTTCTGATAGCGTGCCCAACATTACCAAAAACCCTATGCCTCATCATAAAGGGGGCGGAGTGAATGCCGTTATCACTGAGGAGAGTGCGGACTTGCTGACTGATGTTAAAGATTTGAAGACGCCACTTAGTTTTGTCAAGGCTAAGCTGCTGAAGAAGGGCTTCTTTCCTGGATGCGGAGAGTTATGTATGGCTTGTGCTACACTTCCTGATGGGTGTGAGAAGCTGGTCGAAGGTATCCAAAGTCTGATGTCCGAGGGTATTTTGCAGTTCAGCCGGAGCGTTGAAAGTGCGTCCGGGGAAGTCGTGCTGAAGCAGGCAGATGAAGTTGCTACCATTACTATTCCTCGTCACCCTATTATTATTTCTGCGCCCTGACCGCCTACCATTACTATCACCAGGGCCGGGCCAATCCCATTCGAGAGTACTAATGCTGTTCCATGGCATTATGGCGCCGAAGTCTATTGCAATGGTCAGAAGTTAGAGCTCGAGCCGTTCGGATCAACTGTGCAGAATCTTACCGGAGTCAGTGGCATCACTCAGAGCGGTAGAGTGTTCGCGCCAGCAGAGGTTGCAGCAGAGAAAGTGGTCAGGGCTGACGCTGTGGATAAGGGTAAAGGTAAAGCTGTCGAAGAGGTCCCTTCTGGGGCAGAAAAAGATTTGCTAGTTAAAGATGCTGAAGAGTTCATGCGACTAATCAAGAAGAGCGACTACAAGATTGTAGATCATCTTCATCAGACTCCGTCAAAGATTTCTATTCTTAACCTGTTGCTGTGTTCTGAAGCGCACCGCAACGCGTTACTGAAGGTATTGAATGCTTCATACGTTCCGCAGGAGATATCAGTAAATCAGCTGGAGGAGGTGGTGGCCTATGTCAATGCTGGTAATGGGCTGGGATTCACAGATCTGGAGCTGACTCCTAAAGGAAGGGACCACAACAGCGCCTTGCACGTCTCAATAGAGTGCAGAGGCACTATCATGTCGCATGTCCTGGTGGATACGGGTTCCTCGCTTAATGTGCTTCCGAAGAAGGCACTGATGAAGTTGGATACCCGTGGATTGCTTTGCATGCCCAGTGATCTGGTCGTGAAAGCCTTTGATGGAACTAAGCGCCACGTCTTCGGAGAGTTGACCCTGCCAATTCAAGTTGGTCTGGAGACGTTCAATACGGTTTTCTATATCATGGATATCATGCCTGCCTACAGTTGCCTCTTAGGTCGGCCATGGATCCATGCTGCTGGTGCTGTGACGTACACGCTGCATCAAAAGCTTAAATATGCTGTCGGGGGCAGCATAGTAACCGTCTGTGGTGAGGAGGACATTATGGTGAGCCACTTGTCGTCCTTTAAATACGTTGAAATGGATGGCGAGATCCATGAAACGCTCTGCCAAGCATTTGAAACCGTCAAGGTGAAAGAGGTAGCTCATGTCGTCGCAGAGAAGCAAGGGATGAATCTCTCCTCGTTTAAGGAAGCTCGGGCCGTCGTCGAAGCCGGTTCCACCCCAGGCTGGGGGCATGTTTTGGATATACCAATCAAGCAGGATAAGTTTGGATTGGGATATTCTCCTGAAGCTGAAGCTTCATCTTCTTCTAGCAGTTCGTCTCGTGGGAAAGGGCCGATCCTATTCACCAAGGGGGGAGTAATTTTTGAAAGCATCAACGCAGCGTCTGAGGACAGCGGGGATAGTGATTGTGATCTTGACGCCTGGATTCGACCGAGCAAGCCGGGCGAGCGCCTCAGCAATTGGACCATCAAGGAGATTATCAAGCTGACAAGTGAAGAGTAATGATTTGCTTTTTACAATCTTTGTACAACCCTATGTCCTTCCCGGGGCATAGTGGTTTTACTATCAGGGCCTTGTTGGATTATGTACATGCATTTTGTTAATAAATAAAAGGCGTTTTCTTCACACTCAAATATTGCGTTCTCTGTTATTCCTGTTTTATGTTTATTTCGAAAAAACAGCAAAATGGCAACGAGGTTTGTGCTAACCTGCATATTCTTGCTTTAAACTTAACCCTTGTTATTGCAGGATCCACATAACAGATGACATCGACTCTGGACCCTCTACGGCTCACTACGACTTTGATTGCCCGATCTATCAAGCCGAGGATGAGATTGATGAAGACGAGGACCTTCCGGAAGAGTTGGCCCGCTTGTTGAGACAAGAGGAAAAGGTTATTCTGCCTCACGGGGAGGATATTGAGATTGTAAATCTGGGTTCTGAAGAGCTCGTCAGAAATGTCAGAGTAGGGGTTGCGCTGCAGAATGATGTCAAGCATAGACTGGTCGAGATGCTTCGAGAGTATAGTGACGTCTTTGCTTGGTCATACGAAGATATGCCCGGACTTGACACAGATATCGTGGTTCATCGCTTGCCGTTGCGAGAAGATTGCCCTCCAGTCAAGCAGAAGCTTAGGAGGACGAGACCAGACATGGCTGTAAAAATCAAAGAAGAAGTCCAGAAGCAGTTGGACGCAGGATTTCTAGCCGTTACCACTTACCCTCCGTGGGTCGCCAACATAGTGCCTGTACCGAAGAAGGACGGTAAGGTACGCATGTGCGTCGATTATCGGGATTTGAATAGGGCGAGCCCTAAGGATGATTTCCCGTTGCCTCATATCGATGTGTTGGTCGACAATACAGCCCAGTTTTCCGTGTTTTCGTTCATGGATGGCTTCTCCGGTTACAATCAGATTAAGATGGCACCGGAGGACATGGAGAAAACGACGTTCATCACCCCCTGGGGAACATTCTGCTATAAGGTAATGCCCTTCGGTCTGAAGAACGCAGGGGCCACTTACCAGCGAGCAATGGTAACTTTGTTTCATGATATGATTCATCATGAGATCGAGGTCTATGTTGATGACATGATTGCAAAGTCCCAAACGGAGGAAGAGCATCTGGTCAATTTGTTGAAGCTGTTTGAAAGGCTTAGGAAGTTCAAGCTGAGGCTGAATCCTAGCAAGTGCACCTTCGGAGTGCGGTCCGGAAAGTTATTGGGGTTTATCGTTAGTGAACGAGGTATTGAAGTTGATCCTGCGAAAATAAAAGCTATTCAAGAAATGTCAGCGCCGAAAACAGAGAAAGAAGTTCGTGGTTTCTTGGGCCGAATAAACTACATTGCAAGGTTTATCTCTCAGCTCACGGCCACTTATGAACCGATGTTCAAGCTTTTAAAGAAAGATCAGGCGGTTACTTGGAATGAGGATTGCCAGAAGGCATTCGACAAAATAAAGCAGTATCTTCAAGAACCTCCAATCTTGATACCCCCAGTGGCTGGACGGCCATTAATCATGTACCTGACGGTTCTGGAGAATAGTATGGGGTGTGTTCTCGGTCAGCACGACGAGACGGGCAGAAAAGAGCATGCCATTTATTATTTGAGTAAAAAGTTCACTGAATGTGAATCTCGATACTCGATGCTGGAGAAGACGTGTTGTGCACTAGCTTGGGCCGCCAAACGTCTACGACAGTATATGCTCAATCACACCACTATGCTAATTTCGAAGATGGACCCGATCAAGTACGTCTTCGAGAAGCAGGCTCTTTCGGGCAGGATTGCCAGATGGCAAATGGTGTTAACGGAATATGATATTCAGTACGTCTCTCAGAAAGCCATTAAGGGAAGCGTATTGTCTGATTACCTTGCCGAACAGCCAATCGAAGACTACCAGCCGATGAAGTTCGAATTCCCTGACGAGGATATTGTGTTTCTCAAAGCGAAGGACTGCGATGAGCCATTGCCCGATGAGGGACCAGATAGGAAGTCTCAGTGGAAGTTGATATTCGACGGAGCAGTTAATTCCTATGGAAGTGGCATCGGGGCTATCATCACGACTCCTCACGGATCCCACATCCCGTTTACTGCGAGACTGACGTTTCCAGTTACCAACAATGAAGCAGAGTATGAAGCATGTATTATGGGTCTAGAAGAGGCAATTGATTTGAGAATCAAGAATCTAGACGTATATGGTGACTCGGCACTTGTGATCAACCAGATCAAAGGGGAGTGGGAGACTCGTCAATCGAATTTAGTGTCGTACATGAATTATGCCAGGAGGCTGCTTCCGTTCTTTGACCGAGTGGAACTTCATCATGTACCCAGGGCTGAAAATCAAATGGCTGATGCCTTAGCCACGTTGGCTTCAATGTATAAAGTCAATTATTGGAATGAGGCTCCAAGAATTGTGCTTTCGCATCTTGATAGACCGGCATTTGTGTTTGCAATCGAGGATGCCAATGACGGCAAGCCATGGTTCCACGACATCCAGACCTTCCTTATGACTAAGGAGTATCCAGCGGGTGCGTCAACCCAGGATAAGAAGACTCTAAGGAGGCTATCTGGAAACTTTTATCTCAATCCTGATGGAGTGCTGTATAAGAGAAACCACGATCTCGTGCTACTCAGATGTGTAGATGAGAAAGAGGCAAGTATGCTCATGGAAGAAGTCCATGAGGGCACATTTGGTACGCACGCCGGCGGGCATGCCATGACGAGAAAGATCCTGAGAGCAGGGTATTACTGGCTGACGATGGAGTCGGATTGCTTCAGATTCGCGAAGAAATGTCACAAATGCCAGATTTATGCTGATAAAGTTCATGTGCCGCCGTGCCCATTGAATGTCATGTCCTCCCCTTGGCCGTTCTCCATGTGGGGCATCGACATGATAGGCAAGATCGAGCCCACTGCATCCAATGGTCATCGTTTCATTCTGGTAGCTATCGACTACTTCACCAAATGGGTGGAGGCAGCCTCATACGCAAATGTGACCAAGCAGGTGGTAGCTAAATTCATAAAGAGGGACATCATCTGTCGCTATGGAATTCCCGAGCGGATCATTACTGATAATGGTTCGAATTTGAATAACAAGATGATGAAGGAGCTGTGCCAGAGCTTCAAGATTGAACACCACAACTCATCTCCTTACCGGCCGAAGATGAATGGCGCTGTTGAAGCGGCCAACAAGAACATCAAGAAGATTGTTCAGAAGATGGTTGTGACGTACAAAGATTGGCACGAGATGTTGCCGTTTGCCTTGCACGGTTATCGTACGACGGTGCGTACGTCGACCGGGGCAACTCCTTTCTCCTTGGTGTATGGTATGAAGGTTGTCCTACCGTTAGAAGTGGAGATTCCTTCTTTGTGAGTTTTGGTTGATGTGAAACTCGACGAGGCAGAATGGATTACGAATCGTTTGAACCAACTCAGCCTGATGGACGAGAAGAGGTTAGCATCGATTGCATTTGGTCGCCTGTACCAAAGCCGAATGAAGAAAGCTTATGACAAGAAGGTGCGTCCTAGAAGCTTTCAGACGGGTGATCTCGTCCTGAAGAAGATTCTTCCGCCACACTCCGATCACCGGGGCAAATGGACTCCGAATTACGAAGGGCCGTATGTCGTCAGCAAGGTCTTCTCTGGAGGAGCTTTGTTGTTATCCACGATGGATGGTGAAGATTTTGCATCCCCGGTGAACGCGGACGCAGTTAAAAAATACTTTGCTTGAAAGAGACCCGCTAGAAAAAAAAAAAGAAAGAGTCCAGGCAAAAAAGGGGCATCCCGGCGAACCAAAAACAGAATAAAAGGTTCGGGCAAAAATTAGGGATATATTGAAAAAATGTACACCCGCGAAGTCGAAAACCTACACTGGGCGGCTTCGGCAAAAAAGGGTATCCCGGTGAACCGAAAACCCGTAAAGGGCGGTTCACGCAAAAGTTAGGGATTTGAATAAGCAAATGACTGCGTTCCGCGTGTGGACTTTCACTGTTTGGTGGTTTGGAGGACCTGAGGGCCGTTTATCTGAATCAGTCTCTTCCGAAGCTGAAGCATCGGAGAAGTATCGAAGTCGAGTGGGTCTTAGAGGGATCAACTCATGGTGTTCGTCTACGCCTCGTTTCCGACATTTGTATATACTGATGTATATTTATGTTTTATTTTTGTGCGGCTTCCTCATTCCAGGAGCTTGCCTCTGTTGTAAAACATTTTTGCCCATTCAGGGGTTCATCATCAATAAAATGCACATTATTCAGCAATTCTGCTTGTCTGTTTAGCATTTATCTGTTTTGTTTGCGAATGAAAACGCCGATGTTTTTGATAAAATGTGCATACATAAACTTACGGGCCTAGGCCCATTGATTGTTGAAACAATTAATTAACTGAATATTGTCACGAGATAATAACCTGGATAGGCCCTTTTGAGGAGAGTATCTTGTCTGTTTGTTTGTGTTGTTGCAGGTGTAGCGCCTTCTAGAAGACGTGCCGTGCGCATCCCCGAAGCGGGGCGAGTCCTCCCTCTCCAGCAAAGTTCAGTAGTCTCTCCTCCGCAGAGTCTGAATGCGAAGCCATGAGCATTGATATATCTCCCCAGGCAGAGATGAGTCTCTTCCCCAAGCAGACGTATCCTGAAAGAACGTCACCTCATCAGCTGAGTCAAGGGCCGAAGCTCATGCCCCCAGCACCGGGTCACAAGTGAAGATTTCATAGAAGTGTTCGGGTACCGAAGCTCGTGGTTTCCCCAGTAAAGTCGCCGAAGCAGGTGTCCCCCCCAGCACCGGGTCACAAGTGCAGGATTCGTAGGAAATGATTCATACACCGAAATATGCAGTAGCTGATGGTGCCAGACTGAAGTCTCCAGCGGAATTGAGATTCCCCACCAGAGCCGTATTCTCTAAGTTGGATGATTCCCTCTTCCCCAGTAGAATGTTGGGGCAGCTGATGTTGTATTCCCCTGCAGAGTTGTACTCTCCCTCGAAGTCAGATGATTCTTTCTTCCCTAGCGAAATTGAAATTCCTCACCAGGGTCGTACTCTCCAACGAAGCAGAATGACTTCTCCTTCCTCAGCCGAGTTTGCAGATGTCCAAGAGAGCCGAGTCCTTGGAAGTTGATCAGATCATGATTGTTTTTTCCCCCAGTGGAGTGTTGAGCAGCTGAAGTTGTTTCCCCACAGAGCGGTTATCCCCAGAAGAGTAGCCGAGACGGCCGCGCAGTTCATTCTCGCGATTGATATTGTTTTCCCTGCAGCAGTCAACGGAAGATCGCTTCCCCAGGCAGAGGCCAATTGATATTGGTGTGTCCATGTTCTCCTCAGCAGGATGATTCCTCTACCTGAGTAGTTCTTTTCTCCTTGACAGGAGAATTCCCCTTCGGCATTTATTTTGCTGACGGGATTGCATAGCATTGTGCATGATTGCATAGCATGGTGCATGATTGCATAGCATTGTGCATGATTGCATAGCATTTAGCATAAACGCATAGTATTTCCACCGTGTGGGGCATGGCGCCGAAGCATATGCATCATAAGCATGATCTAGGTTATTATCATTCTTGTTTACAGGTGTTCGGCCGAAGGATCAGCTGCTCAGGATGATTCCTGACGTTCTCCCCAACGAGGTCGCTTTCTTAAGATGATTCTTAAGACCCCGGTGTAATCCCCACAGTCGCTCGCTCAAGATGATTTGTGAGATCCCCAGCGAAGTCTTCAGTTCAAGACGATTCTTGAATTCTTCAGCAGGGCCATTTGCTTAAGATGACTCTTAAGACCTCAGCGCAATTTCCTGAGTTGTTTGCTTCTTGAGCTCCCCAGTAGCGTCCCCAGCAAGGGTTGCCCAGGAAGATTCCTGGAATACCCAGCAGAAGGAAGTCGCCAGAAAGGTTATCAGTTCCGGATGATTCGTGAAGGTGCCCGACGGAGTTTGTTTGTTCAAGATGATTCTTGAAGTCCTTAGCAGCGTGATATGTTTGCTCCAACAACGATGTCTAATCTGAAGATGGACTTCGTAAGCGCCTGAAGGCGGTACCAGAATGTTCCTGTGGATTCAGGTTTCCGTGCTGATGAATCAGCGCTTGTCTAAAGACAAAGTTCAAAAATTTGTAGGTTCCAAATTTTGTGTTCAAGATGATCTGTGTTGGCCTGAAGGCCAAGTCAGTTGTCCTGAGGTGATGATTGATTGCGATCAAGTGAACAGTTTTTCTTCTGACTGAAGTCGAAGATGTTTCTCCAGCTGAAGCGGAGTTTTGCCTGAAGGCAAAGTGTTTGAATCCCCGAAGAGTCATGATTGGCTCAAGATACCATTTCTTTGACTGAAGTCACAGATTTCCCAAGCCGAAGCGAAGGTGCCTAAGGGCAGGGTTATCCCCAAGGTCATGAATGACCAAGGATTCATTTTTCGGACTGAAGGCCGAAGTATATCCCTGACTGAAGTCACGGATACTCTATAGCAGAGGCGGAGTTGCCTGAAGGCATATCCATGTATCCTTGAAGGCCAAGGACCATTTCTTCAGACTGAAGTCGAAGATACCTCCTGCAGAGTTGCCGACGGGCAAAGTTTACATCCTTGAAGGTCAAGGATGTTTATCTTCAGGAACACTTGAAGATTTTTCTAGCTGAAGCTGGAAGTGGCCAGGGGCCAGGGTTTCAAATATCTTTAATGTTGAAGTTCTACGGTGGGCAGTGTGCAGTAGTATGCCGATGTTCATTATGGTTCTGAGGGTGAACCCCAGGTCAGAGTGTGCTCGGTTAAGTCTCTCATTCCCAGCGGAGTAGTTTCAAATACGCAAGTATACCTTTTGTTCCATTTACCAGGGGTGAACCCCAGGTTAGATTCGTTTTCAGAGAATATTTTGTTCGACGGCGAGGTTGAATGGTTGTTTGACGGCGAGGTCAGATTATAGTTTGTCCGGCGGCGAGGTTGGATGTTTGTCCGGCGGCGAGGTTGGATGTTTGTTCGACGGCGAGGTTGGATGTTTGTTCGACGGCGAGGTTGAATGTTCGTTTCCAGAATATTTTGTTCGACGGCGAGGTTGAATGGTTGTTTGACGGCGAGGTCAGATTATATTTTGTTCGACGGCGAGGTTGAATGGTTGTTTGACGGCGAGGTCAGATTATAGTTTGTCCGGCGGCGAGGTTGGATGTTTGTCCGGCGGCGAGGTTGGATGTTTGTTCGACGGCGAGGTTGGATGTTTGTTCGACGGCGAGGTTGAATGTTCGTTTCCAGAATATTTTGTTCGACGGTGAGGTTGAATGGTTGTTTGACGGCGAGGTCAGATTATGATTTGTTCGACAGCGAGGTTGAATGTTTGTCCGACGGCGAGGTTGGATGTTTGTTCGACGGCGAGGTTGAATGGTTGTTTGACGGCGATGTCAGACTCTTTAAATCCCCAGCAGAGATGATGATTGTACGACGGCAATGTCGAATGTCTCTCAAAGCGATGTTTGTTTCCGACGGCGATGTCAGGTTCAGTTCCCCAGCGGCGATGCGGGGTATTTTGACAGACGTAGTTCTCCAGCGGCGATGCGGGGTATGTCAGACGCAGTTTTCCCAGCGGCGATGCGGGGTATTTTGACAGATTTAGTCCTCCAGCGGCGATGCGGGGTATGTTGATTGTCCGACGGCGATGTCAGATGTAGTTCTCCAGCGGCGATGTGGGGTATTTTGTTCAGTATTGTATTTTCTCCAGCGGCGATGCGGGGTATTTTGGTTGATCGACGGCGATGTCAGACTCAGTTCTCCAGCGGCGATGTTGGGTGTGTCAGTTAATTCAGTTCTCCAGCGGTGATGTTGGATGTTTCGTTCTCCAGCGGCGATGTTGGATATTTTGGTGATTCAGGTTCTTTAGTTCTCCAGCGGCGATGTTGGATGTATTGTTTGTTTCCGACGGCGATGTCAGATCAGTATTTCTCCAGATAGTTGCCGTGCAGCTATTATTCCAGTGTTCGACGAGTTGAGCAGTTGGCAAATTTTCGGGTTTACCGGTATTCAATCGTCTCGCACCTTGATTGGTTGAGAGCCGTTCGCTTCTCACCCAGTCAGGTTCAAGCCGTTTGAATAGGGGCAGCTGTTGCACCCCAAAATTTGACTAACATTAGTTTACCTATCAAGTGTTTGAAGATTGATGCCCTCACCAGAAAGTTCAGGAGATCCTCAGAAGAATTGGTTGAAACCAGAGTTGTATACCTCCTAACTTGAGAGTTGTGGGTGCTCCTCAGATGATTCTGAGATTGTGAGAATGAAGTTGAAGCTTTGAGAAAGCTTATGAGATGTCTTGATAGCCATCATGAAGCCCAGAGAGGTCATTATGCAAGAATCCAGAAGATTCAACCATGAATGGTAGAGTTAGGGTTTTGACTGGGTCAATCCTAGGTCAGCTGAAAATTTGGAGAAGGTTGAGACCTAATCCAAGGGCCATGAGATCATGTAATGATGCATAGAGATGTTATAAAGATGATTCCTAAACCAACTCATCATGATTGAGGAGTTTGAGAAGTTTTGAGTTAGGGTTTCTGAGGATTGTCAGTGAAAAAACCCTAGTTTGATCCCTATTTTCTAGGCAGTTTTAGCTCAAGATGTGATTGATATCTCATCTTCCCCACAACATGAAAGTTGTAGAGCTTGTTCTTAGCTTTAATTTGAGTGGTGGAAGTCCTTGATAGGATGTGCAGAGCTCAAGTTATGGTTTTGACAAATTACAGGTCAGCTGAGGTGTGTGAATCTGGGTCCTTGAAAGTCACCCAACTTGCAGGCAACTTTTTCCCTAGTAGGATGATTCCTATGATCTCTTGGTCAACATGAATGTTGAAGGGAATCTTCTTAGCTTTAATTTGAGTGGTAGAAATCCTTGATAGGATTTGTGGAACTCAACTTATGGTTTGAACAAGACAGGGGTATTTTGGTCATTTGGCAGTTATAGGTCATTTTAAGCAAAGGCCATATCTCCTATTTCCAAGCCTCAAATGAAAAAACTCAAAACATGAAAGTTGTTCAAAATGGGATTTTAAGTCTATAAAGAAGGTCATGAGTTGTTGGAAAAGCTCATAGCATGGAATGACAAAGTTTGGTAAATTTGAACTAAAAAAGCCTTATAAGTTAATTCAAGTCAAGTTGGAATTTGGTTTGGGAGATCTATGAGTCCAAAATAGGTCATCCAATATACCATTTTGAATGTAAATGACATTCTAAAAACTTTGGTTTAAACAGAATTTTGATTTGAGGCTCAAAAATGAAGGTTGCTTTGTAATATTGTAACTTGCATCTTAAGGTAACTTGAGAAATCTTCACACAAGGCAAATATGAGCTGATTTTTTTGTACATTCCTTCTCAATATCTCACATAAGGAGAATTTGACACAAAATTTACAAGGTTTAAGGCATGAGATATGAGATGTAGAACTTATCACCAAAGGAGATTTCCAAGCTTTTCTAGATAATTCTAGAAGCTTCTAGCCTCTTCCATCAATCATTATAAGAAGAGTGATCCACATTGAAGCAAGAGGTTGGTCAGATAGAGAGGGTTTTCAGAGGAGAAAGAGAGAAAGAAATTGCCATTGAAGAGCTTCCTTCAAGATCAAGCAACTTGAGATTTCTTCCATCACAAGACCTCTCCTTCAAAACCAGTGCAAACAGAAGGTTGCTCATCATCAAAGGATCATCTTGAGGCCAGGACAAGCCCTGAAACCATTTCCACGAGCACTCACCATCTCTCTTTGACAGGTTGGTTTTCCTCCATGGATCTCCTTAATTATGTATTTTCAGTTAAATTTCTAGGTATAGAATTAATGTGCTAGGTGAGTTGATCTTTTCCCATGAGTTTGAGAGCTCTGTGTGAGGTTTTACAACAGATGGTAGATTCTTTAAGTTCCAAGAATTGGCTGGATTTTGAGTTTTAGCTGGCATGGATTAGATTAGTATAACTAGGGTAACATAAAGAACATGAGTGCATCATTGGATTTGAGTTTTAGAAGAGTTGATCTCAGGAAAAATAATTGGGACCATGGTCTTTAAGCTCTCTGTTTGAACGATTCAAGAGGAATTAGAGAAAATCACGCGTATAGCCTTGTTCCTCTTAATCAGTAGGTCATTTTCCTTTTTGGAATTTTTGAATTTCATCAAGTATGGAGAGAGAACGAGCCAGTTGAAGTTTTATGCATGAATCACGATTTTGCTGAAAACCCTAAGTGTTTTGGGACGATGACTAACATCCGTTGGATCTGTCTGAATTTCTTGACCTATTACTCTAATCCAACGGTCCCAGTTGAATGAAGAAAAACGGAGGGAAAGGCCAGCTTCCAAACGCTGCCGTTTAGATAAGTGAGGAACCATGGGACTATCTCAGATTTCTTTTCGCACCCCACCATATCTGGCCCATCTAATAATGAACTGGGGCGCCCTTCTATTCACACCCCCCTCCCCTTTATTTCAATTCTTGTATTTTTAATTCCATTTATATTTCTTGCACTTTAATAAATCCATAAAAAATAGAAAAATTGATATTTTTTAATTCTTGTTTTTTCTATAGGTTAATGAATTTGTCTAGAAAAATATAAATGAATAAAATTTCCATTTTATATTCTTTTGATATTTTTAGTATATTTTCCATTTAAATAGCTTTTTAATATGTTTAGTTTGATATCCAATTTTGTAGAATTTCTTTTAAGACTTTCCCTTAGGATTTTTAATTCATTCTTTTTGGTGTGATTAGATATTGAATCATAGTTCCCCATAGGATTTAATTCTTGATTTTTAGATTAAAATTTGATTAGTTTAATCAGGTTAGCATTAGGGTATCCTAATTAGGGTTTATGCTATGCATAGGTAAGGAAATTCATTCTCTTTAAATAGTTTTGTCTTGATTTTTGGGTAGAGGCATATGTGGATGTTATGGATAGATGTTGTAGACCCTTGTGAATAATTGATAGAATTTTCCCTCTTGTTTTAGTATTTTTAGGTATTTTCTGAAGTTGGCTGATGATTTTGTCTGTCCTGTGGTTATTTGTTTATCTCTGGGGTTTATTTTGGGGAATTTGTTGTGGGGCTTAGTTTGTTTTGAAGATCTTGTTGAAGAGCATGATGGAAGAAAAGATTGTAGATCAAGACCCAGAGACCCAGAGCTTGGAGATTATTCCCTGTCCGTGAGGTTTGAGATCCTGAAGTTTGAAGGAAGTTCATGGTACTTTCCTGAGAAAGGCACTATGAATGACTTTCATTCTTTCTTCTCACCTCTTTCTCAAGTATCCAATGATGTTGGAGCCAACTTGTGAGTTTAATTTCTCCTGAGGAGGAATGTAAACTGATCACATGTTGTTGAGCCACATGGGATATAATTCCTAAGTGGAAGCCTCCTAGTACTTTCCTGAGGAAGGTCCTATGGGTCTATTCACTTAGTTCCACTAGTTCAGATAGGATTTCTTAAGTATCCAATGATGTTGGAGCCAACTTGTGAGTTTAGTTTCTCCTGAGGAGAAATGTAAACTGATCACATGTTGTTGAGCCACATGGGATACAACTCCTAAGTGGAAGCCTCCTAGTACTTTCCTGAGGAAGGTCCTATGAGTCTAGTCACTTAGTTCCATTAGTTCATCTAGGATTTCTTAAGTATCCAATGATGTTGGAGCCAACTTGTGAGTTTAATTTCTCCTGAGGAGGAATGTAAACTGATCACATGTTGTTGAGCCACATAGGATACAACTCCTAAGTGGAAGCCTCCTAGTACTTTCCCGAGGAAGGTCCTATGGGTCTATTCACTTAGTTCCACTAGTTCATGTAAGATTTATCAAATATCCAGTGATGTTGGAGCCTACTTGTGAGTTTAATTTCTCCTGAGGAGGAATGTAAACTGATCACAGTGGTCGAGCCACATAGGATATGATTCCTGAGTATACACCTCCTAGTGCTTTCCTGAGGAAGACACTATGAGTCTGCTTACTTAGCTCCCTTTCTTTGGTAAGCTTGTTCTGAAGCTTGAAGACTGGGATTGATTTCTTTTGGTTAGGTTTTGCTTTAGGGCTTTGCTTAGATTTGATCAAGATTCTGTGTTAGGGTTAGGATTAGAGAGTAGATGATTCTTTCTCAAGCATGTGTTTTGTTTGCCTGATGGCACTTCATTTCTTTTATCTGTATATTGCTTGATAGCATGTTGTTTATCTTCAGTATGATTACTATTATTTCATGACTGGCTTGAGGTCGAGACGAGCTTGTGGAGGCTGAAGCCCCACACACATTTCCTCCCTCACTTGCATTGCATGCATTTTACTGTTAAAGCTGATGCTTTTGTCTGTTTTGGTGTATCATTGACATGATCCCTTAGGACTCTCATTTCCTTTGATAAGGATTTGATGATAGACTTTTAGGTTGAAACCTATGCATGATAACTTCTAGGAGTTCCCTGTTCAAACCTCAACCATAGGATGAATCCATGGCATGATAACAGTAGGACTTGATAGTCTCCCTCCTAGTTGGGCCTGTTCTCTTCTCATCTCGAAGCAGTTTAAAATACAGTAATCATGAATGATTTCTTTCGTACGTTACGAGCCTTAAGCTATCTGAGAAAGGACGCATTCCCTCTCAGGTCATAGTCTCTAGTGCGGTTGAGATCGCAAACACGATAAAAAACACTTCTTTTAGGAGATAACCCGTAGTTTCCCGAACTACGTTCGCTCTGATCTTCCATACAGTGTGGAAGTACGTAGGCATAGGATGCGACGTCCTAGCGAGCAACCTTTCCCCGTAACCCTTCGTAGGCCGAACTACGTTGACTCTGATTTCTCATTCTCTGATGAGAATACGTAGGCATAAAGCGCGATGCTTTGCCGAGTCATTTTTTCTTTTTCAGCCAGCCTTGATAGGTAGATAGATTAAAACCAACCCGTCCAAGTAAACAAACAAGCGTGGATCCCGTCGAGTACGACGGACGTGAGGGGTGCTAATACCTTCCCCTTGCGTAACCGACTCCCGAACCCAGACAATGGTTGCGATGACCTTGTCTTACCCTTATTCGTCAGGTTTTTCCGATCGTTTCCTTTCCCGCTCTGAGGGATGAATAACGAAAGGTGGCGACTCTTCTGTCATGCCGGCACCTTATTTTCGCGCAAGCGACAGGCTTTGTATGGATTTACATTTATGTCATTTACCTTCAGCACTATATTTTTTATTATTGTTGTTTATTGGGTGTTGGGGTTCTGTTATTGAGAGATAAGCCGGACCTGGGCTTGAGCGTACTTAGAATTAGAGTGGAAAGTAGCAGGCGCGCACATGCTTTGCATGTCCTAGTGTCCCGCAAAATTCACACTCAGACGAGGTTCTTCTGGTTGGCCTCTTGTCCCACCCTTTGGGTGGCATGGGTTGCTGGTTAGTTGGATTGTCGACTCTGGGAACTGATCAATTGGAAGTTGGCTAAGTGAGGCCTCTTCAGGATTTGATGATGCCACTCCTTCTGGGAATCGTATCATCAACCCTGAAAGTCTGTGACGCCGACGACCGCATAGGATGTCGTACCATTGTCAGTTGCTAGGACACCTACCTGTGAGGGGGTTTGGGGTATGCAGGTAACTAGACCTCCAGATACCGGTTTGTTTCTTGATTTGAGGATTCCGGATCGTGGATATTTAAGGACGGTTATTGGGGTCTGTCAAAGATCAAGTTGGAGTTATTATTGGGTCTGTCAGAGACTTGATTGGAGTTTATGTATGAGGTCTTTCTAAGACCATGGTTTGAAGAATATTGGAGGGTCTGTTGGAGACTTTGTCCTTGGTGTGATTTGGGCTTCTCAGTCGGGGCACTTGGTCCTTTGTTGCATTTTATTTGCATTGCATTGTTTGCATAACCATTATCATCGCATTTCATTAACGTGTGTCTGTGCTGCAGGTGCATTTGCATACTCCCTGATTCTAGTGTCCGGACTTCTGATTATTGGTCATGGCTGGTTTGAGAAGGACAGTTGCATACAAGTTACCTACCCCTGATGTTACTCCCCTGCTTGGTTTGATTTCCCTTGCTGATGAGGATGTCCGGAGAAGCTTCAGGATGAGTTACGGAAGACTGTTGAGATTGGTTTGCAAACCAACTGATGTGGGGCTGAATGGGCTGTATACGTTGATGCAATTTTATGACCCTGCATTGAGATGCTTCACTTTTAAGGACTTTCTTTTGGGCCCACCTTGGAAGAGTACGCAGAGTTTATTGAGCTGCCAGTACAGAATAAGGTTCCTTTCATTCACTTGGACGCTAAGCCTAAGTTAGAGGACTTAGCAGTGGCTTTACACATGGACGCTTCTGAGCTATTGGTGACTTCTTGGCGCGGGGTTTCAGGCTTCTCCCTTCAGTTTCTGATTGGTAAAGCCCAGGAATACGCCAAGAGTGGATGCTGGATAGTCTTTAATGTTGTTTTGGCTCTGTGCATCTATGGGATAGTGTTGTTTCCTAACTTCCAGAATTTTGTGGACTTTGATGCATTTCATTTGTTTGCTGCTGGCAACCCTGTACCCACATTGATCGAGGATTTCTACCATTCGTTGCATTACAAAAATGAGAATAGGAGAGGCAAGAACGTCTCTTGTTGTGTACCCTTGTTGTATATGTGGTTTGAGAGTCATCTGCCCAAGAAGGGTATCTTTGCTGAGTCTGCAGATACGGTGGATTGGTCTGAGCATCTGATGGGACTTTCTTCAGAAGATGTTGGCTGGTTTGACAGAGCTTTATTGGGATCTGAGATTATCTACAGTTGCGCCGGATATCCTAATGTTCCTCTGATTGGGAGGAAAGGGTGCATTAATTACAATCCATCATTATTGATCAGGCAATTCGGTTATGCTTTGAAAAGCCCGCCAAAGGAAGAAGAAATACAGGAATCTCTGTATTTCACCGGTGACTTGAGTGGGGAATTATTGGCCAAGCTTCAGCACGCTTGGAATCATATCTGCAGAAGAGGGAAACCATTGCTAGGCAAGAATGATTGTCAGGCCTATATGCCATACAAGGTGTGGATCTAGGAGAGGGTAAGACAGGTACAGATGCCTTTTCCAGCAGCCTCACGTCCTGTTCCCATTCCAGTGGAGGAACCTACTACTGTAGCCGTTGAGGTCTATGAGCGGGTCGTGAAAGAAAAAGAGGACTTGATAAAGATCAATGAAGAGTTAGAAAAGGAACTGGCTCAGATGCGTAGTGAGAAGAACAAGGCTGTGCATTCTTTCCAACAGCAGACTGAGTTAGTAAACAGGCTAGGTGCTGAACTGACCGAAGAGAAAAAGAAGCGTGAACGCCTGGGGAAAGAATTCAGAAGCTCTCATGATATGTTAGAGTCCAAGAAGAAGGCACTCGATGCCGCCCACCGGGAAATCTCTTCTTGCAACAAAACGTGGAATGCTACGCTAACCAACAACAAAAAGAGGGAAGACAGATTGAAGCAGCAAATTTTTGAACTCGAAGATCAGTTGAAGGCTAGCAATAAAAAGTATGAAGACGAGGTGATGGCAAGATATAGTCTTCAGAACTCATTGAACAAGGCCATCGAGTGCAAGAAAGAGGTTGTGTCTCAGAAACGGAAGCTAGAGGATCGCTTCGGAGAAGGGGAACGGGAGGAATCTGCTGGTGATTTACGACGTATTCTCAAGCGAAGAGATCTACTTGTTGAGGTTTTGCTTACCCGACCAAGTCATCCAGAGACTAAGAGGTTATTAGAGGAGTACCAGGCGTATGGGCGCACTTGACTATTTCATGTATTAATGTGTATGCTTTATTTGCATTGTACTGGCCATCACCAGGATTGTTGGTTGAGGTCATGCCTTCTTATTGTACGCTCATTGATGTTGTATTTCTGATTTGATGGGTTTCTCTGCAATGTATGAGGTGTTTTCTATGATTCGGCTCCGAACTTTGTATTGCTGTCACTGTCACCACACTGACACATTCGCACTAGAATTGGGGGGTGATATTCCCTAATGCACAGACACGTGTCGCATTTGCATTCACATTCATATTGCATTACAGGTGATTATTGAACTGTATCTCATTTCCTGCACCGTACAGGTCTTTTCAGGATTGAAAGTCAACGCCCGCACCGATACTCTACTCGTACCAACTGCAAAAGAGTTATGGATCAGATGCAGAATGAAATGCAGGACATGCGTGAGAAGCTGGCGCTATTCATGCAGACGATGGAGACCATTGTGAAAGGCCAGGAAAACTTGCAGGCTTTGGTGCAACCTTTGCTGATGAGAAATGCTGGGCACGGAAACGAAGACCATAATTCTGTGCGAGTTGACACCATTCACGGGGATGGTACTCCTACACCGGTAGCTCCACCTGTGGTGAACATACCTGTTGTGAATGCGAACAACGGCGCTGGCGCCGGGAATGGTAATGCAGGAATCGGTAACGAGAATGTCGTCAACAACGTTGGGTTCGGAGATGCCAATCTGGGTGGTGATAATATCAGAGGTAATGGCTTCGGTAACAACGGATTTGGCTATAACGACCAGGGGTTTGATCTTGCTAATCAAGATGGGAAGTACGCCTTCAACGCTCAGGGCTTCGGACAGGATGGATTTGGTAATACCAATCAGGGTTATGGCGGATTCGGTAATGGGAATGGCGCTGGAATGATGTCTTTTGGACCTGCCGGAGTCGCTCCAGGGTATGGTAACAGGGGGCGGGGCCCTGTAATGAATCAGACTAGATTTGGCCGTAACAACGAGTATGATGGATACGGAAATGGGAACGGTAATTGGATAGAAGATCAGCAAGAAGATGCTTTCTCTGGTGGAGGTTTTGAAGGTCTTGTAGATGACTCTCAGAGAATCAAGATGCTCGAGGAGCAGATGAAAGGTGTTGTGAATCAAAGCGCTGTTGGTTTAGATATGACCACAATGGGTCTGGTGCCTGGCCTGAGGGTACCGCTAAAGTTTAAAGCTCCCACATTCGACAAATATAAGGGGGATACCTGTCCAAAGGTGCATGTGCGATCATACTATAGAAGGATGTCGGCTTATTCAAACGATGAGAGGATGCTGATGCATTTCTTTCAAGACAGCTTGTCGGGTCCTTCCCTTGAATGGTACATGGGATTGGAGCCTACTCAGATAAAAACTTGGAAGCAGCTGGCTGAAGCGTTTGTGGCTCATTATAAGTACAATAGTGACTTGGCACCCAACCGGGTCCAATTACAGGGGTTGTCACAGAAGAAAGACGATAGCTTCAAAGAATATGCGTAGAGGTGGCGCGACATGGCTGCACGAGTTCATCCTCCTTTGGATGACAAAGAAATGAACGATATGTTCATAGGAACATTTACTGGTATGTTTTATGATAAGCTGTTTCATACTTCCTTGGGCAGTTTCTCGGACCTAATCTTGATGGGTGAGAAAATTGAAAGCAATATTAAAATGGGGAGATTCCAAGCTGAGGAATCTACTTCAGCTGGCAGTAACAGAAGAGCTTTCGGTGGTCGCCGTCAAGGTGATGCAAGTGCAGTATTCGGGGGCCGAGGTCGAGGCCGGGGCAGAGGGCGGAATCAGTACAATCATCCGCAACAGGTGGCAAGTGTCACAATTCCATTTCATCAACAACCAATACCACTACAGCAGATACCACCACAGCAACAGCAGCCACAGCAAAGGTTACATCCTGCCCAACGCAGAATTCTGGGGGGCAAACCAAGGAGGGTGTTTGAAACGCCTCCTTCGACGTATGCAGAATTGCTACAGACGTTACTGGGTTTGAACTTGGTGGAAAAGAGGACTATGGCGCCAATAACGGGCACTCCTCCGTTCGGTTTTGATGCGAACAAGCACTGTGAGTTCCACTCCGGGGCTCCTGGCCATGACATAGAGAATTGCCACGCGTTCAAGCATGTGGTGCAAGATCTGTTGGATAACAAGGCCATAAATTTTGGACAAGCCGGTCCGAACATAGTACAACAGCCCATGCCCAACCATGGGACAAATGCTATTTTAACTGAGGAGGGTTTGAACTTGATCATGAATGTTGATGAACTAAAAACACCGTTGTGTGAGATAAAGAGCAGATTATTGAAAGGAGGTGTGTATCCGGGCTGCGATGAGTTTTGCCTAGAATGTTGGACCCAAGCTGGGGGTCGTGCTGAATTGAAGAAGGGTATTCAGACCTTAATAGACGAAGGCACATTGCAATTCGACAGAACGGCAGTTAAGGAACCTGCAGAGGTATTAGCGGATGAGCAAAGTGATGTAGCTACCGTGACAATCCCCCGAAAAACAATAACTATAACAGCGCCAGCCAGGCGACCGTCGGTCACTATCACCAAGGCAGAACCGACCCCTTATGAGAGCACTAAGGCAGTACCCTGGACTTATGGGTTGGAAGCATACTGTGATGGGGTGAAAATTGATATTAGTAAACAGCCAGTTGAGGTTGTAGACAACGTCGTCGGGACCGGAGGGATGACGAGAAGTGGGAGAATTTTTATATCGCCTGAGGTAGACTTTGAACGATTGGCGAAAGGAAAAGGAAAAATGAATGAGGATGTCCCTGTGCAGAGGAACGAAAAAGAAACGTCACTGAAAGATGTAGAAGAGTTTATGCGCCTTATTCGTAAAAGTGACTATAAGATTGTTGAGCACCTTCAACAGACGCCATCGAAGATATCCATATTGTCACTGTTATTGTGTTCCGAAGCTCATAGGAATGCATTGTTGAAAATTCTGGATACGTCATTTGTGCCCCAAGATGTTTCTGTGAATCAGTTGGAGGGGGTGTTGGTGCACGTGAACGCCGGGCATAGCTTGGGATTTACGGATTTTGATTTGACCCCGAGGGGGAGAGAGCATAACATGCCGTTGCACGTCTCAGTTGAGTGTAGGGGCTCAGTCATGTCCCACGTACTGGTAGATACTGGATCTTCCTTGAACGTGCTGCCAAAGAAAGCAATGATGAAATTGGACATCAGGGGAATCATTTGTACGCCTAGTGACTTGGTGGTCAGGGCATTTGATGGTACACAAAGGTCAGTCTTTGGATCTATAATGTTACCTCTCCAGGTGGGGCCGGAGATTTTCGAAACTGAATTTTACATTATGGACATCCAGCCAGCATACAGTTGTCTTCTCGGACGACCATGGATCCATGGTGCTGGGGCAGTCACATCTACCTTGCACCAAAAGCTGAAATACATGGTAGGGGACAGTGTGGTCACGGTCTGTGGAGAAGAAGATATATTGGTCAGCCATCTGTCATCATTCAAGTACGTAGAAGTCGACGGCGAGATTCATGAAACACCCTGTCAAGCCTTTGAAGGGTTGCGCATCAAAGACAAAGTTCCAGGGCCGAGTAAAGCGTCAGAGGTGGCCATCTCGTCATACAAGGAGGCTCAGGCTCTAGTGAAGACTGGTGAGACAAAAGGCTGGGGCAAGGTTCTGGATATTCCCGTAAAGATGGACAGATTTGGGCTGGGATATCAATCGTCGTCATCAACGCCTGCTGCTGGGGCACCCCGTTTCAAAGGACCAATAACAATCACGGCTATTGGAGTGTACCACGAGGCCATCAACGCTGTTTCAGATTCCAAAGAAGGAGACAGTGACTGCGACATGGATGTCTGGATTCAGCCGAGCGTGCCAGGACAAGGATTATGCAATTGGTCTATTCAGGAGACTGTTCTTGTGACTACCAAACAGTAATACCTTGTTTTCTTAATTGTTGAACAATCCGGTGTCTTACCCGGGGCATCGTGATTTTGCTTAGGGTCGTGCTGTTATGTACATTGCATTGTTTAATCATTAAATAAAAGGCGTTTTTTCATGTACAAATATTGCGATCTCTGTTTTTCCTGTTTTGTGTTTTACAATAAAATGGCAACGTGGTTATTCGCTTTATACACGTTTTGAAGCATTTAACCATTCCTTTTGCAGGATAATATTTTCAGATGGCGTCATTGAACCGCCTATGACTCATTTCGACTTTGAGCACCCGGTATTTCAGGCCGAAGAAGAGATTGTTGAAGATGGCGACGTTCCAGAAGAGTTGTCTTGGTTGGTAAAGCAAGAAGAACGAATCATTCTGCCCCATGAGGAGGTCATTGAAATTGTTAACCTGGGGTCGGAAGGGGTTGAAAGGAACATCCGTATAGGAGCCGCGCTGCAAAGCGACGTCAAGCGAAGACTGGTTGAAATGCTCAGAGAGTATAGTGATGTGTTCGCTTGGTCGTACGAAGACATGCCTGGGCTGGATACGGATATGGTTGTGCACCGTCTGCCGCTAAAAGAAGAATGCCCGCCGGTTAAGTAGAAGCTGCGTAGAACTAGGCCTGATATGGCAGTGAAAATTAAGGAGGAGGTCCAAAAGCAGTGGGATGCTGGTTTCCTAGCTGTTACAAAATATCCCTCATGGGTCGCTAATATTGTACCAGTGCCAAAGAAAGACGGTAAAGTGAGAATGTGCGTAGATTACCGTGATCTGAACAAAGCGAGCCCGAAAGATGATTTCCCGCTTCCTCACATCGATGTGCTGGTTGACAACACTGCTCAATTCTCCGTATTCTCGTTCATGGATGGCTTCTCGGGCTACAATCAGATTAAAATGGCGCCAGAAGACATGGAGAAGACTACCTTCATCACACCTTGGGGAACATTTTGCTACAAAGTGATGCCCTTCGGATTAAAGAATGCTGGGGCAACGTATCAGCATGCAATGACGACTCTTTTTCATGACATGATGCATAAGGAGATCGAGGTTTATGTCGATGATATGATTGCCAAATCCCAGACGGAGGAAGAACATTTGGTGAATCTGCTGAAGCTATTCAAGAGGCTTAGGAAGTTCAGGCTGAGACTGAACCCTAACAAGTGCACCTTCGGGGTGAGGTCGGGTAAACTGTTGGGGTTTATCATGAGCGAAAAAGGAATAGAGGTTGATCCTGCAAAAATAAAAGCAATACAAGAGATGCCGACGCCTAAAATAGAGAAAGAGGTGCGCGGGTTTTTAGGGAGGCTGAACTACATCGCTCGGTTCATATCTCACCTAACAGCTACGTGTGAGCCGTTATTCAAGATGTTGAAAAAAGACCTGTAACATGGAATGAAAATTGTCAAAAGGCGTTCGATAAAATAAAACAGTATTTGCAGGAGCCTCCTATTTTGATACCTCCAGTGGCAGGGAGACCCTTGATTATGTATTTGACAGTTCTTGAGGGAAGTATGGGTTGTGTTCTCGGTCAACACGACGAGACAGGAAGAAAAGAGCATGCAATATACTACTTGAGTAAGAAGTTTACTGAATGTGAATCTCGATACTCAATGCTCGAAAAAACTTGTTGCGCGCTAGCCTGGGCCGCCAAGCGTTTGAGGCAATACATGCTGAATCATACAACCATGATCATCTCGAAGATGGATCCTATCAAATACGTATTCGAAAAGCAGGCATTATCGGGGAGAATTGCCCGTTGGCAGATGGTTTTGACCGAATACGACATCCAGTATGTCTCACAGAAGGCTATAAAGGGGAGTGTATTATCTGAGTACTTGGCAGAGCAGCCTATTGAGGAATACCAATCGATGAGGTTTGATTTTCCTGACGAGGATATCATGTACCTAAAGATGAAAGATTGTGAAGAGCCGTTGCCAGACGAAGGACCAGAATTGGGTTCCAAATGGAAGTTGATCTTTGACGGAGCTGTAAACTCCTATGGTAGCGGAATAGGGGCAATCATCACTACTCCACATGGGTCACACATCCCATTTACCGCTTGATTGACCTTTCCAGTTACCAATAATAAAGCCGAATACGAAGCTTGCATCATGGGGCTTGAAGAAGCCATTGATTTGCGAATCAAAAATATGGATGTATATGGAGACTCAGCTCTGGTGGTGAATCAAATAAAAGGAGAATGGGAGACACGTCAGCCTAATTTGATACCATACATGAATTATGCGAGGAGATTGTTGCCCTTCTTTGACAAGGTTGAGTTGCATCATGTACCGCGAGCAGAGAATCAGATGGCTGACGCCCTGGCCACATTGTCCTCCATGTATAAAGTCAACTTCTGGAATGAGGCTCCCAGAATTGTTATCTCTCGGCTTGACAGACCCGCCTTCGTATTTGCCATTGACGAAGCATCTGATGATAAACCCTGGTATTTTGATATCCATAATTTCCTGAAAAACAAAGAATATCCGGCTGGGGCATCCAGTCACGATCAGAAGACTCTCAGGAGATTGGCGGGTAATTTCTATCTGAATCCAGACGGTGTCCTATACAAGAGAAATCACGACTTGGTGCTACTACGTTGTGTAGACGAGAAAGAGGCGAAGTTGCTCATGGAGGAAATACATGAGGGTACATTTGGTACGCATGCTGGTGGGCATGCTATGACGAGGAAGCTGCTGCGGGCAGGTTATTACTGGCTAACTATGGAAACCGATTGTTTCAAGTTTGCAAAGAGGTGTCATAAGTGTCAGATCTATGCAGATAAGATCCATGTGCCTCCGGGTCCTCTGAACGTGATGTCGTCACCGTGGCCATTCTCAATGTGGGGAATCGACATGATTGGAAAGATCGAGCCGACGGCATCTAACGGACACCGGTTCATTTTGGTAGCAATCGATTATTTTACCAAATGGGTGGAAGCGGCATCCTATGCAAATGTGACCAAGCAGGTGGTAGCCAGGTTTATCAAGCGAGATATCATTTGCAGATATGGAATCCCCGAGCAGATAATTACCGACAACGGTTCGAACTTAAATAACAAAATGATGAAGGAGCTGTGTCAGAGTTTTAAGATCGAGCATCACAACTCTTCTCCTTATCGACCCAAGATGAATGGCGCTGTTGAAGCGGCCAATAAGAACATAAAGAAGATTGTTCAGAAGATGGTGGTGACCTATAAGGACTGGCATGAGATGCTACCCTTTGCTTTGCACGGTTATCGTACGACGGTACGCACATCAACCGGGGCAACCCCGTTCTCGTTGGTATATGGAATGGAAGCAGTGTTACCACTGGAAGTTGAGATTCCTTCCCTGAGGGTATTACGAGATGTCCAACTGGACGAGGCAGAATGGGTGAAAGACAGGTTGAACCAGCTGAGTTTAATGGATGAGAAGAGGTTAGCTTCTCTAGCCTATGGTCGATTGTACCAGAGTCGAATGAAGAAAGCGTATGATAAAAAGATACACCCTCAGAGCTTTCAGACGGGCGACCTTGTGCTAAAGAGGATTCTCCCGCCACAGGCAGATCACAGAGGCAAGTGGACCCCCAACTACGAAGGGCCATACGTTGTCAGAAAAGTCTTTTCAGGAGGAGCTTTGTTGTTGTCCACCATGGACAGTGAGGACTTTACGTCGCCTGTGAATTCGGACGCAGTTAAAAAATACTTTGCTTGAAATTGACCCGCTGGACAGAAAAAAAGAGAGTCCAGGCAAAAATGGGGCATACTGGCGAACCAAAAACAGAATGAAAGGTTCGGGCAAAAATTAGGGATAAAACTAAAAAATGTACACCCGCGAAGTTGAAAACCTACACTGGGCGGCTTCGGCAAAAAGGGGTATCCCGGTGGACTGAAAACCCGTAAAGGGCGGTTCGCGCAAAAGTTAGGGATTTGAAAAGCAAATGACTGCGGTCCGAATTTGATACTACGGTGCACATTGGTGCGGGAGAATATACCTGAGGGGTCGATTATCAGATACAATCTCTTCGGAAGTGTGAATACCGGGAAAGCGCTAGAGTCAGGAGAGTCATAGGAGGATCAGCTCATGATGTTCGTCTGCATCACGTTGCCGACATGTGTGCAAATTTGATTTCTTGTGCATACTTGTATATTTGTTGTGCGTAGCTTCCTCTTTTCAGGAGTTACATCACGTGTACAAAACTCTGCCCATTCAGGGGCCCAATCAATAAAACATGTTATTCAGTATTTGATGCTTGTTCTTTACTGTTTTGTACATGACAAACGCCAATGGTTAATAAAACTAGCAAGTGTATAACATCGCTGGCCCTTGCCAATAATTGCTAAAACTTTGAATTGACTGAAAATGATGTCACTAACGCTAACCTGAATAGATTTGGTTGTATAGACTTGTCTTGTCTCGTTTTTGGTGTTGCAGAGTTCTTGACCATACAAAGTGGACGATCAGAAGATTGCAGTACTAACCAGAAGCTCGTAACGGAAAGGCTTGACTGTTACGTGAAGTGAATCCCCATGCATGTCGCGCTTCTGAGATAACAATGTCCCTTACTAAAGAAGGATCAAATTCCCCAGCTAGTCATAGCTTATCCGAGGGACATTCTCCAGCAAGGTCGTTTACCCTCAGCAGAATTGACGATTCCAAGATCGAAGGCTGTAGTCAGACAGTGTGGTGTCCCCCAAAAGGATCCCCCATCCCGAGCAGAGTGGTTTAGCCTCAGAAGATTAATATTTCCAACTTATGAGCTGTACCCAGACAGTCTACTCTTCCCAGTAGAGATTCCCTTCCCAGTAGGGTCATTTACTCTCCCCCAGCGGAGACAGTTGATTTTCCCCAAGAGGGTCGTTTCGTCCCCAGCGGAGTTCTCTCTTTTCAGCAAGTGTTTTCTTTCCTCCCAGTGGAACTCGAAGGTTAAAACTCTTCCCGACAGAGTTGGTTGTGTGTCCTGGCATTTATTTTGCTGGAATACCGTGTGATACCCGTTCACTCCCCAACAGGGTGATATTTGTCCTCGACGGCCAAGATTGAGGAAGCAAGCTTGTTAGAGCTATCCCAGCAGTTCGAGCCTGCATTTGCATCGGCATATAGTGTCATATTTGCATCCACCAAATAAAAAACGCGTAGCATTTCCATGTCGAATGGAGCATTACGCCATTGTCAAACATATGCATTTTGAAATATAAGCCAGGTTGGTTAACCTTTTGTTTTCTAGTGTTGTTTCCCTTGCAGGTGGAGGGAGCTCTTGCTCAAATTAATTACCAAACATTCAAGATCTCGGCATGAGACATGTAATGATAATGTCAGTTTTGGCATTATTCCCCACAGAGTTGCTTGTTTAAGTTTCTCTTACCCCTCCAGCGGAGTATTTCTTCAAGGTTGTTGTTAGGTCGTTATCAAAAGATTTCGTGAATCGATTTTTGGAAGTTGCCGCCTATGTTAAAGTAGGTGTCTGGCAGTGTGGATTCAGAAAATCCCCAGTAGAGTCCTTCTCAGATTTGCTGCCATGTCAGCACTGAAAATTGGAAGACTAGACTCATATTGTGTTACCCATGTGATTGATGGAGCTAGCTGCTGCAAAGATAGGCGGAGAAGCCGTATCATAGGTATTACACGTAGCGATGGCGGTGTTATTTTCCTGTAGTGGTGACAGAGGTATTACCCGTAGCGATGGCGGTGTTATTTTCCCGTAGCGATGGCGGTGTTATGTTCCCGTAGCGATGGCGGTGTTATATTCCTGTAGTGATGGCAGAGTTATTACCCGTAGCGATGGCGGTGTTATTTTCCTGTAGTGGTGACATAGGTATTACCCATAGCGATGGCGGTGTTATTTTCCCGTAGCGATGGCGGTGTTATGTTCCTGTAGCGATGGCGGTGTTATTTTCCTGTAGTGGCGGAGTTATTACCCGTAGTGATGGCGGTGTTATTTTCCCGTAGTGGTGGCGGAGTATTTCCCGTAGTGATGGCGGTGTTATTTTCCCGTAGCGATGGCGGTGTTATGTTCCCGTAGCGATGGCGGTGTTATGTTCCTGTAGCGATGGCAGAGTTATTACCCGTAGCGATGGCGGTGTTATTTTCCCGTAGCGATGGCGGTGTTATGTTCCCGTAGCGATGGCGGTGTTATATTCCCGTAGTGATGGCGGAGTATTTCCCGTAGCGATGGCGGTGTTATTTTCCCAGATTATTTCCCGTAGTGGTGGCGGAGTGATTTCCCGTAGTGATGGCGGGGTTATTTTCCTGTATCATTGGCAGGGTCATGTTTTGTTGACAGAAGTACTTCCCCAGTGAAGTCGTCCAGGTTATTCATATATTGACAAGTTTGATGTTGCACAGATGGTTAGTGTTGAAATCAGGTCGGTATCAGGTGGTTGATCAGTTGTTACCGTAACAATCAGGTTCAAGTGATGGATTTTGTCCCCCAAACAGTTGTGCAGTTTGTTTCTGCGGTTGGCAAATTTCCGGGTTCTTAGTATTCAACCGTCTCGTACCTCGAATGTTTGAAGGCCGTTCGCTCTTCACCCAGTCGGGTCCAAGTCGTTTGAATAGGGGCAGCTGTTGCACCCTAGAATTTGCTCAACCTACTTCACTTGGTTTATGTTTCAATTGCATTGTCATTTGCATAAAAAGTCATGTACATAGTCTAATCATTTGCATAGCATAGCATAACAAGTCATCTGACAAGGGAGCAAGTGCTATTTTTCATCTCAAGGAATGTATTCAAGAGGCTCTTATCAAGATTCAAGCCTATTCAAATCACCAAGAAAGAAATTGAAGCTTTGAGAAATTAATAGATCAAGCAGTGGATTTATAGCCTGTCTGGGGAGTATTTGAAGATCATCATAGAGGTTGTGAGCTATGGACTGAGGCATGGAATGTGTGTAGACATCATGGAAGACCTAGAGGGTCATTTTGAAAGTAAGACAAGTCATTGGTGTGGTTACAAGAGCTACAGTTGAAGACAGTCAACTAGGGTTTCATCTGGGTCAACCCTGGGTCAACCCTAGGTCAAATGCTTGATTGAAGGGCATCAAGGCCTATTTGGAGGATGTGGGATTCATCATTTGATATGTGGATATGGATTTGGTGTTGTGCCAAGGAGAAATCACAAGAAATCAAGAAGAAGAGAAGTTTCTGAATTAGGGTTTCTGAGTAAAATCCCCTGGTTTAGGTCAAACTTCCAAGCAAAGTAATTCAAAATGCAAGTCTCAAATGGATCCTTGGCCAACATGAAACTTGTAGATATCTCAAGACCTTTAATTTGAGTGGTGTAAGGCATCAAGGAGATTTGTAGAACTCAAGTTATGGTTCTTACATGTTAGGGGTCCTCAGAGGCATCTGAAATTTGTCTATGAAAGTTACTTGACTTCCAAGTAACTTTTGCCCCTTAAGGAATTTTCAATTGGATTTTTGGCCAACATGAAAGTTGTTCCCCGTGATCTTAGCTTTCTAGAAAGGTATGGTATGCCTCAATCTGATTTGTGGAGCTCTACTTATGATCTTGACAAGCCAAGGGCATTTTGGTCATTTGGAGGTTATAGGTCGTTTCAAGCATAAGGCCATATCTCCTACTTCCAAGCTTCAAATGGAAAAATCTTCAACATAAAACTTGCTTAGAATGATGTTTTAAGGCTAGTAGGGAGGTCATGAGATGTTAAAAAGGCTTGTATCAAAAAGTGATAAAAATGGCCTAAAAATGAGGCATAAGTTAATTCAAGTGAATTTGAAAAATGGAAATCCCAAGTTATAAGTCCAAACCATGTCATGTAATAGGTCATTTTGATTCCAAATGACATTCTAAGAACAATGGTTCAGCCACAATTTTGATTTGAGGCTTGGATCATAGGGCTGCTTTGGAATTTGATTACTTGCATATTAAGGTACCAAACCAAAACAAGGAAAAACTTAACAAGCACATTGGTTATGCATTGTATCTCATCCAAAATATCATGTGGGGATAAAATCAAGTTGGTTACCAAGGTTGCAAGGCATTTGGCATGAGATACCATGTGATGAGAAATGAAAATTCAAAATACCATAACATGAAAACTTCAAGTTCTCATTAGATGATCCTAGATGGTTCTAGACTGTTCTAATCCATTCTATATAACCATTGTGACTTGCTCAGATGCAAGGTTGGTGTTAATTGGTGTGGAGAAGAGAGAGTGAAAACCAAATTCCTCCATTGCAAATCACATTCAATCTCTTCATTCTTCTTCGTTTCCCTCCATTTTTTCTCCACAAACCTTCTCCATAGATCTTGCTGAGTGTGTTCATGCTGAGTTGAAGCTCCATTGATGGAGAATTTAAGGTGTTCACATTGGATTTGCAAAGAAGCCATTACCATTGGATCTTGAAGTACAAGCTCTCTACTCCAAATCTTTTGCAAACAGAAGAAGATTCATCATCCAAGGAGTGTTCTTGAAGACTTTCAAGCCTTGAAAGCAAGGGTTTCGTCATCTACCATTTCAAGAAGCCAGGTTTGCAAAATCCCTTCCACCTCATAATCTAGGCATGGTTAGGGTAATTTATTAGTTTAGAGCTGTTAGAGACAATTAGGTGATCATGTATGATGAGTTTAGGATCAATTGGAGAAGTTTCATTCATGGATGTCAATTCTTGATGGAGTAAGAATGAGTGATATATTGAGTGTTAATGCAAGATTAATAGATGATTTTGATTAGGGGAACATGAGGATCATTTTGATGTAAAGGAAGTTGAGTTTGGTTGAGGTCGAAGATTGATGACATTTTGAGATTAGGATGGATTCACCTTCGGGTTGCATGGTAGAGATTGTTTCAATGAAATCCAAGACCATAGTTTTGTTCAGCTCGGAAAATGGATCAAGATCGTGTTTTATTTTGTTAAATTTGGTCAAGAAACGAAGGCATACGAATTGGTAGAAGATTGGTGCATGAACTCTGCATTTTAATGGTGTTTCTTCAAAACCCTAATCCAAGGTTGAAGATGACCTCGCGTCCGTTGGATAAGGCTTGACCAGTTGACTGGGAAATGGATCGGATGGCTCAGATTTAATTGAATTGTTGGAGGGAATTCTGAAACTGATGAAACGAAGCGTTTCATTAAACGCTCTCCCTGGGCTTAGTGGATCTTGTGATATCCCCACCCCCTATCAGGCCCAATTGCAATTTGAACTGGATATTGTTTCTATTCGCACCGCGCTTTTTATGTTTTTCTTTTCATTTTATTTGATTTTCTGATTGAACATTGGGCCCAGGCGCGCATGCTATGTCCCCCCCCCCCCCCCCCAAGTTTGGGCCCAAGCATGATTAAAACTGGATATCATTTCTATCTGCACCCCAGGCTTCATAATTCCCATTTATTTTTCTCCATTTTATTTCATATTTTAGAAAATTCATATTAAATAGAAAAATCAATATTTTTTAATGGGAGTTTTTTTCTCCCTTTTCGTATTTTTGTCTAGAAAAATATAAAATGAAAACATTTCTCATTTCATGCATTTTAATATTTTTTGCATATTTTCTTCTTTAATTGCATTTTAATGCTTTTATGTTGATACATGAATTTGTAGAATTTAGTTTAGGTAGTTTCCTTAATATTTTTAGGTCAATCTTTTTAGGACAATTAGATATACATGTTAGGTACCCCTGGTTTTTATACCACAATTTTTAGGATTTTATTTTAGGTAGTTTGATTAGATACTATTAGACTAGTTGAATTAGGGTTTATACATAACTTAGGTGCATTAAAGCAATTTCTTTTAGGCTTTTTAGATTGAATTAGGACTTGGGGCATATAGGATATTAAGGGTAGGTATAGTAGATCCCTTAGAAATAATATTAGAATTTTCCCTACTATATTAATATTTGTAGTATATTTTGCAATTGTATGCTTGTTTGGTGTGCCCTTTTGGGGTTTATTTTGTTTGTATGGGCTTATTGGGCTTGCTTGGGGTGTGGGTTAGCCTTGAAGATCTTGATGATGAAGCATATTGAAGACAAAGTTGAAGCTGAAGATCAAAGCTTGATGAAGATGCTAGGCTTGCTTGAAGATTGATTGAAGATCATAGGACCTAGGAGCTAGGTAGAGCTTTAGAGTAGAAATATGATTCATAAACATGGATGGTTTATGTTGCCTCCATTCTTCTCTATGATTCAAAGTCTCTCTTTGATACTCACCTCCTTCCTTTGGAAGGCTTAGTGACAGTATCTAGGAGATAGAACTTTTGAGAGAAACAGTCTGTATTTTGTTAACAGTCTGTATGCCACCTTTGGTGGTTAACTGACTGTTTAACATCCCAAATCATCTTGTGAACTATTACTCATCTAGGAGAGCTTGCTTTGAAGAAACTTTGAAGATTGAGGATAGAGTTCATTGCCTTGAAGACTGATAGAAGAAGGAGCTTGTGCTGTCAGGTTTTTGCTGTTTAGAGCTGTTGGTGTCGTTTAGAGCTGTTGATGTATTGTTTGAGTTTTTTGACTGTATTGTTTGTTAATTTTTCCCATAAGGTTGAAGTAAAGTTGTTTCACTTTGCCCATTGTTTTCTAGGTTCGAGGTTGAGTGGGACTCCCTTGCCTCGCTTGTATTGCTGCATTCATGCATTTTACTGCTTTACTGTATATATGCTGTTTCTTTTCCGTTTATCCCCTTAGGATCTCTGTTTCTCTCTACGCAGGAGAGAAATATGACAGACATTAGGCTTTCATCCATGCATGACAACATTAGGTTTGATTTTGATCCCCTTTTTAAACCATAGGTTTTAGAGTTCTGTCTCTTCTTTCTCAAAACAATCAGAAAAACACAATAAACATTTCAAACACAATAAAAAACAGTTCTTGCGTAAAAGACTGTAAACCAATCAAAAAACGTCATTTTTGTCTGCTTGGACCCATAATCAGGAGAAAACCCTTTTCAGAAGGAATAAAAACAATCAAGACAGACTTGTGTCGTGCGTGGCCCGAACTACGTTTGCTCTGATCTTTCATGTTGTATGAAAGTACGTAGGCATAGGATGCGATATGCTAGCGAGCAACCTTCCCCTCCTTTCCAGTAGGTAGGCGAACTACGTTGACTCTGATTTCTCGTTCCGGACGAGAATACGTAGGCATAAAGTGCGATACTTTCCCGAGTTATTTTATTTTCTTTTAACCCCAGACCTGTAAAATAGATAGAATAACAATCCGTACCAGAAAACAAGCGTGGATCCCGTCGAGTACGACGGACGTGAGGGGTGCTAATACCTTCCCCTTGCGTAACCGACTCCCGATCCAGGATTTGGTTGAGATTAATTCGGAAGAGTGATTATAAAATTGTCGATCATCTGCAGCAGACACCTTCCAAAATCTCGATTTTGTCATTTTTGCTTTGTTCCGAGGCCCATCGGAACGCTTTGCTGAAAGCTCTTGATGCTGCCTATGTACCCCAGAAGATATCCGTTAATCAGCTCGAAGGAGTGATTGCGCACGTGAATGCGGGGCATGGCCTTGGCTTTACAGATTTTGATTTAACACCTAGGGGCCGCAACCATATCAGTGCGTTGCATATTTCAGTTGAGTGTAGGGGCACTGTTATGTCTTATGTCCTTGTTGATACTGGTTCGTCCTTTAATGTTTTGCCTAAGAAGGCACTGTTGAAGCTAGATACCCGAGGTATAATCTGCACACCAAGTGACTTGGTAATGAGATCTTTCGATGGGACTAGAAGGTCCGTGTTTGGAGAATTGACTTTGCCAATCCAGGTTGGTCCAGAAGTGTTTAACGCTGTGTTTTACATTATGGACATTCATCCAGCTTATAGCTGTTTGCTTGGACGACCTTGGATTCACTCTGCAGGGGCTGTGACGTCTACGTTGCACCAAAAGCTCAAGTATATGGTCGGTGGAAGCATTGTCACCATATGCGGGGAGGAAGACATCCTGGTAAGTCACCTGTCATCATTCAAATATGTCGAAGTGGACGGTGAGATCCATGAGACATTGTGCCAAGCCTTTGAAGGGGTGCAGATCAGAGACAAATATCCTGTCGTAAGCAGTGGACCAGAGGTGGCTATGTCTTCGTACAGAAAAGCCCAAGCAGTAGTTCAAGCCGGAGAGACTAAAGGTTGGGGTCAAGTTCTGGAGATTCCTGTTAAGCAGGACAAGTTTGGCTTAGGGTATCGCCCGTCGTTGTCGTCTTCATCATAGAGCGTGCCAAAGTTCAAAGGGCCTATTGTGTTTACTCCAGGAGGAGTCAGTTTTGAACATATCAATGTTGTGTCTGACAGTGAAGATGGAGATAGCGACTGTGACATGGATTCATGGATCAAGCCCAGCGAGCCAGGACAAAGCCTATGCAACTGGTCTATCCAGGACATTATTCAAGTGACGACGAAACAGTAATGCCTTGTTTTTCGATTATTGTACAATCCTATGTCCTACCCGGGGGATAGTGATTTTATTTCAGGGCCTACTTGTTTATGTGCATGCTTTGTTTTAATCATCAAATAAAGGCGTTTTCCTCGTGCAAATTTTGTGATCCCTGTTTTTCTGCTTTTTATTTTTACAATAAAATGGCAATGTGGTTGTATGCTTCGTTTGCATATCATTTGAAGCATTTAACCCTTTCTCTTGTAGGATCCATATTTCAGATGACACCAACCAAGAACTCCCTATGACTCGCTTCGACTTTGAGCACCCGATATTTCAAGCCGAAGAAGAGATTGTTGAGGACGACAACCTACCAGAAGAGCTGACTCGTCTTTTGAAACAAGAAGAGAGAATCATTCTGCCTCATCAGGAGGATATTGAGGTTGTCAATTTGGGGTCGGAAGAAGTTGTCAGGAAGGTCCGGATAGGGGCTGCGCTGCAAAGCGATATCAAGCAGAGACTTGTCGAGATGCTTCGAGAGTATAGTCACATCTTTGCTTGGTCTTATGAAGATATGCCTGGGTTAGACATTGATATTGTGGTCCACCGCTTGCCATTGCGTGAAGACTGTCCCCCAGTCAAGCAGAAGCTCAGAAGAACGAAACCAGATATGGACGTAAAGTTTAAAGAGGAAGTGCAGAAACAGTGGGACACTAGTTTTCTAGCTGTTACAACTTACCCTCCTTGGGTCGCCAATATAGTACCTGTACCAAAGAAAGATGGTAAGGTACGGATGTGCATTGACTATCGGGATATGAACAGGGCGAGCCCTAAGGATGACTTCCCGCTTCCTCATATTGACGTGTTGGTCGACAACACTGCTCAATTCTCTGTGTTTTCCTTCATGGACGGCTTTTCGGGCTATAATCAGATTCAAATGGCGCCGGAGGATATGGAGAAAACAACTTTTATTACCCCGTGGGGAACGTTCTTCTATAAAATGATGCCCTTTGGTTTGAAGAACGCTGGGGCAACATATCAACGTGCTATGACGACACTCTTTCATGACATGATGCATAAAGAGATTGAGGTCTATGTTGAGGATATGATTTCCAAATCCCAGACAGAGGAGGAGCATCTGGTGAATCTTTTGAAATTGTTTGAGAGGCTTAGGAAGTTCAGGATGAGGCTGAATCCTATTAAGTGCACCTTCGGGGTGAGATCTGGAAAGCTATTAAGGTTCATTGTTAGTGAAAAAGGAATTGAGGTTGATCCTGCAAAAATAAAAGCGATACAAGAAATGTCAGCGCCAAAAATAGAGAAAGAGGTTTGTGGCTTCTTGGGGAGGTTGAACTACATTGCCCGGTTCATATCTCATCTCACAGCCATGTGCGAGCCGATGTTTAAACTGTTGAAAAAAGATCAGGCAATTGTCTGGAACGAAAACTGTCAAAAGGCGTTTGAAAGAATAAAAGAATACTTGCAGGAACCTCCAATTTTGATACCCCCAGTAGCCGGGAGACCACTGATCATGTACTTGACGGTTCTGGAGAACAGTATGGGTTATGTTCTCGGTCAACATGACGAGACTGGACGAAAAGAGCATGCGATCTATTACTTGAGTAAAAAGTTCACAGACTGTGAATCCCGTTACTCGATGCTCGAAAAGACGTGTTGTGCACTTGCTTGGGCTGCCAAACGTCTGAGACAATACATGCTAAATCATACAACCATGCTGATTTCGAAGATGGATCTGATCAAATACGTCTTTGATAAGCAGGCACTTTTAGGACGGATTGCCCGATGGCATATGGTACTGACAGAGTACGATATACAGTATGTCTCGCAAAAGGCTATCAAAGGTAGCGTACTGTCAGAGTACTTGGCTGAGCAGCCAATCGAGGATTACCAGCCAATGAAGTTTGATTTTCCTGATGAGGATATCATGTACTTAAAGATGAAAGACTGCGAGGAGCCGTTGCATGGTGAAGGTCCTGAGCGGGGTTCCCAGTGGCAATTAATTTTTGACGGGGCTGTTAATTCAGATGGAAGTGGAATTGGGGCAATCATTACGACTTCCCATGGGACGCACATCCCGTTCACTGCCAGACTGACATTTCCAGTTACCAACAATGAGGCTGAATATGAGACATGCATCATGGGTCTCGAGGAGGCTATTGATTTGAGGATTAAAAATCTTGATGTGTATGGAGACTCCGCGCTAGTCGTGAATCAGATCAAGGGAGAATGGGAGACTCGTCAACCTAATCTGGTACCGCATATGAATTATGCAAGGAGGTTGTTGCCTTTCTTTAACCGAGTAGAGTTTCACCATGTGCCACGGGCAGAAAATCAGATGGCTGACGCTCTTGCGACATTGTCTTCGATGTACAAAGTTAACTTCTGGAATGATGCTCCCAGAATAGTTATCTCTCGCCTTGATAGGCCTGCCTTCATATTCACCATTGAGGAAGCTTCCAATGGCAAGCCGTGTATTTTGATATCCAGAATTTTCTAAAGAACCAGGAGTATCCGACTGGGGCATCCAGCCGCGATAAGAAGACTCTTAGGAGATTGGCTGGCAATTTCTACTTGAATCCAGATGGTGTTCTGTACAGGAGAAACCATGATTTGGTGCTATTGCGATGTGTTGATGAGAAAGAGGCTAATCTGCTTATGGAAGAGGTCCACGAGGGAACCTTTGGCACGCACGCCGGCGGACATGCTATGTCTCGAAAGTTATTATGGGCAGGGTACTATTGGCTGACAATGGAAAGAGACTGTTTCAAGTTTGCAAAGAAATGCCATAAATGCCAGATTTATGCAGACAAGATTCAGGTGCCGCCAAGCCCTTTGAACGTTATGGCGTCCCCGTGGCCTTTCTACATGTGGGGCATCGATATGATTGGGAAGATTGAGCCCACCGCATCCAATGGACACCGGTTCATCTTGGTAGCTATTGATTACTTTACCAAATGGGTTGAACCAGCGTCTTACGCTAATGTCACCAAGCAAGTGGTAGCCCGGTTTATCAAAAAGGACATCATTTGTCGTTACGGCATCCCTGAAAGAATCATTATTGACAATGGTTCGAACTTGAATAACAAGATGATGAAGGAATTGTGCCAGAATTTCAAGATTGAGCATCACAATTCATCTCCTTATCGGCCCAAGATGAATGGTTGTCGAAGCGGCCAATAAGAACATCAAGAGGATAGTTCAGAAGATGGTTGTGACGTATAAAGACTGGCACGAGATGTTGCCCTTCGCATTGCACGGTTATCGTATGACGGTATGCACGTCAACTGGGGCAACACCTTTCTCACTGGTGTATGGTATGGAGGTTGTCTTACCACTAGAAGTTGAGATTCCTTCTTTGAGATTATTGCTTGATGTCTAACTCGATGAGGCAGAATGGATAAGGAATAGGCTGAATCAGCTCAGTTTGATGGATGAGAAGAGACTTGCATCTATCGCATATGGTCGGTTATACCAGAGCCGGATAAATAAAGCTTTCGACAAGAAGGTGCGCCCTCGAAGCTTTCAGACGGGCGATCTTGTGCTGAAGAAGATTCTCCCACCATAATCAGATCACAGGGGCAAATGGATCCCAACTATGAAGGTCCATATATCGTTTGAAAGGTCTTCTATGGAGGAGCCTTATTGTTGTCCACCATGGATGGTGAGGATTTTACATCCCCTGTGAACTCGGACGCAGTAAAAAAATACTTTGCTTAAAGAGACCCGCTGGACAGAAAAAAGAGAGCCCATGCAAAAATGGGGCATCCCAACGAACCAAAAAGAAAAGAGAAAAGGTTCGGGCAAAAATTAGGGATAAAAATTGAAAAGATGTACACCCGCGAGGTCGAAAACCTAAAAAGGAGACTTCGGCAAAAAAGGGTATCCCGGTGAATTAAAAACCCGCAAAGGGCGATTCAGGCAAAAGTTAGGGATTGGAAAAAGCAAATGAGTGCGGTCCGAGTTTGATACTGCATTGCTTACTGGTTTGGGAGTACCTGAGGGTCGATTATCCAAGTCAATCTCTTCCGAGGATGGAGTATCGGGAAAGCTTCGGAGTCAGGCGAGTCATAGGAGGATCAGCTCATGGTGTTTGTCTGTACCACGTTGCCAACATGTATACAAACTTCTTTGTACCTCTGTGCATGTTTGTATTTACTTTATAGCTTCCTCTTTTCAGGAGTTGCATCCACTGTACAACTTTGCCTATTTACAGACCCGTTATCCATAAACGCATACTATTCAATACTTGATGTTTGTTTCTTGTTTTAACTTTTACTGTTTTGTTTGGGGAAAACGCCGATGTTTTTGATAGACTTGCACGTGCATAAACTTGCAGGCCTCGGCCAATAATTGTTAAAACATTGAATTAACTGAACAATTGTCACGGATACTGACCTGGATATTTCCTTTTGTATAGGTTGTCTTGTTGTGCTCATATTTTGCAGGGTCGTTATCTTCAAAGCAAACAACCAAGGGATCGTGTTTCCCCAGCCGAAAAACGTAGGAGCAGGCTCTAAGTGATCTTATTCCTCCCCAGCAGATGGAAGTCGCATTTTATCCCCAGAAGAGCTGGATGCGAGCTAGCAGTCAGACAGCGATGTGTATTCCCAGCAGTTGGTTACGTGTGTACGTTTAATCCCCAGGTGAAGTCCTCACAAGGTACAACCAGGTTGTCAATGGTTTGAAAAGTTCATCCCCGCGCAGGATTGTTCTTTCTGTTTCTCCAGCAGGTTGTCTTTCCTCCAATAGGTTGATCATCCTCTGCAGAGTTCGTAACTCCGGATTTGTCGAGATATCCCCCAGCAGGATTGTTTCTTCCCCCAGCGGAGTCGGTTCACCTTTCCAGCATTTACTTTGCTGGAATAGTTCTGTGATACCCGGTTATCCCCAGCAAAGTTGGCTTTGTCTTCAACATTTATTTTGCTGAAGCATTTCTGTATCCAGCTTTTCTCCGGTAGCCCGAGCCTGCATTTGTATCTTGCATATATCATCATATCTGCATCATATTTGCATTTCATCTTCAGACGCGTAGCATTTCCATTCCATATGGAGCATTACGCCATTTTCAAACATGTGCATTTTGAAACATAAGCCAGGTTTGTTACCTCTTTGTTTTCAGGTGTTTTTCCCTGCAGGAGATTGGAATTCTTGTTCAGGATGATTTTCAGATATTCAAATTCTTGACATGAGATATGGGATGATAACGTTCGTCCTATCATGTGTGCCCTCATCAGAGTTGCTTGGTTAAGTTTCTCTTCTTCCCCAGCGGAGTTGTCGTCAGATTGCTGTTACGTCAGCATTTTAAAAGGAAAGATTTCAGGGATTAGACCTTTGAAGTTGTTACTTGTTGTCAAAGTAAGTACCTGGCAGTTGACGTCAGAGTTTCCCCAGTAGAGTTTTCCTCGGATTGCTGTTATGTCAGCATTAAAAATCTCGTGGATGAAACCTTTGGAGAGTTTACCCGTGATGACGGAGATGTCTACCCGTGTTGACAGAGATTTTATCTATTGTTTACCTGTGATGACGGAGATGTCTACCCGTGTTGACAGAGATTTTATCTATTGTTTACCCGTGATGACGGTGATGTCTACCCGTGTTGACAGAGATTCTATCTGTTTTGACCAGTGTTGACGGAGATCCTTACATGTGTTGACGGAGAGTTGACCCGTGTTGACGAAGAGTTTACCCGTGTTGACGGAGAGTTACCTGTGATTGACAGAGATGTACCTGTGATGGACCGAGTTCTTACCCGTGATGATGGAGATCCTTACCCGTGTTGACGGAGAGTTTACTTGTTTTGACCCGTGTTGACGGAGATTATTACCCGTGTTGGCGGAGTTGTTACCCGTGTTGACGGAGATTTTACCTATATTCTTACCCGTGTTGACGGAGATGTTACCTGTGATGGACAGAGATGTTACCCGTGTTGACGGAGGCTTTACCTATTTTGAACCGTGTTGACGGAGATCCTTACCCGTGATGGACGGAGATGTTTACCCGTGTTGACGGAGATTGTTGCCCGTGTTGACGGAGAGTGTATCTGAGTTTACCCGTGTTGACGGAGATTGTTACCCGTGTTGACGGAGAGTGTTACCCGTGTTGACGGAGTTATTACCCAAGTTCGCGCTTTACGTAGTGCAAACACCGGCAATATCAGAAGTGTTCCCCGCAGAGTTGTTCGTTCAAGTCTTCGGATGCCAGATTAGCACTTTTATTTAGTGCTTCGCCCGTTTCTGCGGAAATGGAAGGTCAAGGATAGTACATTGACCACTCGCGCTTTACGTAGTGCTCGCCCGTCCGGTCGGAGGTAGAAAGTCAAGGACGATGTTTTGATATGGTCTTGTGACTCGGTGCCCGCTTATCGTAGCGTCTATTTGAAGATTGATTGTTGATTCAAGGCCTGTGGCGTCACACAGGCGGTTGATGTTGAAATCAGTTTCTTTATCAGATGATTGATCAGTTGTTGCCGTGCCAACCGGATTCAATTTTCTAGATATTTTCCCCAAGCAGTTTGTGCAGTTTATTTTTCTTCGGTTGGAAAAATTTCGGGTTCTCTGGTATTCAACCGTCTTTTACCTTGATTGGCTGAAAGTCGTTCGCTTTTCATCCAGTCAGGTTCAAGCCGCTTGAATAAGGGCAGCTGTTGCACCCCAAAATTTGCCTAACCTTTTCTTACTTGGTTTATGTTTCATTGCATTAGCATTGCATTGTTCTAGCATTTGCATAGCATAGCATTGTTCATTTATAAGGGGATCAAGTGTGGTTTATATCAAGAGGAGCATTTCTAGAGGTCTTGTTCAAGCTTGAGAAGTCACCAAAGTCATCAGGAAGAGGGTTGTTCTCTTAAGAAGATTGGTTATTTGTGTGTGGTTAATCTCCTAACTTGAGGACCAATTGAAGATCATTAGTGGGATGTGAAGCCTTAATCATGGATAGGGAGTGTGGATAGAGGTCATGGAGTGCCTTGAGGGTCATGAGGGAGCTCAGACAAGTCATTATGCCAAGTGTGAAGGGCCACAGTTGAGGATGCTGCAATTAGGGTTTTGGTCTGAGTAACCCTAGGTCAACTGTGCAATTGAAGAGGATCAAAGCTCAATTATAAGTATTTGTAATCATGGAGAGTTGTGTTGAGGTACATGAGGTGATATTTCAAGATCAATTCAAGAAAAGTTCAAAGTGTGAGGAGTTGCTAAACTAGGGTTCTCAGGGTAAAATCCCATATTTAGTGCCTAACTTCAAGACCACTTATCTCAAGATGCAAGTTTCATCTCCACTTTTGGCTAACATGAAACTTGTATAGCATGCTCTTAGCTTTAATTTTATTACTAGAATTCCTCTATTGGATGTATAGAACTCAAGTTATGGTCCAGACAAGTTACAAGTCATCAGATGAATGTGAAATTTGTCTGCAAAAGTCAACCAACTTCCATGGAACTTTTGACCTAGAAGGGTGTTTCTCCTAAACTTTTGGCCAACATAAAAGTTGTAGGTCTTGATCTTAGCTTTCCAAATTGTACTAGAATTATTCCATCTGATTTGTAGAACTCAAGTTATGAGGTTTACAAGACAGAGGTATTTTGGGAAAGTGAGATTATAGGTCATTTTGCATTATAAGTCATTTTCACTATCTTGCAAGCTTCAAATGAAGTTTTGTCCAACATGAAACTTTCTCAAAACGATGTTTTTAGGTTAACCATGTACTCATGATGAATTGATTTGCCTTAGGGTGAGACTTGGTTTGAAAGAAATTGACAAAAGGAGGATTAAAAGGCATTTATGTGAAAAAATTCAAATTAATTCATGTATGTTCAAAAAAGGCCAAGTGAGTACTCATTTTAATCAGAAAAATCATTCTAAGCACTTTAGCATTATTAGAATTTTCATTTGGGGCTTATTTCATGGTGGTTTGATTTGTTACTTCATGAATAAGCAATACATCAAAGATTGCTCATAAGGTGCAAACAAGCTTTCCTTTTGATCCCTACACTCTCACCAGACCATAAGCAAGCTATTTGAAGTTTCTAGAAGGTTGAAACAGTCAGAATTCATGCATTCCATTGTTGAGTTTTTGAAGGAAAGTTGAAATGTGGATATTCTGATTTGGGCCTTCTATGGACCTCCAAAGCCCACAAACATCTTCTATATAAGTTCCATGATGGATTCAGATCAATTTTGGTGTTCATTTCGTGCCATAGCCAGAGATTGAAGATTGAGTTTCAAGAGCCAAAGTGAAAATCGTGATTTCTGATTCAGAGCAATTCAAGGCAATTCAAAGCTTCAAGCATCTTCAGCATACTTCATTGAGTGTATCTGCACAAGATTGGAGCAAGAGGAGCACCATAACTGCCTCAATTTGAAGCTACAAACCAGGTTTGAACAATTCACGATTGCACTAATTTTAGCATGATCTAAGTAGAATTGACATGTGGTTAGGCTTTAGGGAGATGTTTAGATGGATTCTGGACCAAAAATTGAAGGATTAGAGACTAATTAAGATGCAATGTGATTTCTGTTTGGATGCGAATTGGCTTGCTCTTGAGGTTTTAACATGATCTAAATAGTTTAAAATGATATGTGAAGCATGAGGAATAGATCTATGGTTTCAATTGAAGTTTTGGTGATGATCAGAACTATGGAGCATTTTCTGTTTGTGTTCAAATTTTAGAATCCATGAGGAAATATGATAATTGAAGGTGAGATTTGAGATCTACGTGAAAAATGGAATGGAACTGTATAAATTTCATTGAAGTTCCTTGACCTGCACATGACGTCTCACCGGAGAACACGATCGACGTTGTTCTCCAGCCACCGCTGCAACCTTCCCTCCATTTCCAGTTTGAATGAGGAAGATGACTTCCCCACCCTTAGATCTGATGAAAACCTTGACTCAGTCCCCTCATCCAACGACCATGACTTAAGCTCAGATTTGAACTTTGCAATCTAAAACGCAGTCGTTCTATTAATGTGTTGGCACACGCTGAAGCCATTGGATGAGTTGACCAGTCCACATATCCAACGCCTCTGATTTAATTCAGCATTTTAATTTTGTTTAATTCATTTTCTTATTATTTTAATTGTTTGTTTCTTTTAAAATTCATATCAATTTCAATAATGATCAGAAAAATACCATAAAAATATGTCCATGCTCTAGATTTTATTTGTGATTTTTCTATACTTTTACATTTGATTTTTTCCTGATTTTCAATTTATTTAGCATTTTCTCATTTTTGCTATTTTCTTTAATTTTGCATTTTTCATCCATCTTCTTTCTGATTTTTGTTCTTTCAATTGGTATGGATTCTTGTTGAAATTTTTGGCTAGCTGGTAGATTAGAGATGCATGATCCCATAGGATTTATTTCAGTTTTTTTTATAACAATAGGTTCTGTTTTGGATTAGGATCATTAGACCTTCCATTTTAGGGTTTTCATTTGATACCTTGTGATCTAGGATTTTTTAGGTGACCTTCCCATTTGATTCGATCCCTGACCTTTCTATTATAGGTCCTTAACCTTCTTAGGTTCCCCTAGAAAATCTTATAGGATTTTAGAAGTAGTTTTGGTATTTTAAATAGATTTAGTACTTAGGCTAGTTTTAAGGTGCTTTCAACACAACACTTGCTTTATAATGTCTCCAATGGTGGCCTTTAGTCATAATAGGTTTGCTAATCTTCTTTGATGGTGTTTTAGACATATAGAAGCTTCTGTTTGCTTGATGGCGGTGCTTGGTTTGGTGTTTAGACCCTCTTTTAGAAGCTTTCTAGTAGCTTTTACATAGGGACCTTGTATCATGGGATGAGAATGGAAAGCAATCAAAGCCATCCAATCAAAGCCATCCCTAGAGGTTGAGTCTGGCTCCCTCTGCTTGACTGTTATTACTTGGCTCTGCTTGTTGGCTTAAGGTTGAGTCTGTCTCCCTTGCCTGTGCTTTGTGTGTTGCCTCTGGCTTGCTTGCTCTAGAAGTTGAGCTTGGCTCCTTCTGCTTGTTTGTTGCATTACGTGCATTTTATTTACAGTTATTCTTTACAGTTATTTCTTCTGCTGTTCTTTTCCTTTGCCATGTTCCCTTAGGAACTCTGAATTCTCTTGTTCAAGAGAAGTTATGACAGACATTAGGTTCTAACCATGCATGATAACATTAGGTAGTTCCCTCCTAACCTCAACCATAGGATAAACTTTGCATGACAACTTTAGGATTGGATCAGTTCCCCTTTAGTGCGTCCTTTCTCTTCTCATCTTCAAACAAATCAAGATACAGTAATAAAGGTTAATTGATGTCGTACGCTACGAGCCTTAAGCTACTTGAGAAAGGGTTGTTGGAGAGTTTCTTTCCAATAGTCTGGATGTTTAGTATGGCAACCTTTGGGTGACATGCGACGCATTCACTCTCAGGTCATAGTCTCTAGTGCGATATTGGTTGCAAACATCCATAAAAAGATACTTCTCCAAAAAAAATAAAACAAACATCAAACATCTTTTTGTCCTCTTGGACCTTTAATCCCTGGAAACCCTTTTCAGAAGGAGAGTTTTGTTAACTCTCGGTTCTACCGCAAACGGTAAACGCCTAAGTCTCCGTCGAGCAGCTGCATACACCAACTGTTGGAACCGTCTGTTAACCCTACTCGGATAAAAAAAGACAAACTTGTGTCTCTCGTGTCCCGGACTATGTTTACTCTGATCTTTCCCGCCGTGTGAAAGTACGTAGGCATGAGATGCAATATCTCGGCGAGAAACCTTCCCCCGTAACCCGTAGTTAGGCGAACTACGTTGACTCTGATTTCTCATTCCAGACGGGAATACGTAGGCATAGAACTGCTGTATTCTGCCGAGTCATTTTATTTTCTTTTCAGACCAGACCTTTAGCGTAGATAGATGTACTCAACCCGTCAGATAAACACAACAAGTATGGATCCCATCGAGTACGATGGACGTGAGGGGTGCTAATACCTTCCCCTTGCGTAACCGACTCCCGAACCTAGACATGGTTGCGATGACCTTGTCTTATACCTTTTCGTCAGGTTTTTTCCGATCGTTTCCTTTCCCTTTCTGTGGGATAAATAACGAAAGGTGGCGACTCTTCTGTTTTGCCGGCACCTTATGTTCGTAATAGCGACAGTAAGGAATCAAGTTTGATTGTCTGGTCTCCCACTCTCCTTTGATCTGGTTGACAACGAGTGCTGAGTCACCATATACATCTAGGTTCTTGATCCTCAGATTAATGGCTTCTTCTAGACCCATGATGCATGCTTCATACTCTGCTTCGTTGTTGGTGATCAGAAATGTTAATCTGACAGTGAATGGGATGTGAGATCCATGGGGAGTTGTAATGATTGCCCCAATTCCACTACCATACGAATTAACTGCACCATCAAATATCAATTTCCATTGGAAGCCAAGCTCTGGTCCTTCACCGGGCAGTGGTTCATCACAGTTCTTCATTTTAAGGAACATAATGTCTTCATTCGGAAATTCAAATTTCATCGGCTGTTCGGCAAGGTATTCTGACAGAACACTTCCTTTGATGGCTTTCTGGGACACGTATTAGATGTCATACTCTGTTAGTACCATCTGCCATCTGGAAATCCTCCCTGAAAGGGCTTGCTTCTCGAAGACGTACTTGATCGGATCCATCTTTGAAATTAGCATGGTTGTGTGATTGAGCATATACTGTCTTAAACGTTTTGCAGCCCACGCGAGTGCACAACACGTTTTCTCCAGCATTGAGTAACGGGACTCACAATCTATGAACTTTTTACTCAAGTAATATATGATGTGCTCCTTTTTGCTTGTCTCGTCGTGCTGACCGAGAACACAACCCATGCTATTCTCAAGAACTGTCAAGTACATGATTAATGGCCTTCCGGCGAATGGGGGTATCAAAATTGGAGGTTCCTGCAAATACTCTTTTATTTTATCAAATTCCCTTTGACAATCTTTGTTCCAGGCAACCGCCTGATCTTTTTTCAATAGCTTGAACATCAGTTCGCATGTCGCCATGAGCTGAGATATGAACCGAGCAATGTAGGTCAATCTCCCCAAGAAACCACGAACTTCTTTTTCTGTTTTAGGCGCTGACATGTCTTGAATAGCTTTGATTTTAGCAGGATCAACCTCAATTCCTTTTTTGCTTACGATGAACCCCAATAGTTTTCCGGACCGTACTCCGAAAGTACACTTGTTAGGATTCAGCCTCAACCTGAACTTCCTAAGCCTCTCAAACAGCTTCAGCAAGTTGACCAGATGTCCCTCCTCCGTTTGGGACTTTGCTATCATGTCATCAACATATACCTCAATCTCATGATGAATCATATCATGAAACAAAGTGACCATCGCCCGCTGGTAAGTTGCCCCTGCGTTCTTCAACCCAAAAGGCATTACCTTGTAACATAATGTCCCCCATGGTGTAATGAACATGGTTATCCCCATGTCTTCCGACGCCATCTTGATCTGATTGTAACCGGAGAAGCCATCCATGAACAAAAACACAGAAAATTGAGCAGTATTGTCGACCAATACGTCAATATGAGGGAGAGAGGGAAATCGTCTTTAGGGCTCACCTTGTTCAAATCCCGATAATCAACACACATCTGTACCTTACCATCTTTCTTTGGTACAGGTACTATGTTGGCGACCCACGGAGGGTAAGTAGTGACGGCTAGAAATCCTGCATCTAATTGCTTCTGGACCTCTTCTTTGATTTTCACAGCCATATCTGGTCTTCTCCGTCTAAGCTTCTGCTTAACTGGAGGACAGTCTTCGCGCAATGACAAGTGATGAACCACTATGTCAGTGTCAAGTCCGGGCATATCTTCGTATGACCAAGCAAAGATGTCATTATACTCTCGAAGCATCTCGATCAGACTTTGCTTGACATCATTCGGTAATGCAGCCCCTATTCTGACATTTCTGATAACTTCCTCAGACCCCAGATTAACAATCTCGATAACTTCCTCGTGAGGCAGAATGATCTTATCCTCTTGTTTCAAAAGTCGAGCCAACTCTTCCGGAAGGTCTTCATCCTCATCAATCTCTTCTTCAGCTTGATATATCTGGCAATCAAAGTCTAATTGAATCATAAAAGGTTTCAGATCGATGTCATCTGTAATGTGTGTCCTGCAATAAAAATGGTTAAGCTTAAAAATGATGTGCAAGTCAGCACAAATCACATGGCCATTTTATTGTTTTAAAGCAAAAAAAAAAAACAAGAAAGACAGAGATCACAAAATTTGAATGCAAAGAAAACGCCATTTGATTTATTGTTAATATGTACATGCATAAGCAAACAAGGCCCTGACAGTAAAACCGTTATGCCCCGGGTAGGGCATAAGGTGGTACAATAATTGGAAAAAACAAAGCATTACTCTTTACGCGTCACTTGAATGAACTCCTGGATAGACCAATTATGAAGGTTCTATCTCGGCGTGCATGGCTGGATCCAAGCATCCATATCACAATCGCTATCTCCTTCCTCGTTGGACACAGCGTTGACACGTTCAAAGATTACTCCACCCTTAGTTAACTGGATCGGCCCCTTGTAGAGCAACGCATTCTGTGAGGATGAAGCAGGAGAGGGATGATACCCCAGACCAAACTTATCTTGTTTGTTGGGGATGTTCAGCACCTGCCCCCAGCCTTGGGCTGAACTAATCTGTACTACAGCTTGAGCCTCTTTGAAAGAAGAGAGAGCCACTTCAGGCACTTTGCTCGGTGTCGGAGCCGAATCAACTTTGACAATTTCGAATGCTTGGCACAACGTCTTGTGGATTTCACCGTCCATTTCCACATACTTAAAAGACGACAGATGGCTCACCATAATGTCTTCTTCCCCGCAGACCGTGACGATGTTGCCACCCATAGCGTATTTCAGCTTCTGATGCAGCGTAGAGGTTACAGCTCCCGCTGAATGGATCCAGGGTTGGCCTAGAAAGCAGCTGTAGGCAGGCTGGATATCCATGATATGAAATAATGCATCGAATATTTTCGGCCCTACATGAATGGGCAATGTCACTTCACCGAACACTGATCAACACGTCCCGTCGAAAGCTCTCACTACTAGATCACTAGGAGTACAAATCAGTCCCCTAGTATCTAGCTTCATCAATGCTTTCTCAGGGAGAACGTTTAGAGATAATCCCGTGTTTACGAGCACATGGGACATAACGGTTCCTCGGCATTCTATCGAGATATGCAATGCGCTGTTATGGTTCCTGCCTTTCGGCGTCAACTCTAAGTCAGTAGATCTTAATCCGTTGCCAGCGTTCACATGTGCAACAACCCCTCATGGTTAACAGAAATTTCCTGGGGCACATATGCGGCATTAAGAATCTTCAAGAGCGCATTACGGTGCGCTTCCAAGCAAAGCAATAAATTCAGTATGGAGATCTTCGAAGGCGTCTGCTGCAAGTGGTCGACTATTTTGTAGTCGCTCTTCTTAATCAATCGCATAAATTCCTCAACATCTTTTACCAGCAAATCTTTCTCTACCTCTCAAGAGGTCTCTTCTACTACGGCTTTACCTTTACCCTTATCGGCTCTGTCAGCAACAACTTCGGGTGGCGAGAATATTCTTCCACTATGAGTGATTCCCCCCGATCCAACCATGTTATCCACAGATTCCATAGGTGGGCCTTTCAAGTCCAGCTTCTGCCCATTGCAGTAAATCTCTGCTCCATAATTCCAAGGAACAGCCTTGGTACTTTCAAATGGTATAGGACCAGCCTTCGTTATAGTAATTGTGGGTGGCCTCAGAGCAGAAATGGTGATGGTTTTATAAGGAATGGTGATTGTGGCAATCTCATCCCTCTGTTTAGTTAACACCTCTCCAAATTTTCTCTCAACTTTCCGATCGAATTGCAGAACCCCTTCGTCAATCAGACTCTGAATACCAGTCTTCAGCTGATCACATCCATCCAAATGGCTCGCACATTCAATACAAAATTCCCCGCAGCCCGGGAACACGCCCTTTTTCAACAACTTAGCTTTGACAAAACTCAGCGGTGTCTTCAAATTATCGACATTCTTCACTAAATTCAAGTCCTCGTCTTCGATAATTGCACTAACCCCAGCCTGCCCATGGTTAGGCATTGGGTTCTGAATGACATTCGGCACGTCGTCGGAGAAGTTGATCGCTTTGATGTCCAGCAGGTCTTGGACCTTGTGCTTGAAGGCTTTATAATCCTCAATGGTGTGACCGGGTGCCCCGGAATGAAACTCGCAGTGAACGTTTGTATCATAACCGGGTGGAGGTGGTCCGGTCAGTGGAGCCAACGTCCTCTTCTGAACGAGTTGCAATTGCAGTAACGCTTAAAGTAGCTGAGAGTATGGCATTGGCGGCGTCTCAAATCGTCTATTAGCTGGTCGGACTGGATACTTTATATATCCCTACTAATTTTGATTATGCGGTTGTTGTTGCTGCTGCTGCTGTGGAGCTGTAGGGATAGTAATACTAGCGACCCTTTGTTGTTGATGGTTCTGTATTGGCTTTCTGTTCCTTCGGGAACCGGATATAGAGTTTGTTTCACCCTCTCTCTTCTTTCCTCCAAACATTTTCTTTCCTCCAGCTGAGGAACCTTCACCAGCCTGGACCTTTCCCAGCTTAATTCTGTTCTCAACTCACTCACCATGGAATTCAGATTCTCAAAGTCTTTCATCTTGTCTTCAAGCCACTTGAATCTCCGGCTGGCATCAGGAGGCAGCTCAGCCTCAGCCCCTCTCATCGAGAATATGTCATCCTGACGGTCCTCGTTCCAGGGCTAATGAACATTTCCATGAACAATACCCGCAGCTTCAAGTCCATGAAAGTTTCCATTTCTAGTATTACCAGTATTAGCTCCAGTGTTGTTACCACTTGCACCGATGTTACCATTACCAGTTCCGACATTACCGTTACCAGTTCCAGTGTTTCCATTTCCCATTCCGGCATTGGGAACAACCACAGTGGGCCCAGAGTTATCAGCCCAGGGAGTCTCAACACGAGGAGGGTTAGTAGCTCCACCTCCGTGCAAAATAACTTCATCGTCAACCCTCGCAATCAGGGGCTGCACGAGAGTGCGGAGTTGCTCCTGACCACTTGCAACCGCTTGTATGATTTCCATGAACTGGGACATCCTCTCCCTAAGCTCTTGCACTTCAGCTTGAACTTGCTTCATAGCTCTGAGTTGATTAGTGTCGCTACTGCGAAAATCGGCGCCGGCTGAACAGAAGAGTCGCCACCGTGCGTTATTTATCCCACGGGAGGGAAAGGAAACGCTCAGAGTAAACCTCGCACAACACGGGAAAGGTATGGTCGTCGCAACCAAAACCTGGATTCGGGAGTCGGTTACGCAAGGGGAAGGTATTAGCACCCCTCACGTCCGTCGTACTCGACGGGATCCACGCTTGCTTTCGGGTATGGATTGTTATTCTATCTAAACTATAGGTCAAGGGTTAAAAAGAAAATAAAATGAAAATAAAAATGACTCGGCAAAGTATCGCACTTTATGCCTACGTATTCCCGTCTGGAACGAGAAATCAGAGTCAACGTAGTTCGCCTACCTACGGGAAAGGAGGGGAAGGTTGCTCGCTAGGATATCGCATCCTATGCCTACGTACTTTCACACGGCATGAAAGATCAGAGCAAACGTAGTTCGGGCCACGGAAGACACAAGCTTGTCCTTGATTGATTTTATTCCTTCTGAAAAAGGTTTTTTCTGATTAACAGTCCAAGAGGACAAAAATGACGTCTTGATGAGTTCACATTCTTTTACGGAAGAAGTGTCTTTTATTGTGTTTGAAATCTTTATGGTGTTTTTCTGTTTGTTTTGAGAAAGAAGAGACAGAACTCTAACCTACGGTTGCGAAGGGAAACAAACTAACCTAATGTTATCATGCATGGGTTAAGACCTAGTGTCTATCATGCTCCTCTCTTGCACAGAGAGAAACAGAGATCCTACGGGATAGGCAGAAACAGAAACAATAACAGATATAATAAAGCAGTAAAATGCATGGATGCAACAGTACAAGCGAGGCAAGGGAGTCCCACTCAACCTCGAACCTAGAAAACAATAGGCAAAAGTGAACAGACTTCACTTTCAACCCAGCAGGGTAAACAGCAAACAATACAACCCAGAAAACCAATCAATACATCAGCAATGAAATACAACAGCAAAAAGATAAACAGCTTCAGCAGCTCTGAATCAACATCTGGCTTCAAGTAATCTCCAATCAGCTACAGGCTTCAACAAGCATCAATCTCCATCTTCATGACCTTCAGGCAAGGGTTTTGATCATCAGTCTTCTATCTGCAATGGCTTTTCTTCAAGCTCAAACCTCCAGGATGAGGGATTAGTCACAAGAGTGAATTGGGTGTTAAGCAATCAGTTGACTACCAAAGGTGGTGAACAGACTGCTTCTAACACATATGACATTTTCTCTCAAGAGTTCTATCTCATAGACACTATCACCAAGCCTTCCAAAGGAAGGGGGTGAGTGTCTTAGAGAGACTCTGAATCACAGAGAAAAATGGATGCAGACAAGGCAATCCATGTTTGAGAAACAAGCTTTCTATTCTAGAGCTCTGCCTAGCTCCTAAACCCTAGTCTCCTCAGCATCTGCTAACAAGAAACTCCTCTTCAACTCTGGAAGTTGATCTTCAATCTCTGGATCTCCAATGGTCTTCATCTCCTCAAGTCTTCAGCTCTCCCAAGCTCCCAGACAATCCCAATACCCAAGCAAGCAAGCAATATTCCCTAGAGGGCACACCACACCAGTCAATCAGACATACACAGAGTATTAATAGCAGTAGGGGAATCCTGACTTTTTCTAAGGGATCTAATAACTACCCATAGCCCCTATAGTCCCATAACTAATCTAATTAAACCCTAAGTCCTAAGGGAAAAGAATCAAATCTCCTAAGTCATCACCTAAAAACCCTAATTTGTTCATGTTATTCACAATTACACTAAGCACCTAAATTTGATTTCTAAAAATGGGTACTAAATTGAATCTACAAGTTTAATGTCTCATCTAAGCAACCTAAAAAGAATGAACAAAAAATATGAAAGCATCTAGTAGAACAAAAATTAACAAACTCATGCATGAAATGAAACTATTTAAAATGTCATTTATTTGGAAAATATGGGAAAAATATCAAATAAAAAATAAAATGCAATTTTTATTTTTTATAATTTTCTAGACATCCTAAAGAAAATAATGTAAAAAGAATGAATTAAAAATGATTTTTTATCTATTTATTATGAATTTTTTAAAATGAATGAAAAAAATGAAAAGAAAATAATAAAGAAAAAGAAAGAAATAGCCAGGGGGTGAGAATAGCAGGATATTCACGTTCAGATTGAACTGGGCTCAGTACTGGGGGGTGGGGATATCACTAAAACACTTAGGCCCGCCCGTTTCATTAAATGAAACGGTGCGTTTAGGGCACCACTCTCAACTCCCTCCAAAACTCAGAATTGAATGAGAGCCACACGATGGGCTCTTTGGTCAATGGTCCAACAAGCAAGGGACGGTCACGATTGTATCTTCCACCTCCTGCCATGAAAGCTAGGGTTTACCTCCATGAAACTCCATGCACGCACCACTTTCAACCTCTCGGTTCTCTCTCCACAGCCCATGGATCAACACGATATAAACATGAAAAACGCTCCAATTTTCTTCCTCTACAAGACTATGGTCATAGTTCATTCTAAATCCCATTGAATCATTCAAACCGATCGAGACAAGTCTTGACTCCATGAAAATACTCTGGTATGCATCATCAAGATTCTCACTCAAACCTGTACTAATCTACTCTATGCCTAATGGTGATTATTCTGATCTATCAAGCTAACATTATAATGTACTATGCTATGAGTTCTAAATCCTAACAGTTTCAAGCACCTGCTAACAATTATCACTAAACAGCACCAAACTCATCCTAATCGTTCTACTAACAACCTAGATCACATCTAAACTAATAAAACCATGTAAATCTATCTATATCAAGCTATGGCAGAGAAAATGCACCTGATGCAAAAGCTTGGAGATGCTGATGGACTCGTGGATCTGAGGCTTCTAATGCTTGGATCTTGATCAACTATCTCAGTGCTTGATTCTGTTTGCAAAACCTTGATGATTCTTGCCATGGATCTTGTTGTCCACTTGAAATTGCAATTTGGATATTGATGATTATGGTGCTCGAAAATGGATCAATTTCAATCAGATCTTTGTTGATCTTTAGTCCATGATGATGATTGAATATGGTGGAATCAATGTTGATGAGAATTGATGCTGAATTTGTGAGATTGAAGTGAACTTGCAACTTGGAGAATGAGAGAACTTTGGGAAATTTTTGGTGAAAAATGAATTCAACCCTTGCTCAATTCTGATTTCATGAATATATAGTGCTCAAATGAACTTTCTAGAACCATATTGCAACTTCCCTTGCATTCCCAATTGAATCCATTTTGGTTATGTTTCTTCAAATGCAAGTAACCATAAATAACTTTGATTTTTTCCACTAAGCTCAAAAATGTACTTGAACCATTGTTCTTAGAATGTGTTTTGGACCCAGAATCATATATGGGAAGTCTCCATTTGGACTTATAAATCTCTCAAACCATTTTTCACTTTGACTTTATTTAAGTTATAAGCCATTTTAGTTCAAATTTGACCAATCATGCAACTTCATGTTATGAGCTTTTCCAACAATTTGTGACCTTCTTTCTAGACTTAAAATCACATTTTGAGCAAGTTTGATGTTGTAAGTTTTTCCATTTGAGGCCTCCTTGTATGAGTTTTGGACATAGGTTAAAATGACCTGTAATTCACAAATGACCAAAATACCCTTTGCTTGCCAAGACCATAAGTTGAGCTCCACACATCATATGAGGGCATGCTATACCATTCTAGAAAGCTAAGACAATGAGGAAAAATTCTTATGTTGACCAGAAATTCACTTGAAATCTCCTTGAGGGGTAAAACTAGCTTGGAAGTCAAGTCACTTTCACAGACAAAATTTCAGATACCTCAGATGACCTGTAACTTGCAAGGACCATAACTTGAGTTCTATAAATCTCCTTGATGTCTTCCACCACTCAAATTAAAGGTCTTGAGATCCTCTACAAGTTTCATGTTGGCCAAGGATCCATTTGAAGCTAGCATTTTGACTTATCTTGCTTGGAAATTTGACCTAAACTAGGGGATTTTACACAGAAACCCTAATTTAGAAGCTCCTCTTCTCCTTGATTTCTCTTGAATTCTTCTTGGCATATCTCCATATCCTTCTTTATATGTCCAATGATGAACCCCACATCTCTCCACTAGGCTTGAATGCCCCTTAAATCAGTCAATTGACCTAGGGTTGACCTAGGGTTGACCCAGATGAAACCCTAGTTGACTGCCTTCAGCTATAGCTCTTGTGCTCTCATCAATGACTTGTCTCCTTCTTTAAATGACTTTCTAAGTCTCTCATAATGTCTAGATACTCTCCATGCCTTCAACTCACAGCTCACAACCCTCTTGTTGACCCTCAGATACCCTCAACTAGGAGATGGACTCAAGGCTTGATCTGCTGAACTCTTTGCTTTCAAATTCTTTCCTGATGACTTGAATGAGATTGAATTGGGATAATAACCTCCTGATAGGCTTCTAGAGATGAGAATAATGATTGGTCCCCCTGCTGTATGACTTGCTATGCTTATGCTATGCAGATGATTAGACTATGCACATGACTCTATATGCAAATGCTAATGATATTGAAACATAAACCAAGTGAATAAGGTTGGGCAAATTTTAGGGTGCAACAGCTGCCCCTATTCAAGCGGCTTGGACCCGATTGGGTGAAGAGCCCGGAGCCTTCAGACATTCGCGGTACGAGACGGTTGAATACTAGGAACCCAGAAATTTGCCAACCGCAGAAATAAACTGCGCCACTGCTTGGGGAACGACATTCATCAGCTGAATTTAACTGTTACGGCAACCCACTGATCTCGTGCGACCGTGCTGGGGATTGTCTTCATCGTTCTGAAGAGGATTCTGTCATAACAGGTTGCTTGCTTGTCCACGTTAGGACTCTGTCTGTCATCAATACGAAGAAATCTCAACTAAAACCTGTCCACGTTAGGACTCCACTTGCTGTTAACCCAGAAAAATCTCGGCAACTCCGCTGGGGATAATTCGTCTGCATTTCCATAAACTGGATCGTCCACGTTAGGAATAAAACTCTTTCACGCTAGGAGTAACACCTGTCCACGTTAGGAATCATTTCTTCTGTATCTGTCCACGTCAGGACTAACCCTTTCATCTTTCCACGTCAGGAAGCAATCTTCTTTCCGCATAAGGAGAACTATATCAATCTGTCCACGTAAGGACTCCAATACCACTTGACATGTCCGCGTCAGGACTCCAATCTTTCCACATAAGGAATTCAACTCTGGTTCTGAACCTGTCCACGTCAGGACTCAACTTTCCACGTAAGGAGTACATCATTCTTCCACGTCAGGAATCAACTTTTCTTTCCACGTCAGGAATACAAGCCTCTTTCCACGTAAGGAATGCTATCCGTTTTCCACGCAAGGAAACATAACTTTTCCACATAAGGCAACCAATTCCTTCCGATTTGTCCGCGTCAGGACTACATTTTTCCACGTAAGGAATGCCATCTTAATCTGTCCACGTAAGGACTCCCCTCTTTCCACGTTAGGAATCACCTCTTTCCATGTAAGGAATCCTCTTCTGATATGTCCGCGTAAGGACTACATCGTCCACGTTAGGACCCACTTCTCCCCGTTAGGAATAATACTTTCTTTGATTTGTCCACGTCAGGACACTGATCTCGTCTTGATTTGTCCATGTCAGGACTCAGGCGTCTTCGACCTGCTGAGGAAATAAGGCTTGTCCACGTAAGGACTCACACCCTTGTCTGATCTGTCCACGTCAGGGCACCAACACAAAGAGTAATTACTTTTGTCAACGTCATGACCTCCCATTCCACTAATTTTGAGAACCCGAATCTGCCCACGTTAGGACTAACACACCTCACCAATCCGGGGAAATAAACCTGTCCACGTTAGGACGCCCACTTCTGAAGAAATCCCGTCAATATAGGAATAAATTGTCCACGTCAGGACTTAGTTCTCCAATGATCCTCACCCACAAACTTCTCAGCACCAACGTGACAGCGACTTTGAGATGGACTCTACTGGGGATGTTTGGAAACCAAACTATCGGACGCCTGCTCTAGTAACCGGCGGTGGCCTCTGAAATTCTGATTCATGGAACCCCTGATGACAACTAATTCTGCCTGGGAATAAAGAGAAACTTATCCTGGTAACTCTGTGGGGAATACTGCCGAAACTGACATTATCCTTGGATGCCTCATGCCGAGATCTCGACTGTTTGGTAGTTCATTTGAGCAAGAGTTCTCTCCACCTGAACTGCTAGAGTACAGAAACTGCTTCAGCAAAATAAATGCTGGAAGGATAATGCCGACTCCGCCGGGGATAGCCAGATGCTACAGAATTATTCCAGCAAAATAAATGCTGGAAGGGTGAAGTCAACCCTGCTGGGAAATTGGGAACTCAAACCAAACACCCTATTGAGGTAACCCCCTGCTGGGGAATATAACTTTGCTGGGGAATAGTAGATGTGCCTGGTATGATTGAACTTTCTGCTGGAACGTGAACTGATATTACACAGTATCTCTGACAAAATAAATAACAGGAACCACCATCAACTCTGCTTGGGATAGTCTTAATCTTCGAGTTCCACTGGAAGGAATGAAAACACTTGCAAAGAGAATTCCGCTGGGGATGGGATGATTCTCTCGGGGTGAAATCCACTGACTCCGCTGGGGGAGAGTGCATGATCCTGCGGGGAAAGATGAACCTGTCTGAACACAGCCTTATGATCTTGGAATCGCCAAACTCTGTTGAGGACGAATAACTTTTCTGCTCCCTTTGGGTAAGCTACGGCTAGCTGGGGAATTCTATCCTTCTTCAGGAAGAACATGCATGACCTGCATGGGGATTAAGTCTTTCGTTATCGCAATCTTTTGATCATCTTCCTCGTATGGTTATGAAACCTGTAACAACACAAACAAGACACGACAAGCCTATGCAATCAAATCAATTCAGGTTAGTGACGTTACACTCAGTTAATTCAAAGCTTTAACAATTGTTGGCAAGGGCCAGTGATGTTATACTCATGCTAGCTTCACTAAACTTAGGCGTTTTATTATGCACAAAACAGTAAAGAACCATCATCAAGTACTGAATAACATATTTTATTGATCGGGCCCCTGAATGGGCGGAGTTTTATACATGGGATGTAACTCCTGAAATGAGGAAGCTACGCAAAGCAAATATACAAGTATGCAAGTATGCACAAGAAGCATGAATATTTTGACAAATTAAATTTTGTACACATGTCGGCAACGGGATGCAGATGAACACCACGAAATGATCCTCCTATGACTCATCCGACTCTAATGCCTTCCCGGTATCCCCACTTCTGAAGAGATTGTATCCGATAACTGGCTCCTTAGACATATTCTCCCGCATTGATGCTCGTTGAATTCGGACCGCAGTCATTTGCTTTTCAAATCCCTAACTTTTGCGTGAACCGCCCTTTACGGGTTTTCAGTTCACCGGGATACCCTTTTTTGCCGAAGCCGCCCAGTGTAGGTTTTCAACTTCGCGGGTGTACATTTTTTCAATTTTATCCCTAACTTTTGCCCGAACCCTTCATTCTGTTTTCGGTTCGCCAGGATGCCCCATTTTTGCCTGGACTCTCTTTTTTTCTGTCCAGCGGGTCTATTTTAAGCAAAGTATTTTTTAACTGCGTCCGAATTCACAGGCGACGTGAAGTCTTCTCCGTCCATGGTGGACAACAACAACGCTCCTCCTGAAAAGACTTTACTGACAACGTATGGCCCTTCGTAGTTGGGGGTCCACTTGCCCCTGTGATCTGCTTGCGGCGGGAGAATCCTTTTCAGCACAAGGTCGCCCGTCTGAAAGCTTCGCGGATGTATCTTCTTGTCGTACGCTTTCTTCATTCGGCTCTGGTACAAACGACCGTATGCTAGGGAAGCTAGCCTCTTCTCGTCCATTAAGCTCAGTTGATTCAACCTGTCTTTCACCCATTCTGCCTCGTCCAGCTGAACGTCTCGCAATACCCTCAGAGAAGGGATCTCAACCTCTAATGGTAATACCGCTTCCATTCCGTATACCAACGAGAACGGAGTTGCCCCGGTTGATGTGCGTACCGTCGTACGATAACCGTGCAAAGCAAAAGGTAGCATTTCATGCCAATCCTTATAGGTCACCACCATTTTCTGAACAATTTTCTTGATATTCTTATTGGCCGCCTCAACAGCGCCATTCATCTTGGGTCGGTAAGGAGAGGAGTTGTGATGTTCGATCTTGAAATTCTGACAGAGCTCCTTCATCATTTTGTTGTTCAGATTTGAACCATTATCCGTGATTATCCGCTCGGGAATCCCATATCGGCAAATGATATCTCTCTTGATGAATCTGGCCACCACTTGCTTCGTTACATTTGCGTAAGACGCCGCTTCCACCCACTTGGTGAAATAATCGATTGCTACTAGGATGAACCGATGCCCGTTAGAAGCCGTCGGCTCGATCTTTCCAATCATATCGATTCCCCACATCGAGAATGGCCATGGAGATGACATCACATTTAGAGGACTCGGAGGCACGTGTATCTTGTCAGCATAGATTTGGCACTTGTGGCACTTCCTCGCGAACTTGAAACAATCAGTTTCCATCGTCAGCCAAAAGTAACCTGCCCTCAGCAGCTTTCTCGTCATAGCATGCCCACCAGCATGCGTGCCAAAGGTACCTTCGTGAATTTCCTCCATGAGAAGCTTTGCCTCGCTCTCGTCTACACAACGCAACAATACCAAATCGTGGTTTCTTCTGTACAAGACGCCATCCGGATTCAAGTAGAAATTGCCCGCTAATCTCCTGAGAGTCTTCTGATCTTGACTGGATGCCCCAGCCGGATACTCTTTGTTTTTCAGGAAATTAAGGATATCGAAATACCACGGTTTGTCGTCTGATGCTTCATCAATAGCAAATACATAAGCTGGCCTGTCCAACCGAGAGATAGTGATTTGGGGAGCTTCGTTCCAGAAGTTGACCTTGTACATGGAAGACAAAGTGGCGAGAGCGTCAGCCATTTGATTTTCGGCCCGCGGTACATGATGCAATTCAACCTTGTCGAAGAAAGGCAACAATATCCTTGCATAATTCATGTAATGTATCAAATTAGGCTGCCGTGTCTCCCATTCCCCTTTTATCTGATTCACTACCAGAGCTGAGTCTCCGTATACATCTAGATGTTTGATTCGCAAATCAATGGCTTCTTCAAGCCCCATTATACAGGCTTCGTATTCGGCCTCATTGTTGGTAACGGCAAAGGTCAATCGGGCAGTAAACGGGATGTGCGACCCGTGTGGCGTCGTGATGATTGCCCCTATTCCGCTACCGTAAGCATTCACAGCTCCGTCAAATATCATCTTCCATTTGGACCCCAACTCTGGTCCCTCGTCTGGCAATGGTTCTTCACAATCTTTCATCTTTAGGTACATGATATCCTCGTCAGGAAAATCAAACCTCATCGATTGGTACTCTTCAATAGGCTGCTCCGCCAGATACTCAGACAGCACACTCCCCTTTATAGCCTTTTGCGAGACGTATTGGATATCATATTCAGTCAAGACCATCTGCCAACGGGCAATTCTACCTGACAACGCCTGCTTTTCAAATACATATTTGATAGGATCCATCTTCGAGATGAGCATGGTTGTATGATTCAGCATGTACTGCCTCAAACGCTTGGCGGCCCAGGCTAGCGCGCAACAAGTTTTCTCCAGCATTGAGTATCGAGATTCACAGTCTGTAAACTTCTTACTCAGGTAATAGATCGCATGCTCTTTTCTTCCTGTCTCGTCGTGTTGACCGAGAACACAACCCATGCTTCCCTCAAGAACCGTCAAATACATTATCAAGGGTCTACCTGCCACTGGGGGTATCAAAATAGGAGGCTCCTGCAGATACTTCTTTATTTTATCGAACGCCTTTTGACAATTTTCGTTCCACGTTACAGCTTGATCTTTCTTCAACAACTTGAATAATGGTTCACACGTGGCCGTTAGGTGAGATATGAACCGGGCGATGTAGTTCAACCTCCCTAAAAACCCGCGCACCTCTTTCTCTGTTTTAGGCGTCGGCATTTCTTGAATCGCTTTTATTTTAGCAGGATCGACCTCTATTCCTCTTTCGCTTACGATAAACCCCAGCAGTTTACCCGATCTCACCCCGAAGGTGCATTTATTAGGGTTCAGCCTCAGCCTGAACTTCCTAAGCCTTTTAAATAGCTTTAGCAGATTCACCAGATGCTCTTCCTCCGTCTGGGATTTGGCAATCATATCGTCAACATATACTTCGATCTCTTTATGCATCATGTCATGGAAAAGAGTCGTCATCGCACGCTGATATGTTGCCCCAGCATTTTTCAAACCAAAGGGCATCACTTTGTAGCAAAATGTTCCCCACGGCGTTATGAAAGTAGTCTTCTCCATATCCTCTGGCGCCATTTTAATCTGATTATAGCCTGAAAAGCCATCCATGAAGGAGAATACGGAGTATTGAGCAGTATTATCAACTAACACGTCAATGTGAGGAAGTGGAAAGTCGTCTTTTGGGCTTGCTTTATTCAAATCTCTATAATCCACGCACATCCGAACCTTGCCATCTTTCTTCGGCACCGGTACGATGTTGGCAACCCATGAAGGATACTTCGTCACAGCCAGGAAACCAGCGTCCCACTGTTTCTGAACCTCCTCTTTGATCTTCATTGCCATATCTGGTCGAGTTCTGCGAAGCTTTTGTTTGACCGGCGGGCAATCTTCTTTCAGTGGCAGGCGGTGAACAACCATATCTGTATCGAGCCCTGGCATATCTTCATACGACCAAGCGAATACATCACTATACTCTTGGAGCATTTCAACCAGTCTTCGCTTGATATCTTCCTGCAGCACGGCTCCGATACGAATGTTTTTCTCAACCCCTTCCGACCCCAAATTGATAATTTCGATGACCTCGTCGTGAGGCAGAATGGCTCTTTCCTCTTGCTTTACTAACCAAGACAGTTCTTCAGGAACGTCGCTATCTTCGACAACCTCTTCTTCAGTCTGAAACACCGGGTGCTCAAAGTCGGGACGAGTCATAGGTGGTTCAAGGATGTCATCTGAAAATGTTATCCTGCAAAAGGAATGGTTAAGTGCTTCAAAATGCGTATAAAGCGAGTAACCACATTGCCATTTTATTGAAAAAATATAAAACAAGAAAGACAGGGATTACGGTACTTGCACATGAAAAAAACGCCATTTATTTAATGATTAACACGCAATGTTTATAACAACACAGCCCTAAGCAAATCCTGATGCCCCGGGCAAGACATCAGATTACTCAACAATTAATAAAGCAAAGCATTACTGTTTAAAAGTCACAGGAACAAGCTCCTGAATAGACCAGTTGCACAGTCCTTGTCCTGGCGTGCTTGGCTGAATCCAGGCATCCATATCACAGTCACTGTCTCCTTCATCAGACTCCGAAGCAGCATTGACAGTTTCATGACATACTCCACTGGCAGAGATGGTAATTGGCTTTCTGAAACGGGGGGCCCCCACGGAAGGAGTTGATGTCGACGGTTGGTACCCCAGTCCGAACCGGTCCATCTTCACAGGAATGTCCAGCACTTTGCCCCAGCCCTTGACTTCTCCTGCTTTCACTAGAGCTTGAGCTTCTTTATACGATGAGACAGCGATCTCTGGCACTTTGCTCGGCCCGGGACCTTTGTCCTTGATGCGCAAACCTTCGAATGCCTGGCAGGGCGTCTCGTGGATCTCTCCATCGACTTCCACATATTTAAACGACGATAGATGGCTGACCAGGATGTCCTCTTCTCCGCACACTGTGACTACACTGTCTCCGACCATATATTTTAACTTCTGATGCAGGGTAGACGTGACGGCCCCTGCCCCATGAATCCAGGGTCTTCCTAGCAAGCAGCTATACGCAGGCTGTATATCCATGATATAAAATTCCGTTGCAAACACTTCCGGCCCCACTTGCAGAGGCAAAGTAATCGATCCGAAGACTGTTCTCCGCGTGCCGTCAAATGCTCTGACTACCAAATCACTGGGTGTACACAAAATCCCTCGAACATCCAGCTTCATCATCGCCTTCTTGGGTAACACATTCAAAGATGACCCGGTGTCAACCAATACGTGCGACATTACTGATCCTCTACACTCAACAGATACGTGTAATGCCATATTATGATCTCTCCCTTTCGGAGTCAAGTCAAAATCGGTAAAACCCAAGCTGTGGCCTGCATTCACATGTGCCAATACTCCTTCTAGCTGATTTACGGAGACGTCTTGGGGTACAAAAGAAGTGTCCAGGACTTTCAGCAAAGCATTTCTGTGAGCTTCCGAACATAAGAGCAATGATAGGATAGATATTTTGGACGGTGTCTGCTGCAGATGCTCCACAATCTTATAATCACTTTTTCGAATCAAGCGCATGAACTCTTCTACATCCTTCGATGCCGCTTCTTTTTCACTTGCTTGTACCGGAACATTCTCAACCACTTTCCCTTTTCCTTTCGCTAGTCTTTCAGCCTCCACTTCAGGAGATATAAAGATCCTGCCACTCCTCGTCATGCCTCCTGAACCAACAACATTATCCACAATCTCCGCTGGCTGCTTGTTAACATCAATCTTTATCCCATCACAATACACCTCTAACCCATATGACCATGGGACTGCTTTCGTGTTCTCGTACGGGATTGGCCCGGCCTTAGTTATGGTGATCGGTGGCCGTTGAGCTGGTGCTGCAATAGTGATCGTCTTCCGAGGAATCGTTACCGTGGCCACATCACTCCGATTATCCACTACTGCCCCTGCAGGCTCGTCAGTTGCCGCTCGATCAAACTGCAATATGCCTTCGTCAATTAAAGCCTGAATGCCTTTCTTCAAATCCTCACACCCCCCAGCTAGGGTCCAACAATCTAAGCAATACTCGTTACATCCTGGGTAAACACCTCCTTGTAACAGTCGGCTCTTTATCTCGCTCAGCGGCGTCTTTAAATCTTCAACATTCATAATAAGATTCAGACCTTCCTCAGTCAGAACGGCGTTTGCCCCATGATTAGGCATGGGTTTCTGGACTATATTCGGACCTGCCGTTCCGAAATTGATAGTCTTGTTGTCTAAGAGATCCTGCACAACGTGCTTAAAAGCATGGCAACCTTCTATATCGTGACCCGGGGCCCCAGAATGAAACTCACAGTGCCTATTTGCATCGTAGCCGAACGGGGGAGCTCCCGTTATTGGTGCCAGAGTTCTTTTCTCTACCAGGTTTAATCCCAACAATGTCTGCAATAAATCGGCATAGGTTGAGGGAGGCTTCTCAAACACTCTTCTCGGTTTACTACCCTGGAATCTTCGTTGAGCCTGCTGTGCCCCCTGCTGAGGCTGCTGCTGCTGTGGCATTGGCTGTTGCTGAACCGGTTGTTGTTGCTGGAGTGGTTGTTGTTGATATGGGATAGTAACACTCGCCACCTGCTGCGGCTGACGATATTGACCTCGTCCCCTGCCTCGGCCCCGGCCTCGGCCTCCAAATACTGCGCTTGCCTCGCCCTGACGGCGTCCACCATAAGCTTTCATATTACTGCCAGATGCAGTTGATTCCTCGACTTGGAACTTTCCTTGCTTAATGTTACGTTCAATCTTTTCTCCCATTAGAATCAGGTCTGAAAAACTGGCCAGAGACGTGTGAAACAGCATATCATGAAACAGCCCTGTGAATGTGCCGACAAACATGTCATTCATTTCCTTATCTTCTACAGGAGGACGGACCCTGGAAGCCATATCGCGCCACCTTTGCGCGTACTCTTTAAAACTCTCCCCCTTCTTCTGCGAAAGCCCGGCCAACTGGACCCGATTGGGTGCCAGGTCGCTGTTATACTTGTAATGAGCTACGAACGCCTCCGCCAATTGCTTCCATGTCTTGATATCAGTTGGCTCCAACCCCATGTACCACTCTAGGGAAGGGCCCGACAGACTATCCTGAAAGAAATGCATTAGCATTCTTTCATCAGTTGAGTATGCAGACATCTTTCTGTAATAAGCTCGTACATGCACTTTTGGACATGTGTCTCCTTTGTACTTATCGAACGCAGGAGCTTTGAATTTAATTGGCACCCTCAAACCAGGTACCAGACCCATGGTTGCCATGTCCAATCCCACAGCACTTTGATTTAAGACTCCCTTCATCTGCTCTTCCAGCATTCTAATCTTTTGGGAATCATCCATCGGCCCTTCAAAACCTCCTCCGGAGAAGGCGTCCTCCTGCTGATCTTCTTGCCACATACCGTTTCCAGCTCCGTACCCATCATATCCATTATTACGTCCAGCTCTGATCTGATTCATCCCCGGACCTCGGCCTCTGTTGCCGTACCCTTGAACACCTCCAGCAGGACCAAAAGCCATAAATCCAGTACCGTTTCCGTTTCCAAAGCCTCTGTAACCCTGATTGACCATACCATAACCATCTTGCCCAAAGCCTTGAGCATTAAAGCCATACTTCCCAGTGTTATCGAATCCCTGATCGTTGAATCCGAATCCAGTATTGACAAAGCCATTGCCTCCTAGATTATCTCCCAAATTGACATCACCCAGCCCAGCATTATGGACAGCAGTCTCATTCCCCACTCCGACGTTACCATTCACAGCAGCGGTAGCGTTGTTGATATTAGCAGCAGGTGTATTGATTACAGGCGGAGCCACTGGCGTGGGAGTACCGTCTCCATGAGCAGTATCGACTCGGACAGACTGATGATCTTCATTACCATGACCAGCGTTTCGGGCCAACAGAGGCTGTACCATGGCCTGCAAATTCTCCTGCCCTTTCGATATAGCTTCCATGGTCTGCATGAAGAGGGCGAGCTTCTCGCGCACATCTTGCATCTCGTTCTGCATTTGGTCCATGATTTTTCAACAATTGGAGCGGGTAGAATAGCGGTGCGGATGTTGATCTGCAATCCTGTTAAGTACCTGATAAAAGCGAGAAATAAGACACTATTCAAAGATTACCTGTAATGCAATATGAATGCAATGCAATGTGTCTGTGCATTAGGGAAGTTCATTCCCCCAGTTCTAGTGCGAAGGTGCCGGTGCAGTGACAGTGCTGACAATAGGAATATCGGAGCTGAATCATAGAAAGCCTCATATATTGCAGGGAGAATCAATAAGCCCAGGGTACAATATCACTGAGAGTACAAAGAAGGCATGACCTCAACCAACAATCCTGGTGATGGTCAGCACTATGCAAATAAAGCATACAAGTTACTACATGAAATGATCAAATCCTCCCAAAAGTCTGGTACTCCTCTATCAACTTCTTGGTCTCCGGATGGCTTGGTCGATCAAGCAGCTCCTCAACAAGCTGGTTTCTCCTCTTAAGGACACGGCGTACGTCTTCAGCAGTTTCTTCCCATGTTGCTTCTCCGAAGCAATCTTCTAACTTTCGCTTCTGAGACACTGCTTCATCTCTGGATTTGATTGCCTTGTTCAGTGCATGCTGGACACTATACCGGGTCATCACTTCCTCCTCACACTTCTTGATGCTAGACTTCAACTTCTCTTCGAGGTCGGAAATTTGCTGCTTCAGCTTATCTTCCCTCTTCTTATTGTTGGTGAGAGTAGCATTCCAAGTCTTATTGCAAGAGGAGATTTCTCGGTGTGCTGCGTCGAGCGCCTTCTTTTTGGCTTCCAGCATGTCATGGGAGCTTCTGAACTCTTGCCCCAGACGTTCACGCTTTTTCTTTTCCTCAGTCAACTCAGCCCCTAACCTGTTTAGCAGCTCGATTTGTTGTTGGAAAGCATATACGGCCTTGTTTTTCTCGCTGCGTGCCTGGGCTAACTCTTGCTCTAACCCTTCATTAATCTTCATCAAGGCTTCTTTTTCTCTCACAACTTGCTCGTAGGCTTCCTTAGAAACAGTAGTTGGCTCTTCTGCCGGAAGAGGAACAATGATTGGTGCATCTGGAAATGGCATTAATAACTGACTTGCTCTTTCCTGAATCCAAACTCTATAAGGTGCATAGGCCTGACAGTCATTCTTTCCTAACAAAGGCTTCCCTCTGCGGTTAATACGCGTCCAGGCGTGTTGCAACTTGGCTAGTAACTCCCCCTTCAAATCCCCTGTGAAGTACAGAGATTCCTGTACTTCTTCCTCCTGAGGTGGATTCTTCAGTGCATATCCGAACTGGCGAATGAATAGAGAAGGGTTGTAATTGATACACCCTTTTCTTCCTATCAACGGCACATTAGGGTACCCAGAACAACTGAAGATGAGCTCAGATCCCAACAGATCTCTATCAAACCACTCCATATCTTCCGACGATAGCCTCATCAGGCGCTCCGGCCAACCAACTGGGACTGTAGTCTCTGCAACAGATACTCTCTTAGGAAGGTGACTCTCAAACCACATACTCAACAAGGGTACACACAGATGAACATTCTTCCCTCTTCCCTTCTCATTCTTGTAATGCAGTAAGTGGTAGAGATCTCCGAGTAAGGTAGGTACAGGATTACCAGCGGCAAACAAATAGAAGGCGTCGAAGTCCACAAAATCCGGTATATTGGGGAACAGTACTATGCCATAAATGCACAAGGCCAACACAGCATTGAAAGCAACCCAGCACCCGCTCTTGGCATACTCTTGGGCTTTACCAACTAAGAACTGAAGTGAGAAGCCTGGAACTCCACGGGAAACAGTAGTCACAAGTTCAGAAGCATCAATATGTAAGGCCTTTGCCAAATCCTCCGGCTTGGGCTTAGCGTCATAATGAATGAATGGAACCTGGTTCTGCATGGGCAGCTCAACATACTCAGCGTATTCCTCCAGAGTTGGTCCCATAATAAAGTCAGAGAACGTAAAGCACCTCAAAGCAGGGTCGTAGAATTGCATCAAAGCATACAGCCCATCTAACTCTACCTCTGTAGGTTTGCACACCAATCTCAATAATCTACCATAGCTCATCCGGAAGCTCCTACGAACACCCTCGTCAGAAAGAGAGATCAACCCAAGTAAAGGAACAATATCAGGCGTAGGCAATTTGTAAGCAACCGTTCTCCTTAAGCTAGTCATGATCAAACACTCAGAAGTCTGGGTACTAGAACTAGGGAAATGCAAATGCGCCTGCAGCACAGACACACGTTAGTGAAATGCAAATGGTAATGGATATGCAGTGATGCAATGCAAGTAACATGCAACAGGGACCAAAGCTGTAGCTGAATAGCCTGAACCCAATCAAGAAAGGTCTCAGATAGACCATCCAGAAGTCCTCAAGCCCTGGTCTCAGATATACCTCAAACAAAGCCCCAATACTGGTCTCTGATAGACCCCATAATCATAACCTAAATGGTCTCTGGCAGACCTCAGATCATATCCCCCACTGGTCTCTGACAGACCTCAGAACACACCTCCAAATAGTCTCTGACAGACCTCGGAACACACCAACTGGTCTCTGACAGACCTTAGAACCCTCCATAAATATCCAATATCCTGATCAACAAACAAACCGGTGGTCTGAAGGTCTAGTTACCTGCATAACCCTGAATCCCCTCACAGGTGGGTGGCCCTATAACTGGCACAAGGTACGACATCCTATGCGGTCGTCGGCGTCACAGACTTTCAGGGTTGATGATACGATTCCCAGAAGGAGTGGCATCATCAATTCCTGAAGAGGCCTCACTTAGCCAACTTCCAAATGATCGGTCCCCAGAGTCGACAATCCAACTAACCAGCAACCCACGCCAACCAAAGGAAGGGGCAGGAGGCCAACCAGAGGAACCTCGTCTGAGTGTAGATTTCATGGGACACCAAAGCAAGCAAAGCAAGCGGGCGCCCACTAATTTCTACTCTAATTCTAGGTGCACTCAAGCCCAGGTCCGGCTTATCTCTCAATATCAGAACACCCGTCACACCCCAGATACAGCAACAATAATCAATATATAAAGCTGAAAATACAAGGTTAGAAATATAAAATAACTCCATACAAAATCCTCGACGGGAAAACAAGCGCTAGGATTGACTCGCTCAAAGGGACGTTGGATCCCAAATGCATAAGAACCATCGCAGTCCTTAGCAGCCAGGGGACGTTGGATCCCCAGCAGAGTCGCCAGCTGTCGCTACTGCGAAAATCGGCGCCGGCTGAACAGAAGAGTCGCCACCGTGCGTTATTTATCCCACGGGAGGGAAAGGAAACGCTCAGAGTAAACCTCGCACAACACGGGAAAGGTATGGTCGTCGCAACCAAAACCTGGATTCGGGAGTCGGTTACGCAAGGGGAAGGTATTAGCACCCCTCACGTCCGTCGTACTCGACGGGATCCACGCTTGCTTTCGGGTATGGATTGTTATTCTATCTAAACTATAGGTCAAGGGTTAAAAAGAAAATAAAATGAAAATAAAAATGACTCGGCAAAGTATCGCACTTTATGCCTACGTATTCCCGTCTGGAACGAGAAATCAGAGTCAACGTAGTTCGCCTACCTACGGGAAAGGAGGGGAAGGTTGCTCGCTAGGATATCGCATCCTACGCCTACGTACTTTCACACGGCATGAAAGATCAGAGCAAACGTAGTTCGGGCCACGGAAGACACAAGCTTGTCCTTGATTGATTTTATTCCTTCTGAAAAAGGTTTTTTCTGATTAACAGTCCAAGAGGACAAAAATGACGTCTTGATGAGTTCACATTCTTTTACGGAAGAAGTGTCTTTTATTGTGTTTGAAATCTTTATGGTGTTTTTCTGTTTGTTTTGAGAAAGAAGAGACAGAACTCTAACCTACGGTTGCGAAGGGAAACAAACTAACCTAATGTTATCATGCATGGGTTAAGACCTAGTGTCTATCATGCTCCTCTCTTGCACAGAGAGAAACAGAGATCCTACGGGATAGGCAGAAACAGAAACAATAACAGATATAATAAAGCAGTAAAATGCATGGATGCAACAGTACAAGCGAGGCAAGGGAGTCCCACTCAACCTCGAACCTAGAAAACAATAGGCAAAAGTGAACAGACTTCACTTTCAACCCAGCAGGGTAAACAGCAAACAATACAACCCAGAAAACCAATCAATACATCAGCAATGAAATACAACAGCAAAAAGATAAACAGCTTCAGCAGCTCTGAATCAACATCTGGCTTCAAGTAATCTCCAATCAGCTACAGGCTTCAACAAGCATCAATCTCCATCTTCATGACCTTCAGGCAAGGGTTTTGATCATCAGTCTTCTATCTGCAATGGCTTTTCTTCAAGCTCAAACCTCCAGGATGAGGGATTAGTCACAAGAGTGAATTGGGTGTTAAGCAATCAGTTGACTACCAAAGGTGGTGAACAGACTGCTTCTAACACATATGACATTTTCTCTCAAGAGTTCTATCTCATAGACACTATCACCAAGCCTTCCAAAGGAAGGGGGTGAGTGTCTTAGAAAGACTCTGAATCACAGAGAAAAATGGATGCAGACAAGGCAATCCATGTTTGAGAAACAAGCTTTCTATTCTAGAGCTCTGCCTAGCTCCTAAACCCTAGTCTCCTCAGCATCTGCTAACAAGAAACTCCTCTTCAACTCTGGAAGTTGATCTTCAATCTCTGGATCTCCAATGGTCTTCATCTCCTCAAGTCTTCAGCTCTCCCAAGCTCCCAGACAATCCCAATACCCAAGCAAGCAAGCAATATTCCCCAGAGGGCACACCACACCAGTCAATCAGACATACACAGAGTATTAATAGCAGTAGGGGAATCCTGACTTTTTCTAAGGGATCTAATAACTACCCATAGCCCCTATAGTCCCATAACTAATCTAATTAAACCCTAAGTCCTAAGGGAAAAGAATCAAATCTCCTAAGTCATCACCTAAAAACCCTAATTTGTTCATGTTATTCACAATTACACTAAGCACCTAAATTTGATTTCTAAAAATGGGTACTAAATTGAATCTACAAGTTTAATGTCTCATCTAAGCAACCTAAAAAGAATGAACAAAAAATATGAAAGCATCTAGTAGAACAAAAATTAACAAACTCATGCATGAAATGAAACTATTTAAAATGTCATTTATTTGGAAAATATGGGAAAAATATCAAATAAAAAATAAAATGCAATTTTTATTTTTTATAATTTTCTAGACATCCTAAAGAAAATAATGTAAAAAGAATGAATTAAAAATGATTTTTTATCTATTTATTATGAATTTTTTAAAATGAATGAAAAAAATGAAAAGAAAATAATAAAGAAAAAGAAAGAAATAGCCAGGGGGTGAGAATAGCAGGATATTCACGTTCAGATTGAACTGGGCTCAGTACTGGGGGGTGGGGATATCACTAAAACACTTAGGCCCGCCCGTTTCATTAAATGAAACGGTGCGTTTAGGGCACCACTCTCAACTCCCTCCAAAACTCAGAATTGAATGAGAGCCACACGATGGGCTCTTTGGTCAATGGTCCAACAAGCAAGGGACGGTCACGATTGTATCTTCCACCTCCTGCCATGAAAGCTAGGGTTTACCTCCATGAAACTCCATGCACGCACCACTTTCAACCTCTCGGTTCTCTCTCCACAGCCCATGGATCAACACGATATAAACATGAAAAACGCTCCAATTTTCTTCCTCTACAAGACTATGGTCATAGTTCATTCTAAATCCCATTGAATCATTCAAACCGATCGAGACAAGTCTTGACTCCATGAAAATACTCTGGTATGCATCATCAAGATTCTCACTCAAACCTGTACTAATCTACTCTATGCCTAATGGTGATTATTCTGATCTATCAAGCTAACATTATAATGTACTATGCTATGAGTTCTAAATCCTAACAGTTTCAAGCACCTGCTAACAATTATCACTAAACAGCACCAAACTCATCCTAATCGTTCTACTAACAACCTAGATCACATCTAAACTAATAAAACCATGTAAATCTATCTATATCAAGCTATGGCAGAGAAAATGCACCTGATGCAAAAGCTTGGAGATGCTGATGGACTCGTGGATCTGAGGCTTCTAATGCTTGGATCTTGATCAACTATCTCAGTGCTTGATTCTGTTTGCAAAACCTTGATGATTCTTGCCTTGGATCTTGCTGTCCACTTGAAATTGCAATTTGGATATTGATGATTATGGTGCTCGAAAATGGATCAATTTCAATCAGATCTTTGTTGATCTTTAGTCCATGATGATGATTGAATATGGTGGAATCAATGTTGATGAGAATTGATGCTGAATTTGTGAGATTGAAGTGAACTTGCAACTTGGAGAATGAGAGAACTTTGGGAAATTTTTGGTGAAAAATGAATTCAACCCTTGCTCAATTCTGATTTCATGAATATATAGTGCTCAAATGAACTTTCTAGAACCATATTGCAACTTCCCTTGCATTCCCAATTGAATCCATTTTGGTTATGTTTCTTCAAATGCAAGTAACCATAAATAACTTTGATTTTTTCCACTAAGCTCAAAAATGTACTTGAACCATTGTTCTTAGAATGTGTTTTGGACCCAGAATCATATATGGGAAGTCTCCATTTGGACTTATAAATCTCTCAAACCATTTTTCACTTTGACTTTATTTAAGTTATAAGCCATTTTAGTTCAAATTTGACCAATCATGCAACTTCATGTTATGAGCTTTTCCAACAATTTGTGACCTTCTTTCTAGACTTAAAATCACATTTTGAGCAAGTTTGATGTTGTAAGTTTTTCCATTTGAGGCCTCCTTGTATGAGTTTTGGACATAGGTTAAAATGACCTGTAATTCACAAATGACCAAAATACCCTTTGCTTGCCAAGACCATAAGTTGAGCTCCACACATCATATGAGGGCATGCTATACCATTCTAGAAAGCTAAGACAATGAGGAAAAATTCTTATGTTGACCAGAAATTCACTTGAAATCTCCTTGAGGGGTAAAACTAGCTTGGAAGTCAAGTCACTTTCACAGACAAAATTTCAGATACCTCAGATGACCTGTAACTTGCAAGGACCATAACTTGAGTTCTATAAATCTCCTTGATGTCTTCCACCACTCAAATTAAAGGTCTTGCGATCCTCTACAAGTTTCATGTTGGCCAAGGATCCATTTGAAGCTAGCATTTTGACTTATCTTGCTTGGAAATTTGACCTAAACTAGGGGATTTTACACAGAAACCCTAATTTAGAAGCTCCTCTTCTCCTTGATTTCTCTTGAATTCTTCTTGGCATATCTCCATATCCTTCTTTATATGTCCAATGATGAACCCCACATCTCTCCACTAGGCTTGAATGCCCCTTAAATCAGTCAATTGACCTAGGGTTGACCCAGATGAAACCCTAGTTGACTGCCTTCAGCTATAGCTCTTGTGCTCTCATCAATGACTTGTCTCCTTCTTTAAATGACTTTCTAAGTCTCTCATAATGTCTAGATACTATCCATGCCTTCAACTCACAGCTCACAACCCTCTTGTTGACCCTCAGATACCCTCAACTAGGAGATGGACTCAAGGCTTGATCTGCTGAACTCTTTGCTTTCAAATTCTTTCCTGATGACTTGAATGAGATTGAATTGGGATAATAACCTCCTGATAGGCTTCTAGAGATGAGAATAATGATTGGTCCCCCTGCTGTATGACTTGCTATGCTTATGCTATGTAGATGATTAGACTATGCACATGACTCTATATGCAAATGCTAATGATATTGAAACATAAACCAAGTGAATAAGGTTGGGCAAATTTTAGGGTGATCAGCTGCCCCTATTCAAGCGGCTTGGACCCGATTGGGTGAAGAGCCCGGAGCCTTCAGACATTCGCGGTACGAGACGGTTGAATACTAGGAACCCAGAAATTTGCCAACCGCAGAAATAAACTGCGCCACTGCTTGGGGAACGACATTCATCAGCTGAATTTAACTGTTACGGCAACCCACTGATCTCGTGCGACCGTGCTGGGGATTGTCTTCATCGTTCTGAAGAGGATTCTATCATAACAGATTGCTTGCTTGTCCACGTTAGGACTCTGTCTGTCATCAATACGAAGAAATCTCAACTAAAACCTGTCCACGTTAGGACTCCACTTGCTGTTAACCCAGAAAAATCTCGGCAACTCCGCTGGGGATAATTCGTCTGCATTTCCATAAACTGGATCGTCCACGTTAGGAATAAAACTCTTTCACGCTAGGAGTAACACCTGTCCACGTTAGGAATCATTTCTTCTGTATCTGTCCACGTCAGGACTAACCCTTTCATCTTTCCACGTCAGGAAGCAATCTTCTTTCCGCATAAGGAGAACTATATCAATCTGTCCACGTAAGGACTCCAATACCACTTGACATGTCCGCGTCAGGACTCCAATCTTTCCACATAAGGAATTCAACTCTGGTTCTGAACCTGTCCACGTCAGGACTCAACTTTCCACGTAAGGAGTACATCATTCTTCCACGTCAGGAATCAACTTTTCTTTCCACGTCAGGAATACAAGCCTCTTTCCACGTAAGGAATGCTATCCGTTTTCCACGCAAGGAAACATAACTTTTCCATATAAGGCAACCAATTCCTTCCGATTTGTCCGCGTCAGGACTACATTTTTCCACGTAAGGAATGCCATCTTAATCTGTCCACGTAAGGACTCCCCTCTTTCCACGTTAGGAATCACCTCTTTCCATGTAAGGAATCCTCTTCTGATATGTCCGCGTAAGGACTACATCGTCCACGTTAGGACCCACTTCTCCCCGTTAGGAATAATACTTTCTTTGATTTGTCCACGTCAGGACACTGATCTCGTCTTGATTTGTCCATGTCAGGACTCAGGCGTCTTCGACCTGCTGAGGAAATAAGGCTTGTCCACGTAAGGACTCACACCCTTGTCTGATCTGTCCACGTCAGGGCACCAACACAAAGAGTAATTACTTTTGTCAACGTCATGACCTCCCATTCCACTAATTTCGAGAACCCGAATCTGCCCACGTTAGGACTAACACACCTCACCAATCCGGGGAAATAAACCTGTCCACGTTAGGACGCCCACTTCTGAAGAAATCCCGTCAATATAGGAATAAATTGTCCACGTCAGGACTTAGTTCTCCAATGATCCTCACCCACAAACTTCTCAGCACCAACGTGACAGCGACTTTGAGATGGACTCTACTGGGGATGTTTGGAAACCAAACTATCGGACGCCTGCTCTAGTAACCGGCGGTGGCCTCTGAAATTCTGATTCATGGAACCCCTGATGACAACTAATTCTGCCTGGGAATAAAGAGAAACTTATCCTGGTAACTCTGTGGGGAATACTGCCGAAACTGACATTATCCTTGGATGCCTCATGCCGAGATCTCGACTGTTTGGTAGTTCATTTGAGCAAGAGTTCTCTCCACCTGAACTGCTAGAGTACAGAAACTGCTTCAGCAAAATAAATGCTGGAAGGATAATGCCGACTCCGCCGGGGATAGCCAGATGCTACAGAATTATTCCAGCAAAATAAATGCTGGAAGGGTGAAGTCAACCCTGCTGGGAAATTGGGAACTCAAACCAAACACCCTATTGAGGTAACCCCCTGCTGGGGAATATAACTTTGCTGGGGAATAGTAGATGTGCCTGGTATGATTGAACTTTCTGCTGGAACGTGAACTGATATTACACAGTATCTCTGACAAAATAAATAACAGGAACCACCATCAACTCTGCTTGGGATAGTCTTAATCTTCGAGTTCCACTGGAAGGAATGAAAACACTTGCAAAGAGAATTCCGCTGGGGATGGGATGATTCTCTCGGGGTGAAATCCACTGACTCCGCTGGGGGAGAGTGCATGATCCTGCGGGGAAAGATGAACCTGTCTGAACACAGCCTTATGATCTTGGAATCGCCAAACTCTGTTGAGGACGAATAACTTTTCTGCTCCCTTTGGGTAAGCTACGGCTAGCTGGGGAATTCTATCCTTCTTCAGGAAGAACATGCATGACCTGCATGGGGATTAAGTCTTTCGTTATCGCAATCTTTTGATCATCTTCCTCGTATGGTTATGAAACCTGTAACAACACAAACAAGACACGACAAGCCTATGCAATCAAATCAATTCAGGTTAGTGACGTTACACTCAGTTAATTCAAAGCTTTAACAATTGTTGGCAAGGGCCAGTGATGTTATACTCATGCTAGCTTCACTAAACTTAGGCGTTTTATTATGCACAAAACAGTAAAGAACCATCATCAAGTACTGAATAACATATTTTATTGATCGGGCCCCTGAATGGGCGGAGTTTTATACATGGGATGTAACTCCTGAAATGAGGAAGCTACGCAAAGCAAATATACAAGTATGCAAGTATGCACAAGAAGCATGAATATTTTGACAAATTAAATTTTGTACACATGTCGGCAACGGGATGCAGATGAACACCACGAAATGATCCTCCTATGACTCATCCGACTCTAATGCCTTCCCGGTATCCCCACTTCTGAAGAGATTGTATCCGATAACTGGCTCCTTAGACATATTCTCCCGCATTGATGCTCGTTGAATTCGGACCGCAGTCATTTGCTTTTCAAATCCCTAACTTTTGCGTGAACCGCCCTTTACGGGTTTTCAGTTCACCGGGATACCCTTTTTTGCCGAAGCCGCCCAGTGTAGGTTTTCAACTTCGCGGGTGTACATTTTTTCAATTTTATCCCTAACTTTTGCCCGAACCCTTCATTCTGTTTTCGGTTCGCCAGGATGCCCCATTTTTTCCTGGACTCTCTTTTTTTCTGTCCAGCGGGTCTATTTTAAGCAAAGTATTTTTTAACTGCGTCCGAATTCACAGGCGACGTGAAGTCTTCTCCGTCCATAGTGGACAACAACAACGCTCCTCCTGAAAAGACTTTACTGACAACGTATGGCCCTTCGTAGTTGGGGGTCCACTTGCCCCTGTGATCTGCTTGCGGCGGGAGAATCCTTTTCAGCACAAGGTCGCCCGTCTGAAAGCTTCGCGGATGTATCTTCTTGTCGTACGCTTTCTTCATTCGGCTCTGGTACAAACGACCGTATGCTAGGGAAGCTAGCCTCTTCTCGTCCATTAAGCTCAGTTGATTCAACCTGTCTTTCACCCATTCTGCCTCGTCCAGCTGAACGTCTCGCAATACCCTCAGAGAAGGGATCTCAACCTCTAATGGTAATACCGCTTCCATTCCGTATACCAACGAGAACGGAGTTGCCCCGGTTGATGTGCGTACCGTCGTACGATAACCGTGCAAAGCAAAAGGTAGCATTTCATGCCAATCCTTATAGGTCACCACCATTTTCTGAACAATTTTCTTGATATTCTTATTGGCCGCCTCAACAGCGCCATTCATCTTGGGTCGGTAAGGAGAGGAGTTGTGATGTTCGATCTTGAAATTCTGACAGAGCTCCTTCATCATTTTGTTGTTCAGATTTGAACCATTATCCGTGATTATCCGCTCGGGAATCCCATATCGGCAAATGATATCTCTCTTGATGAATCTGGCCACCACTTGCTTCGTTACATTTGCGTAAGACGCCGCTTCCACCCACTTGGTGAAATAATCGATTGCTACTAGGATGAACCGATGCCCGTTAGAAGCCGTCGGCTCGATCTTTCCAATCATATCGATTCCCCACATCGAGAATGGCCATGGAGATGACATCACATTTAGAGGACTCGGAGGCACGTGTATCTTGTCAGCATAGATTTGGCACTTGTGGCACTTCCTCGCGAACTTGAAACAATCAGTTTCCATCGTCAGCCAAAAGTAACCTGCCCTCAGCAGCTTTCTCGTCATAGCATGCCCACCAGCATGCGTGCCAAAGGTACCTTCGTGAATTTCCTCCATGAGAAGCTTTGCCTCGCTCTCGTCTACACAACGCAACAATACCAAATCGTGGTTTCTTCTGTACAAGACGCCATCCGGATTCAAGTAGAAATTGCCCGCTAATCTCCTGAGAGTCTTCTGATCTTGACTGGATGCCCCAGCCGGATACTCTTTGTTTTTCAGGAAATTAAGGATATCGAAATACCACGGTTTGTCGTCTGATGCTTCATCAATAGCAAATACATAAGCTGGCCTGTCCAACCGAGAGATAGTGATTTGGGGAGCTTCGTTCCAGAAGTTGACCTTGTACATGGAAGACAAAGTGGCGAGAGCGTCAGCCATTTGATTTTCGGCCCGCGGTACATGATGCAATTCAACCTTGTCGAAGAAAGGCAACAATATCCTTGCATAATTCATGTAATGTATCAAATTAGGCTGCCGTGTCTCCCATTCCCCTTTTATCTGATTCACTACCAGAGCTGAGTCTCCGTATACATCTAGATGTTTGATTCGCAAATCAATGGCTTCTTCAAGCCCCATTATACAGGCTTCGTATTCGGCCTCATTGTTGGTAACGGCAAAGGTCAATCGGGCAGTAAACGGGATGTGCGACCCGTGTGGCGTCGTGATGATTGCCCCTATTCCGCTACCGTAAGCATTCACAGCTCCGTCAAATATCATCTTCCATTTGGACCCCAACTCTGGTCCCTCGTCTGGCAATGGTTCTTCACAATCTTTCATCTTTAGGTACATGATATCCTCGTCAGGAAAATCAAACCTCATCGATTGGTACTCTTCAATAGGCTGCTCCGCCAGATACTCAGACAGCACACTCCCCTTTATAGCCTTTTGCGAGACGTATTGGATATCATATTCAGTCAAGACCATCTGCCAACGGGCAATTCTACCTGACAACGCCTGCTTTTCAAATACATATTTGATAGGATCCATCTTCGAGATGAGCATGGTTGTATGATTCAGCATGTACTGCCTCAAACGCTTGGCGGCCCAGGCTAGCGCGCAACAAGTTTTCTCCAGCATTGAGTATCGAGATTCACAGTCTGTAAACTTCTTACTCAGGTAATAGATCGCATGCTCTTTTCTTCCTGTCTCGTCGTGTTGACCGAGAACACAACTCATGCTTCCCTCAAGAACCGTCAAATACATTATCAAGGGTCTACCTGCCACTGGGGGTATCAAAATAGGAGGCTCCTGCAGATACTTCTTTATTTTATCGAACGCCTTTTGACAATTTTCGTTCCACGTTACAGCTTGATCTTTCTTCAACAACTTGAATAATGGTTCACACGTGGCCGTTAGGTGAGATATGAACCGGGCGATGTAGTTCAACCTCCCTAAAAACCCGCGCACCTCTTTCTCTGTTTTAGGCGTCGGCATTTCTTGAATCGCTTTTATTTTAGCAGGATCGACCTCTATTCCTCTTTCGCTTACGATAAACCCCAGCAGTTTACCCGATCTCACCCCGAAGGTGCATTTATTAGGGTTCAGCCTCAGCCTGAACTTCCTAAGCCTTTTAAATAGCTTTAGCAGATTCACCAGATGCTCTTCCTCCGTCTGGGATTTGGCAATCATATCGTCAACATATACTTCGATCTCTTTATGCATCATGTCATGGAAAAGAGTCGTCATCGCACGCTGATATGTTGCCCCAGCATTTTTCAAACCAAAGGGCATCACTTTGTAGCAAAATGTTCCCCACGGCGTTATGAAAGTAGTCTTCTCCATATCCTCTGGCGCCATTTTAATCTGATTATAGCCTGAAAAGCCATCCATGAAGGAGAATACGGAGTATTGAGCAGTATTATCAACTAACACGTCAATGTGAGGAAGTGGAAAGTCGTCTTTTGGGCTTGCTTTATTCAAATCTCTATAATCCACGCACATCCGAACCTTGCCATCTTTCTTCGGCACCGGTACGATGTTGGCAACCCATGAAGGATACTTCGTCACAGCCAGGAAACCAGCGTCCCACTGTTTCTGAACCTCCTCTTTGATCTTCATTGCCATATCTGGTCGAGTTCTGCGAAGCTTTTGTTTGACCGGCGGGCAATCTTCTTTCAGTGGCAGGCGGTGAACAACCATATCTGTATCGAGCCCTGGCATATCTTCATACGACCAAGCGAATACATCACTATACTCTTGGAGCATTTCAACCAGTCTTCGCTTGATATCTTCCTGCAGCACGGCTCCGATACGAATGTTTTTCTCAACCCCTTCCGACCCCAAATTGATAATTTCGATGACCTCGTCGTGAGGCAGAATGGCTCTTTCCTCTTGCTTTACTAACCAAGACAGTTCTTCAGGAACGTCGCTATCTTCGACAACCTCTTCTTCAGTCTGAAACACCGGGTGCTCAAAGTCGGGACGAGTCATAGGTGGTTCAAGGATGTCATCTGAAAATGTTATCCTGCAAAAGGAATGGTTAAGTGCTTCAAAATGCGTATAAAGCGAGTAACCACATTGCCATTTTATTGAAAAAATATAAAACAAGAAAGACAGGGATTACGGTACTTGCACATGAAAAAAAACGCCATTTATTTAATGATTAACACGCAATGTTTATAACAACACAGCCCTAAGCAAATCCTGATGCCCCGGGCAAGACATCAGATTACTCAACAATTAATAAAGCAAAGCATTACTGTTTAAAAGTCACAGGAACAAGCTCCTGAATAGACCAGTTGCACAGTCCTTGTCCTGGCGTGCTTGGCTGAATCCAGGCATCCATATCACAGTCACTGTCTCCTTCATCAGACTCAGAAGCAGCATTGACAGTTTCATGACATACTCCACTGGCAGAGATGGTAATTGGCTTTCTGAAACGGGGGGCCCCCACGGAAGGAGTTGATGTCGACGGTTGGTACCCCAGTCCGAACCGGTCCATCTTCACAGGAATGTCCAGCACTTTGCCCCAGCCCTTGACTTCTCCTGCTTTCACTAGAGCTTGAGCTTCTTTATACGATGAGACAGCGATCTCTGGCACTTTGCTCGGCCCGGGACCTTTGTCCTTGATGCGCAAACCTTCGAATGCCTGGCAGGGCGTCTTGTGGATCTCTCCATCGACTTCCACATATTTAAACGACGATAGATGGCTGACCAGGATGTCCTCTTCTCCGCACACTGTGACTACACTGTCTCCGACCATATATTTTAACTTCTGATGCAGGGTAGACGTGACGGCCCCTGCCCCATGAATCCAGGGTCTTCCTAGCAAGCAGCTATACGCAGGCTGTATATCCATGATATAAAATTCCGTTGCAAACACTTCCGGACCCACTTGCAGAGGCAAAGTAATCGATCCGAAGACTGTTCTCCGCGTGCCGTCAAATGCTCTGACTACCAAATCACTGGGTGTACACAAAATCCCTCGAACATCCAGCTTCATCATCGCCTTCTTGGGTAACACATTCAAAGATGACCCGGTGTCAACCAATACGTGCGACATTACTGATCCTCTACACTCAACAGATACGTGTAATGCCATATTATGATCTCTCCCTTTCGGAGTCAAGTCAAAATCGGTAAAACCCAAGCTGTGGCCTGCATTCACATGTGCCAATACTCCTTCTAGCTGATTTACGGAGACGTCTTGGGGTACAAAAGAAGTGTCCAGGACTTTCAGCAAAGCATTTCTGTGAGCTTCCGAACATAAGAGCAATGATAGGATAGATATTTTGGACGGTGTCTGCTGCAGATGCTCCACAATCTTATAATCACTTTATCGAATCAAGCGCATGAACTCTTCTACATCCTTCGATGCCGCTTCTTTTTCACTTGCTTGTACCGGAACATTCTCAACCACTTTCCCTTTTCCTTTCGCTAGTCTTTCAGCCTTCACTTCAGGAGATATAAAGATCCTGCCACTCCTCGTCATGCCTCCTGAACCAACAACATTATCCACAATCTCCGCTGGCTGCTTGTTAACATCAATCTTTATCCCATCACAATACACCTCTAACCCATATGACCATGGGACTGCTTTCGTGTTCTCGTACGGGATTGGCCCGGCCTTAGTTATGGTGATCGGTGGCCGTTGAGCTGGTGCTGCAATAGTGATCGTCTTCCGAGGAATCGTTACCGTGGCCACATCACTCCGATTATCCACTACTGCCCCTGCAGGCTCGTCAGTTGCCGCTCGATCAAACTGCAATATGCCTTCGTCAATTAAAGCCTGAATGCCTTTCTTCAAATCCTCACACCCCCCAGCTAGGGTCCAACAATCTAAGCAATACTCGTTACATCCTGGGTAAACACCTCCTTGTAACAGTCGGCTCTTTATCTCGCTCAGCGGCGTCTTTAAATCTTCAACATTCATAATAAGATTCAGACCTTCCTCAGTCAGAACGGCGTTTGCCCCATGATTAGGCATGGGTTTCTGGACTATATTCGGACCTGCCGTTCCGAAATTGATAGTCTTGTTGTCTAAGAGATCCTGCACAACGTGCTTAAAAGCATGGCAACCTTCTATATCGTGACCCGGGGCCCCAGAATGAAACTCACAGTGCCTATTTGCATCGTAGCCGAACGGGGGAGCTCCCGTTATTGGTGCCAGAGTTCTTTTCTCTACCAGGTTTAATCCCAACAATGTCTGCAATAAATCGGCATAGGTTGAGGGAGGCTTCTCAAACACTCTTCTCGGTTTACTACCCTGGAATCTTCGTTGAGCCTGCTGTGCCCCCTGCTGTGGCTGCTGCTGCTGTGGCATTGGCTGTTGCTGAACCGGTTGTTGTTGCTGGAGTGGTTGTTGTTGATATGGGATAGTAACACTCGCCACCTGCTGCGGCTGACGATATTGACCTCGTCCCCTGCCTCGGCCCCGGCCTCGGCCTCCAAATACTGCGCTTGCCTCGCCCTGACGGCGTCCACCATAAGCTTTCATATTACTGCCAGATGCAGTTGATTCCTCGACTTGGAACTTTCCTTGCTTAATGTTACGTTCAATCTTTTCTCCCATTAGAATCAGGTCTGAAAAACTGGCCAGAGACGTGTGAAACAGCATATCATGAAACAGCCCTGTGAATGTGCCGACAAACATGTCATTCATTTCCTTATCTTCTACAGGAGGACGGACCCTGGCAGCCATATCGCGCCACCTTTGCGCGTACTCTTTAAAACTCTCCCCCTTCTTCTGCGAAAGCCCGGCCAACTGGACCCGATTGGGTGCCAGGTCGCTGTTATACTTGTAATGAGCTACGAACGCCTCCTCCAATTGCTTCCATGTCTTGATATCAGTTGGCTCCAACCCCATGTACCACTCTAGGGAAGGGCCCGACAGACTATCCTGAAAGAAATGCATTAGCATTCTTTCATCAGTTGAGTATGCAGACATCTTTCTGTAATAAGCTCGTACATGCACTTTTGGACATGTGTCTCCTTTGTACTTATCGAACGCAGGAGCTTTGAATTTAATTGGCACCCTCAAACCAGGTACCAGACCCATGGTTGCCATGTCCAATCCCACAGCACTTTGATTTAAGACTCCCTTCATCTGCTCTTCCAGCATTCTAATCTTTTGGGAATCATCCATCGGCCCTTCAAAACCTCCTCCGGAGAAGGCGTCCTCCTGCTGATCTTCTTGCCACATACCGTTTCCAGCTCCGTACCCATCATATCCATTATTACGTCCAGCTCTGATCTGATTCATCCCCGGACCTCGGCCTCTGTTGCCGTACCCTCGAACACCTCCAGCAGGACCAAAAGCCATAAATCCAGTACCGTTTCCGTTTCCAAAGCCTCCGTAACCCTGATTGACCATACCATAACCATCTTGCCCAAAGCCTTGAGCATTAAAGCCATACTTCCCAGTGTTATCGAATCCCTGATCGTTGAATCCGAATCCAGTATTGACAAAGCCATTGCCTCCTAGATTATCTCCCAAATTGACATCACCCAGCCCAGCATTATGGACAGCAGTCTCATTCCCCACTCCGACGTTACCATTCACAGCAGCGGTAGCGTTGTTGATATTAGCAGCAGGTGTATTGATTACAGGCGGAGCCACTGGCGTGGGAGTACCGTCTCCATGAGCAGTATCGACTCGGACAGACTGATGATCTTCATTACCATGACCAGCGTTTCGGGCCAACAGAGGCTGGACCATGGCCTGCAAATTCTCCTGCCCTTTCGCTATAGCTTCCATGGTCTGCATGAAGAGGGCGAGCTTCTCGCGCACATCTTGCATCTCGTTCTGCATTTGGTCCATGATTTTTCGACAATTGGAGCGGGTAGAATAGCGGTGCGGATGTTGATCTGCAATCCTGTTAAGTACCTGATAAAAGCGAGAAATAAGACACTATTCAAAGATTACCTGTAATGCAATATGAATGCAATGCAATGTGTCTGTGCATTAGGGAAGTTCATTCCCCCAGTTCTAGTGCGAAGGTGCCGGTGCAGTGACAGTGCTGACAATAGGAATATCGGAGCTGAATCATAGAAAGCCTCATATATTGCAGGGAGAATCAATAAGCCCAGGGTACAATATCACTGAGAGTACAAAGAAGGCATGACCTCAACCAACAATCCTGGTGATGGTCAGCACTATGCAAATAAAGCATACAAGTTACTACATGAAATGATCAAATCCTCCCAAAAGTCTGGTACTCCTCTATCAACTTCTTGGTCTCCGGATGGCTTGGTCGATCAAGCAGCTCCTCAACAAGCTGGTTTCTCCTCTTAAGGACACGGCGTACGTCTTCAGCAGTTTCTTCCCATGTTGCTTCTCCGAAGCAATCTTCTAACTTTCGCTTCTGAGACACTGCTTCATCTCTGGATTTGATTGCCTTGTTCAGTGCATGCTGGACACTATACCGGGTCATCACTTCCTCCTCACACTTCTTGATGCTAGACTTCAACTTCTCTTCGAGGTCGGAAATTTGCTGCTTCAGCTTATCTTCCCTCTTCTTATTGTTGGTGAGAGTAGCATTCCAAGTCTTATTGCAAGAGGAGATTTCTCGGTGTGCTGCGTCGAGCGCCTTCTTTTTGGCTTCCAGCATGTCATGGGAGCTTCTGAACTCTTGCCCCAGACGTTCACGCTTTTTCTTTTCCTCAGTCAACTCAGCCCCTAACCTGTTTAGCAGCTCGATTTGTTGTTGGAAAGCATATACGGCCTTGTTTTTCTCGCTGCGTGCCTGGGCTAACTCTTGCTCTAACCCTTCATTAATCTTCATCAAGGCTTCTTTTTCTCTCACAACTTGCTCGTAGGCTTCCTTAGAAACAGTAGTTGGCTCTTCTGCCGGAAGAGGAACAATGATTGGTGCATCTGGAAATGGCATTAATAACTGACTTGCTCTTTCCTGAATCCAAACTCTATAAGGTGCATAGGCCTGACAGTCATTCTTTCCTAACAAAGGCTTCCCTCTGCGGTTAATACGCGTCCAGGCATGTTGCAACTTGGCTAGTAACTCCCCCTTCAAATCCCCTGTGAAGTACAGAGATTCCTGTACTTCTTCCTCCTGAGGTGGATTCTTCAGTGCATATCCGAACTGGCGAATGAATAGAGAAGGGTTGTAATTGATACACCCTTTTCTTCCTATCAACGGCACATTAGGGTACCCAGAACAACTGAAGATGAGCTCAGATCCCAACAGATCTCTATCAAACCACTCCATATCTTCCGACGATAGCCTCATCAGGCGCTCCGGCCAACCAACTGGGACTGTAGTCTCTGCAACAGATACTCTCTTAGGAAGGTGACTCTCAAACCACATACTCAACAAGGGTACACACAGATGAACATTCTTCCCTCTTCCCTTCTCATTCTTGTAATGCAGTAAGTGGTAGAGATCTCCGAGTAAGGTAGGTACAGGATTACCAGCGGCAAACAAATAGAAGGCGTCGAAGTCCACAAAATCCGGTATATTGGGGAACAGTACTATGCCATAAATGCACAAGGCCAACACAGCATTGAAAGCAACCCAGCACCCGCTCTTGGCATACTCTTGGGCTTTACCAACTAAGAACTGAAGTGAGAAGCCTGGAACTCCACGGGAAACAGTAGTCACAAGTTCAGAAGCATCAATATGTAAGGCCTTTGCCAAATCCTCCGGCTTGGGCTTAGCGTCATAATGAATGAATGGAACCTGGTTCTGCATGGGCAGCTCAACATACTCAGCGTATTCCTCCAGAGTTGGTCCCATAATAAAGTCAGAGAACGTAAAGCACCTCAAAGCAGGGTCGTAGAATTGCATCAAAGCATACAGCCCATCTAACTCTACCTCTGTAGGTTTGCACACCAATCTCAATAATCTACCATAGCTCATCCGGAAGCTCCTACGAACACCCTCGTCAGCAAGAGAGATCAACCCAAGTAGAGGAACAATATCAGGCGTAGGCAATTTGTAAGCAACCGTTCTCCTTAAGCTAGTCATGATCAAACACTCAGAAGTCTGGGTACTAGAACTAGGGAAATGCAAATGCGCCTGCAGCACAGACACACGTTAGTGAAATGCAAATGGTAATGGATATGCAGTGATGCAATGCAAGTAACATGCAACAGGGACCAAAGCTGTAGCTGAATAGCCTGAACCCAATCAAGAAAGGTCTCAGATAGACCATCCAGAAGTCCTCAAGCCCTGGTCTCAGATATACCTCAAACAAAGCCCCAATACTGGTCTCTGATAGACCCCATAATCATAACCTAAATGGTCTCTGGCAGACCTCAGATCATATCCCCCACTGGTCTCTGACAGACCTCAGAACACACCTCCAAATAGTCTCTGACAGACCTCGGAACACACCAACTGGTCTCTGACAGACCTTAGAACCCTCCATAAATATCCAATATCCTGATCAACAAACAAACCGGTGGTCTGAAGGTCTAGTTACCTGCATAACCCTGAATCCCCTCACAGGTGGGTGGCCCTATAACTGGCACAAGGTACGGCATCCTATGCGGTCGTCGGCGTCACAGACTTTCAGGGTTGATGATACGATTCCCAGAAGGAGTGGCATCATCAATTCCTGAAGAGGCCTCACTTAGCCAACTTCCAAATGATCGGTCCCCAGAGTCGACAATCCAACTAACCAGCAACCCACGCCAACCAAAGGAAGGGGCAGGAGGCCAACCAGAGGAACCTCGTCTGAGTGTAGATTTCATGGGACACCAAAGCAAGCAAAGCAAGCGGGCGCCCACTAATTTCTACTCTAATTCTAGGTGCACTCAAGCCCAGGTCCGGCTTATCTCTCAATATCAGAACACCCGTCACACCCCAGATACAGCAACAATAATCAATATATAAAGCTGAAAATACAAGGTTAGAAATATAAAATAACTCCATACAAAATCCTCGACGGGAAAACAAGCGCTAGGATTGACTCGCTCAAAGGGACGTTGGATCCCAAATGCATAAGAACCATCGCAGTCCTTAGCAGCCAGGGGACGTTGGATCCCCAGCAGAGTCGCCAGCTGTCGCTACTGCGAAAATCGGCGCCGGCTGAACAGAAGAGTCGCCACCGTGCGTTATTTATCCCACGGGAGGGAAAGGAAACGCTCAGAGTAAACCTCGCACAACACGGGAAAGGTATGGTCGTCGCAACCAAAACCTGGATTCGGGAGTCGGTTACGCAAGGGGAAGGTATTAGCACCCCTCACGTCCGTCGTACTCGACGGGATCCACGCTTGCTTTCGGGTATGGATTGTTATTCTATCTAAACTATAGGTCAAGGGTTAAAAAGAAAATAAAATGAAAATAAAAATGACTCGGCAAAGTATCGCACTTTATGCCTACGTATTCCCGTCTGGAACGAGAAATCAGAGTCAACGTAGTTCGCCTACCTACGGGAAAGGAGGGGAAGGTTGCTCGCTAGGATATCGCATCCTATGCCTACGTACTTTCACACGGCATGAAAGATCAGAGCAAACGTAGTTCGGGCCACGGAAGACACAAGCTTGTCCTTGATTGATTTTATTCCTTCTGAAAAAGGTTTTTTCTGATTAACAGTCCAAGAGGACAAAAATGACGTCTTGATGAGTTCACATTCTTTTACGGAAGAAGTGTCTTTTATTGTGTTTGAAATCTTTATGGTGTTTTTCTGTTTGTTTTGAGAAAGAAGAGACAGAACTCTAACCTACGGTTGCGAAGGGAAACAAACTAACCTAATGTTATCATGCATGGGTTAAGACCTAGTGTCTATCATGCTCCTCTCTTGCACAGAGAGAAACAGAGATCCTACGGGATAGGCAGAAACAGAAACAATAACAGATATAATAAAGCAGTAAAATGCATGGATGCAACAGTACAAGCGAGGCAAGGGAGTCCCACTCAACCTCGAACCTAGAAAACAATAGGCAAAAGTGAACAGACTTCACTTTCAACCCAGCAGGGTAAACAGCAAACAATACAACCCAGAAAACCAATCAATACATCAGCAATGAAATACAACAGCAAAAAGATAAACAGCTTCAGCAGCTCTGAATCAACATCTGGCTTCAAGTAATCTCCAATCAGCTACAGGCTTCAACAAGCATCAATCTTCATCTTCATGACCTTCAGGCAAGGGTTTTGATCATCAGTCTTCTATCTGCAATGGCTTTTCTTCAAGCTCAAACCTCCAGGATGAGGGATTAGTCACAAGAGTGAATTGGGTGTTAAGCAATCAGTTGACTACCAAAGGTGGTGAACAGACTGCTTCTAACACATATGACATTTTCTCTCAAGAGTTCTATCTCATAGACACTATCACCAAGCCTTCCAAAGGAAGGGGGTGAGTGTCTTAGAAAGACTCTGAATCACAGAGAAAAATGGATGCAGACAAGGCAATCCATGTTTGAGAAACAAGCTTTCTATTCTAGAGCTCTGCCTAGCTCCTAAACCCTAGTCTCCTCAGCATCTGCTAACAAGAAACTCCTCTTCAACTCTGGAAGTTGATCTTCAATCTCTGGATCTCCAATGGTCTTCATCTCCTCAAGTCTTCAGCTCTCCCAAGCTCCCAGACAATCCCAATACCCAAGCAAGCAAGCAATATTCCCCAGAGGGCACACCACACCAGTCAATCAGACATACACAGAGTATTAATAGCAGTAGGGGAATCCTGACTTTTTCTAAGGGATCTAATAACTACCCATAGCCCCTATAGTCCCATAACTAATCTAATTAAACCCTAAGTCCTAAGGGAAAAGAATCAAATCTCCTAAGTCATCACCTAAAAACCCTAATTTGTTCATGTTATTCACAATTACACTAAGCACCTAAATTTGATTTCTAAAAATGGGTACTAAATTGAATCTACAAGTTTAATGTCTCATCTAAGCAACCTAAAAAGAATGAACAAAAAATATGAAAGCATCTAGTAGAACAAAAATTAACAAACTCATGCATGAAATGAAACTATTTAAAATGTCATTTATTTGGAAAATATGGGAAAAATATCAAATAAAAAATAAAATGCAATTTTTATTTTTTATAATTTTCTAGACATCCTAAAGAAAATAATGTAAAAAGAATGAATTAAAAATGATTTTTTATCTATTTATTATGAATTTTTTAAAATGAATGAAAAAAATGAAAAGAAAATAAGAAAGAAAAAGAAAGAAATAGCCAGGGGGTGAGAATAGCAGGATATTCACGTTCAGATTGAACTGGGCTCAGTACTGGGGGGTGGGGATATCACTAAAACACTTAGGCCCGCCCGTTTCATTAAATGAAACGGTGCGTTTAGGGCACCACTCTCAACTCCCTCCAAAACTCAGAATTGAATGAGAGTCACACGATGGGCTCTTTGGTCAATGGTCCAACAAGCAAGGGACGGTCACGATTGTATCTTCCACCTCCTGCCATGAAAGCTAGGGTTTACCTCCATGAAACTCCATGCACGCACCACTTTCAACCTCTCGGTTCTCTCTCCACAGCCCATGGATCAACACGATATAAACATGAAAAACGCTCCAATTTTCTTCCTCTACAAGACTATGGTCATAGTTCATTCTAAATCCCATTGAATCATTCAAACCGATCGAGACAAGTCTTGACTCCATGAAAATACTCTGGTATGCATCATCAAGATTCTCACTCAAACCTGTACTAATCTACTCTATGCCTAATGGTGATTATTCTGATCTATCAAGCTAACATTATAATGTACTATGCTATGAGTTCTAAATCCTAACAGTTTCAAGCACCTGCTAACAATTATCACTAAACAGCACCAAACTCATCCTAATCGTTCTACTAACAACCTAGATCACATCTAAACTAATAAAACCATGTAAATCTATCTATATCAAGCTATGGCAGAGAAAATGCACCTGATGCAAAAGCTTGGAGATGCTGATGGACTCGTGGATCTGAGGCTTCTAATGCTTGGATCTTGATCAACTATCTCAGTGCTTGATTCTGTTTGCAAAACCTTGATGATTCTTGCCTTGGATCTTGCTGTCCACTTGAAATTGCAATTTGGATATTGATGATTATGGTGCTCGAAAATGGATCAATTTCAATCAGATCTTTGTTGATCTTTAGTCCATGATGATGATTGAATATGGTGGAATCAATGTTGATGAGAATTGATGCTGAATTTGTGAGATTGAAGTGAACTTGCAACTTGGAGAATGAGAGAACTTTGGGAAATTTTTGGTGAAAAATGAATCCAACCCTTGCTCAATTCTGATTTCATGAATATATAGTGCTCAAATGAACTTTCTAGAACCATCTTGCAACTTCCCTTGCATTCCCAATTGAATCCATTTTGGTTATGTTTCTTCAAATGCAAGTAACCATAAATAACTTTGATTTTTTCCACTAAGCTCAAAAATGTACTTGAACCATTGTTCTTAGAATGTGTTTTGGACCCAAAATCATATATGGGAAGTCTCCATTTGGACTTATAAATCTCTCAAACCATTTTTCACTTTGACTTTATTTAAGTTATAAGCCATTTTAGTTCAAATTTGACCAATCATGCAACTTCATGTTATGAGCTTTTCCAACAATTTGTGACCTTATTTCTAGACTTAAAATCACATTTTGAGCAAGTTTGATATTGTAAGTTTTTCCATTTGAGGCCTCCTTGTATGAGTTTTGGACATAGGTTAAAATGACCTGTAATTCACAAATGACCAAAATACCCTTTGCTTGCCAAGACCATAAGTTGAGATCCACACATCATATGAGGGCATGCTATACCATTCTAGAAAGCTAAGACAATGAGGAACAATTCTTATGTTGACCATAAATTCACTTGAAATCTCCTTGAGGGGTAAAACTAGCTTGGAAGTCAAGTCACTTTCACAGACAAAATTTCAGATACCTCAGATGACCTGTAACTTGCAAGGACCATAACTTGAGTTCTATAAATCTCCTTGATGTCTTCCACCACTCAAATTAAAGGTCTTGAGATCCTCTACAAGTTTCATGTTGGCCAAGGATCCATTTGAAGCTAGCATTTTGACTTATCTTGCTTGGAAATTTGACCTAAACTAGGGGATTTTACACAGAAACCCTAATTTAGAAGCTCCTCTTCTCCTTGATTTATCTTGAATTCTTCTTGGCATATCTCCATATCCTTCTTTATATGTCCAATGATGAACCCCACATCTCTCCACTAGGCTTGAATGCCCCTTAAATCAGTCAATTGACCTAGGGTTGACCTAGGGTTGACCCAGATGAAACCCTAGTTGACTGCCTTCAGCTATAGCTCTTGTGCTCTCATCAATGACTTGTCTCCTTCTTTAAATGACTTTCTAAGTCTCTCATAATGTCTAGATACTCTCCATGCCTTCAACTCACAGCTCACAACCCTCTTGTTGACCCTCAGATACCCTCAACTAGGAGATGGACTCAAGGCTTGATCTGCTGAACTCTTTGCTTTCAAATTCTTTCCTGATGACTTGAATGAGATTGAATTGGGATAATAACCTCCTGATAGGCTTCTAGAGATGAGAATAATGATTGGTCCCCCTGCTGTATGACTTGCTATGCTTATGTTATGCAGATGATTAGACTATGCACATGACTCTATATGCAAATGCTAATGATATTGAAACATAAACCAAGTGAATAAGGTTGGGCAAATTTTAGGGTGCAACAATTAGCTCGGGTGGAGTAACGGTGAATAGGTCCGCGGTCAATCCTAAAACACAACTAGTGGAATAAACATAGAGGGTCAGATAAATAAGCTCGAGGTACCTGTTATGCAAATGCAAACACGTATCTATGCATTAAGGAAAATTCCCTCTCGATTCTAGTTCTGAGACAAATAAAGTCTAGCATCCGAACATGGAGATAACACCTCGTATATATATGATTAGTCCATGAAGGCAGAGTACAAATGCAACCGAGTACAAGTAAAACGAAAGAGTGACCCCAACCAACAGGCCTGGTGGTGGTCAGCATACAGCAAATGCAAAGAAGATACAAAGGAATACAACAGAAATCAGGTGCGGCAGCGGGCACATAAATCTTCTAATAGTTCCTTTGTTTTGGTGTGATCAGGCCTAGTGAGAAATCCTCGAATTAGCAGCTCTCTCTGTCTGATGGTGCTCTGGATATCCTTAACAAAGTCTTCCCAGGCTCCCTCTCCGAAGCAATCTTCAAATTTGCATCTCTTGGAATCAGATCTTAATCTGCAATCCTTCAGGTTTGCCATAGCTTCCTTCAACTTGCACTCAGCGTCACGCTTGAGTGATGCCTCAGCTTCAATCTTCTCGTCCTTGGCCTCAAGCTGAATCTTCAATTTGGCAATTTGTTATTTCATCTTCTCATCCCGTTCTTTGTGGTTGGTCAAAGTAGCATTCCACAGTGTATTGAATTTAGAGATCTTCAAATATGCCTTGTCCAAGTCTTGCTTCTTGGTGGCAACCACGCTACTAATGGCCTTCAAATCTAACCCCAGACGCTCTCGAGAATCAGTCTGTTTGGTTAAACTTGTACCCAGATGGTTTATCAACTCAGTCTGCATCTTGAGGGAGTAGACAGCTTCATTCTTCTCGCCTCGGAGTTGAACAATTTCTTTTTCTAGTGCCTCATTCGCTTTCTTCAACTCTTCTTTTTCAGCCCACAACTGGTTATACTTCTGAATATCTACTATGGTTGGCTCTTCAACCTTGGGGGGATATGAAGGCGTAACTGAAGGAAAAGGCATCAGGATCCTCTTTGCTCTATCCTGGATCCAGCTCAAATAGGGGTCATAGGCACGACTATTATTTTTCCCTAATGATGCTTTCCTCTTTCTGCGAATGTTGTTCCAAGCATGCTCAAGCCTGGCTAACATGTCACTACTCAACAGCCCCGTGAGGTACAGAGATTCCTGCACCTCTTCTTCTCTGGGAGGATCCCTCAATGCGTACCCGAACTGCCTGATCAACAATGACGGATTGTAATTGATACACCCTTTTCTCCCGAGTAGAGGAACATTGGGAAAACCACTGCAACTATATATGAGTTTTGTACCCAGCCTATCTCTATCGAACCAGGTGACATTCTCCGCAGTCAAACCCATCAGGCGCTCAGACCAAACCACCGTACCTGCAGAGGTGACAAAAGGGCCCACTTTGGGCATATGGTTGGCAAACCATTTGTACAGTAGAGGAACACAGCATGACACATTCTTCCCTCTTCTGTTTTCATTCTTATAATGGACTGAGTGATACACGTCGCCAAGTAATGTGGGTACTGGGTTACCTGAGGCAAAGATGTGAAAAGCATCCAGGTCTATGAAATCCGGCATGTTCGGGAATAAGATAATGCAGAGAGCTAAAATAGCGTTGAACACAATCCAACATCCATCCTTAGTGCACTGTTGGGTTTCTCAACCAAAGACTGCAAAGAGAACCCGGGCACCTCATTCCATTTAGTCAATTTCCCATCTAACTCCGAGGCATCTAGATGTAGAGCAGAAACTAGCTTAGCCAGATCAGGCTTAGCGTCAATGTGGAAAAATGGCATTTGATCCTGAATAGGTATATCCAACAATTCTGAGTACTCTTCCAGGGTGGGTGCGAGGATATAGTCAGGAAACGTGAAGCATCTGAGCTAAGGGTCATAGAACTGCAACAAAGCGTACAAACCATTCATTTCATGTATTGAAGGCTTGCAGACAACATCGAGCAACTTCCCATAAGACTTCCTGAAATCACTCATGACCCCTCTATCAATCATACCAATCAAACTGGACAGAGCACTGATATCTGGAGTAGGGAGCTTGTAAGCAACAATCTTCCTCAAGGATTCCATGTCGGAGATAAGAAACCAGATCACTAGAATCAAAGGAGGAATGTGCACCTGCAACATAGATACGTGTTAATGAGATGCAAAAAATGATAATGCGAATGCAAACATGCAAAAATGCAGCAGGAGATCAAGATTGATGTGCTGTTGACTGAAGAGGACTAAAGTTCTGCTCTGGCGAGAATAACACAGCTCTAATAAGAAGAACCCTCTAGTACCAATAGCACTGATTCATACTGTCAAGAAAAAACCAGGTTGTCTGAAGGTCGAGGTTCCCTGCATAACCCAATCCCACTCACAGGTATGGACCTATCCACTAATACGGTTCGGCATCCTATGTGTTCCTCAGTGTCATAGACTTTCAAGAAATGATGATACGTTCACCATTTCTGGTTTGGCATCATCATCTCCTAAAGAGGCCTCACTTAGCTGAGTCACAAATGATCGGTCCCCAGAGTCGACAACTCTCAAGTCTAAAATCCCCTCAAGCCCAAAAGGCTGGAAAAGAAGTCATCCAAGAGAATCTCGTCTGAGCGCGAATTTCATGGGAAACTAGTACATGCAAAGCATGCACGCCCCCACTACTCTCCACTTCTAATGCTATGTTTTCCCTCAAGCCAGGGTCTGGCTTTTCACTCATCAGAATCAATCCCCTCCCACAACAGCATAATAATGATATAATATAATGCTGAAAATAAAATGAGGGAAAGTAACAGAATAAAGTACAACAAGTATGTACAAAAATCCAAAGATAAACAAACAAGCTCTAGGATTGACTCGCGTAGGGAACCGTTGGAGTCCCCAGCAGAGCCGCCAGCTGTCGCTACTGCGAAAAAAGGTGCCGACAAAGACAGAAGAGTCACCACCTATCGTTATTTATCCCAAAGGAGGGAAAGGAAACGATCAGGAAAAACCTAGCGAAAAGGGATAAGACCAGTCATCGCAACCAAATCTCGGGTTCGGGAGTCGATTACGCAAGGGGAAGGTATTAGCACCCCTCACGTCCGTTGTACTCAACAGGATCCACGCTTGCGTTGTTTATCTAAAAGGTTGTTTATCTATCTAACTAAGAGGTCTGGGACAAAAGAAAGAAGAAGGAAAAAGGAAAAGGACTCGACAGAGCGTCGCTGCTCTGGGCCTACGTATTCCCTCGTGCAATGGGAAAGTCAGAGTCAATGTAGTTCGGCTAACTACAGGTAATGGGGAAAGGTTGCTCGCCAAGACATCACATCTTGTGCCTACGTACTCTCAGCAGGTATGAGAGATCAGAGCTAACGTAGTTCGGGATAAAATGGGAACACAAGTTTGTTCGCCTATTTTTTACCCGAGTAAGGTTAACAAATAGTTCCAGCAGTTTGGTGTATGCAGCTCGACCATTGGAAACTTATGTGTTACCATTTGCGATAGAACTAAGAGTTAACAACACTCTTTTATCTAAAAAGATTTTCCATTAAAGGGAGCCCATAAGGGCAAAAGGAGGTTTGATGTTTGTTTAAGTCTTTTATTAGAGAAGAGTTTTGAATGAATGTTTGTAATTCATACTGCACTAGAGACTATGACCTAGGAGTGAATGTGTCGTATGTCACCCAAAGGGTACCACACTAAACATCCTGGATATTGAAAGGAAGCCTTTCAATAACCATTTCCTAAGTAGCTTAAGGCTCGTAACGTACAATACTCATTAGCTTTTATTAGGTGTTTTATTGTTGTTTGAAGATGAGAAGAGAAAAAAGGACACTACAGGGGAACCAATCAAAACCCTAATGTTATCATGCAAAATGGTCCTAATGTTGAGTTTAGGAAGGGAATTCTATCCTATTTGTTATCATTAAAAGGGTAAGAACCTAATGTCTATCATCACTATCCTTAAACAAGGAAGTGAGAACCCTAAGGGAACATGTCAAAGGGAAACAAAAGCAGAGCAAAAATCATTAAGCATATGAAATATAAATGAGAATGGATACACATGCAATGCAACAATACAAGTAAAAGGAGGACACCTCAACCTTTAATGCAAACATGTCAAGTATGAAAGGCATATAAACATCCAAGCAAAGGGAGGCAACCTCAACCTTTAGATGCAAACAAGAGATGCAAACAGAGAAAGCACACAAGCAAAGGGAGGCGACCTCAACCTTTAATGCAAATATGGACTTAAGAGAAAGAAAGCCTACACATGCACTTCTATCCTAATGCACCAAATCAAACAACATGAAGATGAAAGGGTAAACAAAATGAGGGGAATCAAAGTGAGAACCAAACTCACTAAGTTCAATGTGTATCAACACAAGAGTCCACAAAGGTTCAAATTCTTTATGGAATCCCTTTAGTTCTTCCAAGGGAAGAACTAGGCTCTCACAAGAAGGATCCTAAGATTGTAAGACAGATAGGAAGGGATAAAGAGAATGATGATGGGAGGCACAGTGAAAACCAAAGGAATTCACCATGGCACTCAACCAAAGTCATTACATATGGATTATCCTCAAAGGTTCTACCACTCATGGAATGCCTCAAGTTCTTCCAAAGGAGGAACTAGGATCTCACAAATGGGATCCTTATGTCATGGGACAAAAAGAGGAAGGAATGAGGAGAAGCATGGTGTGAACCAGGGGAACCCACCATGTTTAATGTGTATCAACACAAGAGTCCATCAAAGGCTCAACCCCTTTATGGAATGCACTTGGTTCCTCCTAAGGAGGAATTAGGCTCTCACAAGAAGGATCCTAAGATTGAGGGACACAGAGAAAGGAGAAGGTATGTACAAAGTACTTGAGTCCTCAAAGGCTCAACTCCTTATGGAATGCCTTTAGCTCTACCAAAGGAAGAGCTAGGCTCTCACAAGGAGGATCCTAAGATGTTAGGACATGAGGAAATTAGATTAAGGAGGATAAGAATGGGAAGCATAGTGAAAACCAAAGGAACTCAGCATGGCACTCAACCAAAGTCATCACATTCAAAATGTCCTCAATGGTTCAACTTCTTTATGGAATGCCTTGAGCTATACCAAAGGAAGAGATAGGCTCTCACAAGAAGGACCCTAATATCATAGGACAAAGGAATTAGGAGGGGAAAGTGGGAAAGAACCATGTAAAGATGGAAATCATCCAAAGACATCTTATGGAAAGACTAATGGAAAAGGTCCTAAGGGAAGCCTAGGTTAGGAACTAGTTAGCAACATGATTAGAAATTGGAAATGCACATACAAGTGCCTAAAGATGTATAGGATATGGATATGGGAGAATTGGATACACAAACATTGCAAAACGATCACACAAAGTGCAAACTAGGTCAAAGGTATGGTTGAAACCACACAAAGATAGGTCAGAATGTAAAATCTACCAAAAATAGCAAAATGAACCTAAAAATTCTAAGAAAATTCCTAGGGGATCCCTCTGGTCTTAGGGACCAGGGGTCCAAAGATGGGGGAAAACTTCTAAGTCTAGGTATGCCAACAGAAGGCATAGTTAAGGGGTATCCTATGAACTAGGCAAGGGAAAGATGGTCCTAAAGACCTAAACCAAAACCCATCCAAATGGCATCTAAAATTAATGAGAAAAATACCATAATGTCAATTAATGTGTCTAGACTAAGTGAAAGAAATTTCATGCATTTATTTGAAGTGTTGAGCAAGAAAGAAAATCAAGAAGAGGATATGTCATTTTCATGTTTACAAAAGAGCATATTAAAAAGAAAATACACAATTAAATGAAAAATGAATTAAAAGTAAATCCAAAAATATGTGAAATCAGATTACACGTTAAAATACCTAAAACATATTTTTCCATGATTTTTAGGGTTATTTAAGTATTTTATATGAATTAATATGAAACAGAAATTAAAATGAAAAATAAAGGAAAAAGAAAGGAAATTGAAAAAAGGTTGGTGCAATTAGTAAGTGATTTGCGTGTGTTTGTTGGGCTAGAGTGTATGGGAGGTGTGATTAGGAATTATGGCCCAACCAAATCCAAAGCCAGTCATCCAACGAGACTGAATCTCAGCCATTCAACTCAAGGCTAGTCAATTCATCCAATGGTTAAGATGCCAGCTGCCCAAACGCATTGTTTCATTTAAAGGGAATCCAAATGATTCTGGCCTTACGTTATGGATGAGGTCAAACGAATCTAAGGATGTTAAACATCCACGTGTACCTCAGAAAACTAACACCATATGAAAATGAATCGTGACCTTTTGATGCAAGCCTAGTCAAAAGATTCAGCCAAGATCCAAGGGTAATCATTGTGACACGCAAGCTTGGGGTTTAAATGCTCAAATGGAGGGAGATCTTGTAGACGCCGGAGCCACCACGCTCCTGCCATCGTCTCCGACGATACACTCACTGTAGCACATTCTCAACTTCAACAAAACTCAAAAGTAATTACACTAATCTACTCGCCTTGCTACATAGATCATCACGCCATGGTTATTTTTCCCTAATTGCTCACAACAAGCCATAACCGAATCCTACAAGTCTCTAGGTGTCATCAAGAAATGCTGCAAACAGCCATAAAACCTATCCTAAATCCATCTACTAAGTGCAGGGATCACAAATATATGGAAATGGCATGTTAATTCATCATGGATCGTGAGAAAAGTTGAAAGGTAATTACCTGGTGGAGAGCTTCCACTGAGCCTTCAAATGGTGATGATTCTTGATGGAAAACGCCCAGAAACAATCAGTGACCTTCAATGAAGCTTCTGCAACTCTTGATTTTGGCTAAAACTTGATGATTCTCCAAACTCGAATTTCAATTTTCTCCACTTTTTTCTCAACTGTTTTCTGTTATTTCTCCCTCCAATTTCAGTTATGATGCATTCTGAATGATGATATGATTATATGGAATGGACTTGGATGACTTTGAAGCCCAATTGAAGCCCATGGAGGTCCAATTAAAAATCCAAGTTTCTCATGTTGGAGCTTTATGATTCTCACCAAAACAGAGCTCAAGTTGTTGCAAATTGGTTCATTCTAGTTACTTATGATGCAAGGAATCCAATCGTAGAGATTAAATCCTTGGAATTGGATCAATGGTGTGGATTGGAATGTGTTACTTCAAGATGAAGTAACCTTGAATTTTACCATGGAAATGACCTCAAATTTGGTTTCTGATTTTGACATGGTTCTTAGAATATTTAAGGCACTCAAAATATGCACACATATGAAGAAAAATGGTTTAAAATGAATTGGATCCAAACTAGGCATTTTTAAGAGTTCCTTCATGAAATTTTCTTCACCAATTATCACTTCCAAGCCAAAGCAATGATACATTGAGGTTTGATTGAGAAAATGACCCGATTTAGAGCAAGTTTGAAGTTGGAAAGATCTTCATTTGAAGTATGCAAAGTGGTGAAATTGACCTATAATCAAAGTTTCCCAAAATACCCCTGCCTTGCAAGCTTCATATCTTGAGCTCTACAAATCCAATGAATGACTTCTAGGACTTTTTGGAAAGCTAAGATCATGAGGAACAACTCTCATGTTTGGGTCAAGATGAGGAGAGACATCCTTCTAGGTCAAAAATGCCTTGGAAGTTGGTTGATTTTCAAGGACCAAAATCACATTCATTTGATGACCTGTAACTTGTCTGCTTCATAACTTGAGTTATAGAAATCAGATGAATTACTTCTAGTACTAAAAAGAAAGCTAAGAACATGCTCTACAAGTCTCATGTCGGAGTCAAAATGAGATGGGACTTGTATCTTGAGTTATGTGGTCTTGAAGTTAGACACTAAACAAGGGGATTTTACTCTGACAAGCTTAGAATCCCTAGCTTAGTAACTTCTCACACTCTTGAGTATTGATGAATTTATCTTGAAATGATATATGACATGTCTCAAAACATAATTCCATGTTCATAGTTGCTTGGAATTGAGTCTTAATCTCCTCAAGGCTCACAGTTGACTTAGGGTTGACCATGTGAAAACCCTAACTGCACCACCTTTGGTTGTGGCCTCTTGTACTTGGTAAAATGACATGAGCAAGCTCCATAATGATCCTCAAGGCATCTTATGAGCTCCCACAATAGCTTCTATCCATAACCATGGACTCATAGCCTCCTGATGACTTTTATTGACCACCAAGATAGGAGGTAGGCACACTTGTACTCATCCACTTCTTCAAGGAGTCTTGACCTCTTTCTGATGACTTGATGAGGATGATAACTTGAGTATAGCTTCTTTATTAGCCTTAGAACCTTTGGTAGCCTTCTCTTGATAGGCACATTTCTTGATCCCCTGCATAGATGACAATGCAATGCATATGCTAATACTATGATGAATGCAATAAAACATAAGCTAAGTCAAGAAAAGGTTAGGCAAATTTTGAGGTGCAACAATACGGTTCCATTCAATTTGTATCGTTTTCGAAAAATCAATTCAAAATATGATATAAAGCGAGGGATTTTATAAAATGGCATCCATATAGATCCAATAAATTTTAATTTCTACAAATTTTTATTTAGATAAATTTAGATTTGAACACTTATAAAAATATAGTTTAGATTAGAGAAATAGCATGTAACATTTTAACCCCAGCTAAATTGGATTTGGACCTACTATAATCCATAATCTCGAATTTTTTTTAAAACCATCAAAATGATGATTTAAAAGAATTTAAATCGTTCACGTTCTACTAAAATTTAAACTATGAGAAATAAAAGACTCTTGTTTTACCATTTATGTAGTATAAATATATTAAGTCTAAATTACATATCATATGTAAACTTTTATTTAATCTATACTTATTTATTACTAATTATTATTCTATCTCATACTCACAATAGTACTTAACACACTTCATAACCGGAGGCAAAAATGCGTCTGGACAATCATCATCCTTTTCACATGGCATTCGAGCTGCATTTAAAAAAAAAAATTATATTACTAAAAGATGAAATATGTATAACTCTAAATTAAAATAATTTGAAAATAGTGTGAAAAATAATAACTTCTGCTTGTTGTAAAAAGAAATAGAGAAAGAAAAACGATCAAAGCATAAACAAACATGAGAAATTGAGGCATATTTTCCTCCTTTGCGTGTAATACTTAAAAATTTTGATTATTTTATAAGTAATAATTTAAATATTTTTTAACACTATAAGGAGTTGTAAGAACTAAGAAGTTATTTATAATTGAAATTAGTATTAAATATCTTTAATCAATATATCATGTGTATACATACCCCTTTAGTTCACTCGTATGATCACTTGAATTAATAAAGATCTCACATAAGATATATATATATATTTATGTATATTTTAGCCTTTCATAAAATATAGGGGTAAAATCTCAAAATAAAAATAACTAAAATGAATGATAGAAATAATTAATTTTATAAATAATGTATCAAAGAAGTGAGAACACATTTAACTTTAAATAAAGATTATCGTAGAATAATATTTTAAATATAAAATTTATATTAGATTAAAGTTAATACATATGAAATTGCAGAAATTGTATGAGTTGAGCGAATGTTGTGTTCCCTTGTGTAGGAAAGAAAGATAATCGATTAGTTATGATATTTATAATGTTTAGAGTATTTTTATTTGATGAATTGAAATTATAATTTTAGGAGTATTATTTATAGGAATATTATTGTCAGAAATTTTATTTTCGTGAAAGTGTTTGGCAAATAAAGAAAGTTTTTAAGAATATTTTTAAGTTTTATTTTAATTAAATTTTAAAAATAAAAAATAAGAAAATAAATGTGTTAAAATAACATGAGAGTGAAAAGTTATTATTGATTGTTTTATATTCTCATGAGAAGGTAAGATACTCATGTAAGATTATCTTCCTTTGACATGAGAATAAAAATGAAGAAATTCATGAACAAAACATATTTTTAAAATTAAAAAATATCCGAATATAAATTATCAATACTTTAAACAAATAAGGAAATTTTCAATGTTTCATTACAGAAAATAATATTTGTATCCACGAAACAAACACCCTTAAATTTGGCTGTTTAAGTCATATATATAAATATTTAAATTTAATTAATTTTTTAAACTTTAATCAACTCCAACATGTTAACAATTAGGTTCCTTAAAAATCAAACATACTTTCGACCTCAACTATTAAGTTAAAATGTTATAGTTGAAAAGTGTGTACATTTTTAAATTACAACTTTGACATTCTTACGTTTACTAATATGACTACCAAAAACTAGAAAAGTTTGATTAGTCATAGAAATTTAAAATGACAATGTTAGAGGGAGAAATTCGACATATGTGTAAATAATTTGCTATAATATTTTATTGGCGTTATTTTATAGGCAATATGTGAAACAAGATATCATGACATTGTATGAAATGTTATGTATTCCTGTATTCAAATAAGAAATCAACATGTTGAACATAATGTTCCCCAATCTGCGAGATATTTTGTCTCACCCAAAAGCTACTTAGCGTTGAGTAAATCTCATGTTGATTGAAGATTTGTTTTCTTATTTATCTAATAATTTAATCTTTTGTGCGTTTTTTGGAATATGGAAGTTTTCCCCTGAGATCTTTATGAACAAGAATAAAAAAGAAGAATTCTAATATGATCAAGATTTATTCAATCAAATATTTTCAATCAACTTAATTGAAGATTGAATGCTTATACTTGTGGAATGTTCAGCCGCATACAAAGACAAAAATCCTAATCAACTTTGAAGTTGGACCTTGTTGCAATTTAAGGAGAAGTTATCCATTGTAAAGACTCAGACCTTACACAATCAAGCTAGGCGTGTTATTTGTTTTGAGTCTATTTTTTGTTTTGGAATACTATATTCTTGAGTCTTATTCATATGTTAAGGAATAGAGTATTTGAGTTGTAATTTTGTTCCATCATTCATAAACTCTTGTAATAGTCCAAACACTAGGGAAAATGTTTGAGTGATAGTGATAGGGATCTCATGTACGAGTAGTATTAGGAAAATGACATTGAAGTAGGAGAGTTCAAATCAAACCAAGTTATACTTCTGACTATTAACAATGAATTTCCTTTCTTGGGTTAACACCCTCTAGACATAGGTGGCTCTGCACCGAAGTATGTTACCAATTATTGAGTCATTTTATTTATTGTCTTTATTTTACTGATTATGTAGTATACTTGTCATACACATTGTAACAACATTGTCTCTGACATTTTGGTATTCATAGAACAAAATCTCAATTGGCATCAGAGTAAGCACTATGTTCTGGTTGGGTGAGCTCTAGCGAATCTATACATTCTATTCAAAATGAACAATGCTAAAGAAGAAAGATTTGTAAATTGACCTCCTATTCTAAATGGTACAAACTATGATTATTGGAAAATATTCATGGTTGCTTTTCTCAAGTCCATCGATAGCAAAACTTAGAAAGCACTCATAAAAGGATAGACACCCCTAGAGGTTACAACTGAAGATGACACACAATCCTTTAAGCCAGAGATAGACTAGTCAAAAGATAAAGATGAACAAGCTCGTGGAAAATCTCATTCTCTCAATGCCATTTACAAGGGAGTTGAAAAAAATATTTGTTGGCTCAATAATACTTGTCCTAGTGCCAAATAAGCTTGAGAGATCCTCCAGATTGCAAGTGAAGGCACCTCAAAAGTATGCATGACAATACTTCAGCTCCTCACGGCCAAATTTGAAAATACGAGGATGAAAGAGGACGAAACTATTTTTAATTTTAATGTTCGTCTAGATGACATAGCTAATAGCTCATTTGCTCTTGGTAAAAAAACTATCAGAAGAGAATCTGGCCAGAAAATTATATGATTTCTTCCAAAGAGATTTGATATGAAGATCACAACCATTGAAGAAACACAAGACATTAGCACTATCAAAATGGATGAACTCGTTGGCTCGCTACTCACCTTTAAAATTGCTATCAATGACAAATCAGAGAAAATAAACAAAGGTGTGACATTCAAAGTTGACATTGAAAATGATGATAAACAAGTAGAAGCATATATTAATGATAACCTATTTTAATATATTGCATTACTCGCAAAAAGATTTGGTAAGGTTATGAGAAGAATTGACATAAGGTCAAGGAATAATGTGATAACTAATATCAAAGACAATCTATAACCCAAATTCAAAAAACTCGGTCCCTAATGCAAAGATAGAGAAAAAGATAAGTCAAACAAAGGTAAAGGAATTCAGTGCTATGAATGTGATGGATTTGGACATATTCAGGCGGAATGTACACATTTCCTTAGGAAGCAAAAGAAGGGATACACTATCACATTGTCAGGTGAGGAATCTGAAGACGATAGTGAATGAAAAAAGGCAAACCGTGTGGTAGCCTTCATAGTTCGTGTAAGATCCAAGCCAACTGTGCATGATAATGGGGAATCTAGTGATGAAGATCTCTCAGATGAAGATGTTGTTGAAGAGTTAAAACCAAACATTCTATCTTATATGGAAAGAGGAATGCATATCCAGTGAGAAACAAAGAGTTAAAATCATTTCCTTTCTCCAAGATAAGGCAAATCTTGTTACAATTATAAAAAAGTTAAAAGAACAAGTACAACATCTTACCATTTCCAGAGTTCTTGAGTTATTGCACATGACTCTCATGGGATCCATACAATTAAAAATCTTATGTGAAAGAAGATATGTTTTTGTGCGTGTTGATAAATTCTCAAGGTACACTTTGGTTGACTTTCTTTGACAAAAACCTGATACATTCATCACATTTGAAATTCTATGCCAACAATTGCAGCGTAAGAAAGGGAAAGAGATTGACAAGATCCTTCGAATCTATAATGACCATGGAGGAGATTACTTTATGTCATATAAATACCTATTTAGCTTGCACACATAATCTTCCTTTACCTTTTATGCATACCCATCAGGTTGCCTCGTCGAGATTGTTTCATCTAGATTACCATATATGAATGTCATCTTCACATCCATCTATTCTAGTTCTAGGTCAAAATTTTCCACCATGGCTAACAACATTCTAATGGATTTGTGATTTTCAACATGTGAGAACACATCATTGAAGTTGACTCCTTATTTTTGAGTGAACCCCATAGCAACCGACCTTGCCTTAAATCGCTTCGACATCAGTCCTTTGATTTCTTCCTTAACCTTGAAAATCCACTTACAACCAATGAACCTGCTCCCTACAAGTTTCTCGATCGGCTCCTAAGTGTTATTATCATGAAGAGATTTCATCTCATCATCCATGGATTTCAGTTATTCAGTCTTATTCTGACTCTTCACAACTTCCTTGTAGTCTCTAGGTTCTTCATCAAGAACCTCACTTACAGAGATTAAGGCAAAAGCTAAGAGATCTGCATAACCAAGTCTCTGGGGTGCCTTGATGACTCTTATCGACATGTCTCTTGCTAGCAAGTAATCATTATCAGTCTCTTCATCTTCATCAATAACGTACTTATTCTTCGACTTCATATCGGTTATGCAATTCAGTATCACTATACTCCACCTTAATAGGAATCTCTTCCCGTTCCAGCTTTTCTTCAGAGATCTTTGCATTTTGACTAGCGTCATCAATTTTCTTGAACATCGTTTTTGCTTCATTGAAAACTACATCACGACTTGTGATATACCTTCTATGACTTGGTTCTAGGCACCATAACCCATAGGCTTTAACTCCCTCGGGATACCCAAGGAATATGTATCTTAAAGCTCTAGATTCGACTTTGTCTTACCTCATATGAGCATAGGCTACACAACTAAATACTCTAAATCTTTCAAGATTAGGTGGATGTCCTGACTAAAGTTCTTCAGGTGTTTTCATCCCCAATGCAGTCGACGAACACCTATTTATCAGGTATGCTGCAATCACTGTAGCCTCAACCCCAAAAACACCTTCTTCAATCCTGCACTAAATAACACACATCTAACCATTTCTAGGATAATTCCATTGAATATTTCATCCAGACCATTTTACCGAGGAGTACCTGCTACAATCATGTGCCTTGGAATACCAAACATAGCACAATACTTTTCAAAAGATTCATTGCAGAACTCAAGGCCATTATCACCCCTCAACCTTTTGACCTTCCTACCAGTTTGATTTTCAACAAGAGTCCTCCCACTTTTAAAATTATCAAAAGTTTCATCCTTAGTCTTCTGGGTGATATCCATAACTTTCTAGAATAATCATCAACTATGGATAGAAAATACCTTACACCTGATTATGAAGGATTCCTTGTAGGCCCATATAGATCAACGTGAATGTAATCAAAGGATCCATGTGTTCTTTATTTGCCTTTGTTAAACTTCACTCTGTAGGCTTTACCAAACACATAAGGTTCATAAAACTCAAATTTTTGACCTTGTCACCACCTAGCATATTTTGTTTCCCCAGTTCGACCAGGCCCATTTCACTGGCATGGCCCAACCTCATGTGTCATAAATCTGTCTTTGACATAGATTTTGTGGATGCAATACCAGCTAAACCACTTACAACCTTAGCCTAAAAGGCATACAAGCCTTGCTCCCTTATGCCTCTTAATACTTCCTTCGACCCCTTTATGACTCTTTGGATACAATGTTCTCCATTGAAAATATATCCTTTCTTGTCGAATTCACCAAGAGAAATCAAATTTCTCTTAAGATCAGGTGTATACCTGACACTAGTCAACAACTTTATTAACTCACCATGGAGTTTGCATCTTACATATCCAAAACGTGTAACTTTGCAGGCTTTATTGTTTCCCAGCAACACTGATCCATCATCTTGATCATATAATTCCTCAAACACGTTGTAAGTTCCATGTTTTTAGGATTAACAACAATTTTGCTAAAATATGGTACGCAACAGGATGTTGTGTGTGATATTGTAACATGTTGTTCAGTTCTCTGTTGCGCAGATGTTCTGACAGATAATGGAACATATTATACCAGAACATCTGTTCTGCCTGTTTTAATTCTTGACAAGATTTATTTTGATTTTGTGAATATCCATTTTGGAATTATCTCATGTATTTTGCAAGTCAAAAAGACTGTATCTGGAACATGTTTTGTATCTCAAACGATGCAGATGTTACTAAATTGGACCTTTAGACGATTTAGGGAACTTTGTATCTTTTGTTCCAAGATTTAAGGAGATTTTTGTGCATCACTCAGCTTGTGGATCAAGAAACCTATGGATGCAGATTTCAAAGCCCATAGAGTGTAGAGATGTATTTAAAATGAAATCTTAACCTGATGTAATGCATAGATTTTCACCATTGTAAAAAAAACTATGGGGAAAGGTTTATAAACTTAGGTTTTGAGAGTATCTTGTGTTGTGACTTTGTAAGTCATCCTTTGTATCTTTTGATGTATTGTAGTAGACATATTTAGGTTGTATATTATTCTCACTCTAAAGCTTTTAATCATATGAGTTGAGTATTGTTCTTGGTTGATGCTCTTAAGGAAAACCGAGTATTGTTCTTGGTCAATAGTCTTGACCTAATATTGTTATTGAAAGAAAGAGGGTACATCTTTCTTTTTGGTTTCTTATGGAATTCCATGGGACTGGGAGTGTTTGTTTATCACTGCGGTGATTGGGAATGAGATGGTGATCTCTCATATCTAGGAGTTCCGAGGTAGAAGTTGCGCTAGGTAGGGATTAAGTGATGGATTGTAAACGAGGGAGTTTAGCTCTTAATTAATACGAATGATAGTAGATTTCCTTCCTGACTTGGTAGCCCCCAGATGTAGGTGATGTTGCACTGAACTGGGTTAACAACCCATTGTGTTATTTATCTTTCTGCATTCAAAATCATGCATAATTTAAATGGTTAGATAAATTATTCTATTAGTATGAAGATGTTACAACATCGGTCATGACATTGTACCCTGATGGTGGAACATTAGATTCCACATCATGTATTGCATGTGCCAGAAAATTTCAATTGGCATCAGAGCTGGCACTGTAGTCTGTTTTTGGGTGAGCTTCAGGGAGAATTTTTTCTGGTACTTTATATTCTCTGAAAGGTTAGTCGATCTTGGATTTTTGTTTCCAAAGAATATGTTTGGATGATTCATTGTCCATAGTCTGATTCTGGATGTACCTGCTATTGTGCATAAAGATCATGTCATTCTTATCAGGTGAGTTTCTCAGGTCACTAATTTGTTAGTCAGTGTGTAAGCAGGGTATGTGTATTCTACTATAAGGGAATGTGTGTCTCAGGCTATAATGAAGAGGCAATTCAATGTCAAATGTCTAAAGACACTCATCTGGAAATCTGTGAGTTTTGCTTTGGTTCTTAAGGATAAGCTGAACCTGGTGTAAAGGTAGAGGCAAGAACTGGCTCTGAAGGAGTCTCTCTTGTAGGATTAACCTGGTCTTAACAGGTTCTTCTGGTTCATCCTGAAGATTCATCTCAAGAGTTTAACTCAACCTATAGGAAATCTTCCAACTGCTATAACTCTAGGAAGATGCAGATTGTCTTCTCTCTCATCCATTTGAAGGTTTTCGAGGTGATTGAAGTGCTGATGAGGAAGATGTGTCCAAAAATAGTTACTGCATGTGACTGTTCCAGGGAACTGCTGCTCTTGCTGAATAAACAAGGAAGCTAAAGTAGAAATGTCTCAAAATGTTGCATCTACAAACTCTTGTGCAAGGAAGTGTCTTGGTGAATGGAGGAGCATGCTGTAGTGGAAGAGTATGACTTCTCTGTCAGCATCTTGGGATTGTGGTCTGCTCAGATATCTCTTGTTGGAGAGAATATTCTCTTGTTCGCATAAGGATGTATGCTACTCCTCAGGTGTCAGAAAGGTGCCTTGGCATCTTGTATCTATGTGTGGAAGTTGTATTGTTCTCTCTATGGAGCTTTCCTTCGTTGCTCTGTTTAGTTTCTCAAGTAGTTCATGCAAATGAACGAACTTGAGCTTCTATGATAGTAACAAATCCCATGAATTTTGACCAAAACCAAGATTAAGGGTTCAAAGGATTAATGTCCAATCGAATGATGGGACATTATTGTTGCAGGTTACTCCTGGGAGCTCATCTTATGATATTTGTGGTGTTCAACAGCTTCAGAACTGAAATTTTGAGTTAAGTTGGAGCTTGGAGTAGAAGTATTAACCAAGTATGATGGTGATGGTGAATTGGGCAGGTCTAAAAGGAAGGCTCTGCAGTGTGGTGCAGGATGTCTTACCTGATATTGTGAAGAACCATGGTTCTTTGTGTGTTCTATTATGAAGTTGTAATGAGAAGCTTGGAAAGGACTTCTGGATGTCTATGTGTTCCCTGGTGGAGAAGGAATGTTTTCATTCTATTGGTTTATTATGCATTTCTCTCTGATATGGTGTGTGTGCTTGATGTCAAAACCAATTGTACTAGACATTCTTGCAGCCTGAAGTGTTTTTGGAGAACTCTGGTTTCTCTTAAATAAGTTTAAGGTATATTTTTCGCTGTGTGAACTGTGACAATTCATAGTGGCTTTATAGATTGTGATCTGCTTGCTTTGCTGCTGCTAGATGGAAATTTGTACAAAGCATACATGTTCTTGTATAGCTTGTGTGAGGTTGTGATGTCATGCCTGATATCCTGACATGGTGTAGTTCAGGCTTTGATCTCTTCATCCATGATTTCAAGAAGGAGTTGTTTGAGTTATCGTGGCATGGTGTTCTTACATGGATCCGACAAATCTATAGAAGATTAAGTTATTTTTTGGTCAAACAATCTAGTCAGTATGAATCTAAGATAATGTTTACTTTGATGTGTAATTTTGAGCTAAAAGAGTTTTGTGACATGTGCTAAACACATGTGTAATTCTCTCAAGAAGTTTCTCGAAGGGACATCTGGTAAGCAGGATACTGTGGTTTTTATCCAAGAAACCTGTCTTATGTTGAAGATGAAGACTAAGACACCATCATCTTGGGAAAATATTCTCCAGGTCTGTGAAGGATTCTTAACCAGGCTATGTGTATATGGATTGATAGGGAAGAATGTATGTCTAGAACATCCATCCTGACATCTTAAAGTCTCTTCTAGTCAAGGAAAGATGGATCTGATTAATCTTGAAGATGGTTGTGTTTATCTTGTGACTACCTTTTCTAGAAGGATAGTTCCCGGATGGAGACTATCTTTGGTATCTCTCAAACTTGATTTCATAATGAAGTCTATGAGAATATGAAACGTTTGTTCTGTTGTGATGAAGGAGCTCTACAAGGATGGTTATGACAATAATGAATAATGATGGTGTCTCTTCTTGTTAAAAGGTGATCTCTTTAGGTTTTTGTGTTCTCAATCTATACTTGTCTGGAGTAAAGGGAGTCTTTGATTTGGAGGTTCAAGTCCTGATGTTGTTCCCACTTAATCAAGGTCCTTGTGTAAGGGCTTCTGATTGGTCACTTATGGAGGAAGATATATCAAATAAAAGTTGTTTCTTGTAGGTGCCTCAAGGAACTATGTGCTCATGTTTGTGATCAAGGATTATGGAGTCACCAGATGTTGGAACATTAGCCTTTGCAACTACTGATGTACCTCATCTTATGGTGTTTTTATGGACTGTAAAATATAGAGCCTTATAGGACAAAGGTGATACAATTTTGTGCTAAGAAGTCTGTTTATGGTATGATGCTCAGTCTATACCTTGGTGTTTATTGCCGGTCATACTGATATCTGTTAGAGGGAATCTCCTTTTTGGATGCTTAAGGATGGTTGCTGACTTTGTAATGTTAGACAAGATGTAAGAACATTGTGATTCTGGGTTGTAGCTTTATGACGCTTGTAAGAGTTTATTTCTCTCTGTGGTATTTTGTCTTTTATGATGGTCTATGATCTACTGCAGCTGTGACCTATTATGATCCTCATGTGTTCCTTGCAAAGGGAAGTGTATGGATTATAATGCAAATAGTTATTCCTATGGATGTTGACTCCAAAACCAAAGTAGATGGTTCCTATGATTGAGACTGATGTCTTAAATGATGTTAAAACATCATTTTAATTGATTATCTCTCCAGAAGGGAAAGTTGTTTATCCATGGGAGATAATTTGGAGTTCATGGTGTGGAGTTTGTTACTCACCATTTGGATCAGAAGTGAATTATCTATTCACGGTGTAGTAAGGAGTAGATCTATTAGCCAAAGACTATTGTGGATTGTGGTGTAAATGTATGTCATGACTATCTGTCATGATTAACCACTTGTGTTAGCTCAGCTGTGATGTTTAGAAGGATATTGTCAAATCAAATGTCCTATTCCTTGTGTAAGGAGGTGGTCTTTTCTGATACATGTACCTCATGAGGAGGTTGTGCTAAGTCTGTGATGTTAGTTTTCCACCTCAGAGAGGAGTGTGTTGTGGAACAAGGAGTGTGAAACTTCTATTTAAACATGAAAATGTTCAAGTGATTCCTCATGTGTTTGGGTTTTCTCCTCAAGGGAGAGTGTTGATTATGTGTTACAGGGGAAGCTGTGTATCTGTCTGTGGTTCTGGATGTTCTAGCTTTGAGAGGGTGGTGGTTTGAACCAGGATTGTTCATACCTTTTAGGAATGACCTAAGAAACAATGATGGATATTGTTTGGAAGAATTTATTTTTCTTTGTAAAATGATTGTAGGGCTTAAAGGGAGCTTTGTGGATGTAGGTGAGATGTCAGGCATGATATCTTGACATTATGATCAGTTTTCAATCGAGTCTGTGTGAAAGAAGTAAGCTTGGGGTTTAGTGTAAAGCATTGCGTGTGTCCGATTAGTTCTTAGAAGGGTTCCTCTTTGAAACAATTTTGTGCCCCTCGGTCAGACAGATTACTTGGTGGATTCTGGTCTGAGTTTGATGATGAGGAAGTTGGTGCTACAACTTAAGTAGATTGGTAGGAGTATACAATGTCAAGTAGGATGTCAGGACATTGTATTGTGACTAGGTGGATCAACCAGATTTGACAAGTGGCCTTCAGCATGTCAAGTTTTTTTTAACTAGTTATTATTGCTTTTGAAGATATGTAAGTTACAGCTTGGAAGGCATGAAACGCGTATGCTTGTGTGTTCAAGGAAAACATCTTAAATGACATAGGAACTGTCATTACATTTGTGAGGGTCAAAGCTTGGAAAGAGAGAAGATTGAGTTGTGCACGGTTACTGAGGGTGATTTTATTCTCTTCCAAAAATGCTCTCCTTGACTGGTCTTTCGTTACTAACCAGGTTTGTTACGAGTTAGGTAACACTTTTTGTATTTAAAGACCTTCTACCTCACCTTTTCTTCACGACACATTTCAACATGAGTAAATCCTCTAAAGATTCTTATGAAGATCAAGTCAAGTTCATTGACTCTGGAGGAATTCTTGGTTAGTTCGTGTGTGTTTGGTGCTTTCTTTTGTTTCTTGGGTCTTGTGTTTCTGCTTAGTCTTTTGTTTTTAGCATTTTCCTCTTGGGTGAGTCGTTTTTTTGTTGGGTTAGTTTGGTGTTTTTTTCCTTGTTTTTGGTGTTTGTTTTTTCTTGGCTATTTTTGTAAATATTTTGCTAAAAAGTGGGAGAAAAGAGTCTAGTCTCGTGGTAAAGTCTTGTTGCCTTCTATATGTAACAATTTTGGGGTTACTTTGATGTCTGTCGTGACTCTGTTATCTGTTGTTGCTTCTGTTGTAGTTGTTTGCAGAATGTCTTACAACATGTTTTAACATCATGTTTGGATCTTGAGTTGTGTATTTTGTTGTGTCTTATGTTCTGCATTACATGTGTTGCTTCTGCTATATGTGTTTCTAATGTTTGTGGCTTCTGCCATATGCGTTTCTAATATCTTGAATTCTGATAATTCAAGATTGTGTTCAGGTTGATTTTCCTAGGCTTCGGAAAAGTTTCTTCTTCTTTTCTGAGAGGGAGAGTTATTCCTTCGTGACAATAATTGGTTATGTGGTTTAGGGGGAGTAACTTAGATATTCATGAAGATGCAGGATATCTTCTTCCTCAAGTACACAATTGCAATGGTTACATGTAATGCAACTGGTGTTATTGTTATGGTTTTATTCCTCTCTCCAGGGTTTATTGTGCAAAAGGTATTTTAGCCAAAAAATTGTCAAATGGGGAGATTGTAAGTTCCATGGTTTTAGGATTGACACCAATTTTGCTAAAACATGGTACACAACAACATGTTGTGTGTGATGTTGTAACATCTTTTTCAATTCTCTGTTGCGCATATGTCCTGGCAGATGATGGAACATATTATACCATAACATCTATTATGGTTGTTTTAATTCTTGACAAGATTTGTTTTGATTTTATGAAGATTCCTTTTGGAATTATCTCACATATTTTGCAAGTCAAGAAGACTGTATCTGGAACAGGTTTTGTATCTCCAACGATGCATATGATACTAAATTGGGCCTTGAGACGATTTAGGGAACTTTGTATCTTTTGTTCCAAGATTTAAGGAGATTTTGGTGCATCACTCAGCTTGTGGATCAAGAAACCTCTGGACGCAGATTTCAAAGCCCATAGACTGTAGATATGCATTTAAAAGGAAATCCTAACCTAATGTAATGCAGGGCTTTCACTATTGTAAAAACTAGGGGGAAGAGTTTAGAAACTTAGGTTTTGAGAGTCTCTTGTGTTGTGACTTTATAAGTCACCCTTTGTATCTTTTGATGCATCGTAGTAGACATATTTAGGTTGTATATTGTTCTCACTCTAAAGCTTTTAAGCATAAAAGTTGAGTATTGTTCTTGGTTGAAGCTTTTAAGCAAAACCGAATATTGTTCTTGGTCAAGAGTCTTGACCTAGTATTGTTCTTGAAAGAAAGAGGGTACATATTTCTTTTTGGTTTCTTGTGGCATTCCATGGGACTGAGAGTGTTTGTTTATCACTGCGGTGATTGGGAATGAGATGGTGATTTCTCATATCTTGGAGTTCCTAGGTAGAATTTGCACTGGGTAGGGATTAAGTGAGGGGTTGTAAACAGGAGAGTTTAACTCTGAATTAATACTGCTGATAGTGGATTTCCTTCTTGGCTTGGTATCCCCCAGATGTAGGTGATGTTGCACCAAATTAGGTTAGCAATCCTTTGTATTATTTATCTTTCTGCATTTAAAATTCTGCACAATTTAAATGGTTGGATAAATTATTCTGTCAGTTTGCAGATGTTACAACATTTGTCATGACATTGTACCTTGATGGTGGATTATCAAATTCCTTATCATGTATTGCATGTGCCAGAAAACTTCACATGTCTTTGCTTCGAGTCTTGTGCCAAATGCAACCTGAATCCACGATTTATTCCTTACTAAAGTTGTTGTTTAAAACTACCAGGACATCATATGATTCATAATCATCTTGCACAATAAATGCATTATCATTATCCTTACATCCATGATTATTTAGACGTTCAGGACACACATTTCTTATATGACCCTCCTTCTTACAGTGATAACACCTAGTTGTAGGAGAGTCACCACCAAAAGACTTCTGCTGACTTTTACCCATCTTCTTTTCAAACCTACCATCTTTCTTTGAGAATTTTCCCTTCAAGAACACACCTTCTCCAACAGATGATGACTTTTGCTCTTTTTTTTCATTGAAGTCTTTCGAGTAGGCTGATTGAACTTCTTCAAAGATCAGGGACTCTCTTCCATACAAGAGAGTTTCTTTGAAGTGAGCATGAGATATGAGTAATGCACACAACAACAACGCTTGATCTTCATCATCATCTTGACATTGATATTCTCCAGATCAAGAATTAACTTGTTGAACATATCCAGCTGTTGAGCCAAGACTTTATCTTTACTCATATTGAATGAATATAGAGCCTGCTTCAGGTAAAGACGATTGACCAAAGATTTGGTTATATAAAAACTTTCGAGTTTGCTCTACACACATGCTGCAATTTTCTCCTTTGAAACCTTCCTCAGAACCTTATTGCCAAGGCTCAAGATGATCCCACTGTGGGATTTTTCCATCATCGTCGTGTTCTTCTTCTCCGCTAAGTCAGCATCCATGACTTCGTCACCCTTCAACGCTTCTAGCAAACCCTTTTGAACAAGAAAGGCTCACATCTTCAAGCACCATAATTTAAAATCATTTATTCTGGTGAATTCTCAATCTCAAACTTCGTTGGCGGGATCTTGATCCACGCTCACTGCACCAGTTTGTTGAGACAAACGCCGCATTAGGAACAAAGTAATATTGTGAGAAAAGAGAGATTTTCTTGAACAAACACAAAAAGCGATTCAGTTACGAAGTGAGAGGAGACAAAGAAGACATAGTTGGTTATACAATTTTTTCTATTCACTTTCTCTAAGAAATGGTTTATAGATTACAAGTGAATAACAACTTAACCACTATTCTACCACACTAGAGTACATCCTCTCTATATATACTCTTAGCATATGTACATCATTTATGATGATAACACTCATATGTGACATACATAACTATTACACACCAAAATTATTAAGAAATGTGGTTGAGGCTAACTTAACCCTACAAAATCGGTTGTTAAGGTGAGGATTTCCCCTACTTATAAAGACACGTTCATGCCATATATTATCCGATGTGAGACTCTTAACACACCACCTCACGCTCATGACTAGACAACTGAAGTATGGAAATAAATGATGGATGACCCGATAACAAAAACCATAAAAGGTGGTCCACCAGATCTTAAATGAACCTCTCGATACCATATTAAAAAATGTGGTTGGACCTAACTCAACCCTACAAAATCGATTAATAAGGTGAGAATTGAAAACAAAATTGTATGCGAAAGTGTAATTTAAATCATTAGCGTGCTTGACATGACTTCAACTTTAATATGCTAATCTTCATAAATTAACTTGGCCTACTTACATATAAACATATTGAATAATAAAACTTTCTCTTGCCTTATCTATTTACATTCATCATTTTCTATCCACTCGTGAATATATTAGATGCACTCTACAAGCCACCAATAAAAAAAAGGTTATTTACTATAGTTCCCATAATAAATAGATCAACAATCAAATAGTACAAAGTGAACCACCTCTCAATCTATCAATGCTTATAGAAAAGAGGGGGAAGAAGTTGGTGGTTAATGAAAAAGGGGAAAGAGTCTATGAACTACCCTATCTAATGTAATATCCATAACAAGTAACCACAACAACAATGGCTCGTATTTCAACACTTTATCTCCTCGCTTACAACTCTTTTCAAGCAATTGGATGGTTCGTATCTTCATTTCATACTCCTTTTTCTATTCAATCTCTAATTTTCACATTACTCTCGTTTCACAGGGCCGTTTCGTTAACCATCATTTTGTTCAATCTTCTCTCCACTTCCTCCGTCACCGGAACTTTTGCTTCCGCTGGAACCTTAATTTGTCAGTATATTATTTATTGCTACTATCATTTATCATTCACCTCACATTACAGTTCTAATTGATAATTGAATATTTTGTTTAGGTTTTCTGCAATCTGCTGCATTCTTGGAAGTTATACACGGTGCTATTGGTAGGTTTTGTTACTGTCATCTATTTATTTATTTCCTGTAATCATTTCAAAAGAAGGTTGTTGATGCCTCTGCGACAAAACTGTATCAGAAGCTGCCGATATTACACGGTTATTCACTATTTTTACAATAAAGAAAAATTGTTGTTAATTCAACACGACGGACACTCGCAATAATACCTGGACCGACCGAAATCGCGAAGCCTTTACGCGACTGGAACAGTTTTTTAAACCTTCATCACAACTCATGATTGAATTGTGTTGAATTACAGGATTGGTTCCCAGTGGAGTGTTGCTTCCTATGCTGCAATGGTCAGGAAGGACTCACTTTGTGCTTGCCATTGTCAGGGGGATTCCTGAGGTTCTATTCTATGGATCACTTCACCTTCTTTTACTTTCATAAATGACATAGGAAATAATTATAGATTAATGTCAACATTTATATATACTATCTATATGATAGTAATTTTGAATACTATTTATCTGGTAAGATGTTATTGAAAGAGTGTGATTGTTGGTGTAACTCTTTTATTGTGATTTGATCCCTTTTCTAAATTGTGTATTTTGCTGTGTGTTTTCTCTAGGTCCAGGAGTTACCTTCTGTTTTTATCACTTTTCTTGCATGGAGCATAGGCGAGGTGATTTATTTACTTTTTATTCGATTGGATGTAGTTCATTTATGTTGAGTATGACTGATTTTACCGATATCTAGGAAGATTATCAAGTGTAGCAGCTCTGCTATAGTGCTACCGAAAAACACAGCTTTGTACTATGTAACCCTAGGCATTGCATGATTGAAAAACTACATCAGTCATGCTGTTGTCGAAGACGTAGGAACAATTAGTCAAATTCCATGATCAATTGTTTGAATACTTGTGTGTGTTTATTTATCTGTTTTCTTTAGAATCGAACTGTTTAACAATTCAATTAATACCATGAGTCTGTGACCTTGCTTGTTGTTTAAGCTTTTACCAGTTATAAGACCACTAAAGGCAATTTATGATATTTAGTGCTGGCGTTAAGTACTCATATATCATATATTCATCAAGGAAAAAACAGAACCATTATTTTATCATAATATCATCTACTCCGATATGATATGTTTTGTTTCAGCAGACAAACAGTGGGAAAATGACTCAATAATAACACGCGAGAAACTCACTATTCTTAGCAATTTTTATTTGATTTCTCTGTAAGTGACGTGCTTACAGATTCTCCTTTTCTACTTTTATCTTTTATTTTAAGAGAATATTAGGTGTTTAGTTCATGTTCTGCATTGTAGCCTTATTCTTTATTGCTCTTTACCAAACTTGCGGTATGATAAGTTTGCAATCCATGAAAATTGTGTTATAGACATAGTAGGATTATAACATGATTTCAAAGGTAATTTTGCTGCAATCTTTGGAGATGCAGGTCATTAGATATTCGCACTATGCTTTCAGTTGCTTGGGAAATTGTCCTTCTTGGATCACCTATATCAGGCATTTTTCCATCTTACCATTCTATATTCTCTTAAGTGGTTGAGATATGAATTTAACAAGTTATATTGTATGCTTGCTTCTCTATCTTTTGATGATTAGGTACACTGCGTTTATTGTGGTGTATCCTTTGGGAGTGTTTCCTGGAGAAGGTGAATTCTCATACCTATATGTCCCTCTTATCATAGTTTTGGTTATCAATGGGTTTTAAATTGATGTTACTTACTACTACTATAATTGACATTCATTTGTTCAATTCTTATGCAAGTGTCGTATCACCATTTTTATAAACTAGTGCAACTGATTAGCAATACATTGCAGTATGGGCGATGTACCAGGCGCTTCCAATTATAAAGAAGAATAATATCTATGCAGATTCCTTTTCAGTCCTCCCATTTAGTTATTATGATTTTCTTAAGGTAATTTTTTATGCCATCAATTAGTCATGGTTATTATTTCTTCTACTATAACCTCATTCTTGAAAATTGACTCATATAACACGTAGAAATTCTTTCAGTTTCACTGTGATGTTTGATCTAGGTCTACTTGTGACTTATCTGCACTTATGAATTGTTTATTCTTACAATTGATGATTCATTTCTCCCGATCAGGTTGTAATTGTAGTTTATCCATTCCTCTGGTTCAAACTATACCTGCATTTATTCAAGCAGCGGCGTTCGAAACTTTATAAACGCCATGACAAGAAAAAAGCATAAGGATCAATATTTACGGATTTTTGTTAATAAGACAAATATGATATAACTTTCTGTATCACTGGAGAACTGATTCTGAAATTTATTTGCATCTAAAATATTTCCTTTGATTGGATATCTATTGTACCAAATAATTGAATTGTTGTTAGCAATAATGATTAAGATTGTAGGAGCTAAAAGATTTGTAACATTGTGCCTGCATTATTCTGCAGTGCCCATATTTCTACTTTATACATTTTGATAGGACTCCTGGGCCTAGTAACAATGTTACCCATAGCCTGTATTTGAGGGTTTATTCCCTTGTATTCTCTCCGTTTTTATTTATAAGTCGTTTTTGGACTTTTCTCACGTATTATAAAAAAAAAGAAGTAATCATTGTAGTATGTAAGAATTTGATTTTGATCTTGCAAGTTAAAAAGGTTCAATGTGTTTTTTATATTGTTTATTAGCCTTTAGTTTTGTTACTCTAATTCTCAAAGAGGAATAGTCCTAATAATATGCAGTTTGACTTAAACGTAAGTAAAGTATAATCATGTTGATCAATGTAATCCCAGGACTTCATCAAAATTCATCGTGCAACGTAAAGTTAGTTAAGATTAACTTACTTCAAGTAAATCATTTAATGTTGAAGACTTCAAACATAATAGGGGTTGAATTGTAATATTTAAATTTTATATATAAAAAAAATGATTGATTTTAATATGATTTATATTAGAATGATGTTTGGGATTTATTCTTTAGTTGTTATCATCAAGAAGATATTAACCTACACAACACATAAAAGCACAATTAGGAAATGATATTTGAGTTATAGAATCACATTCCCTTCATAAGTTGCTTGAGTTGCAAGGCAACTTGCGGCACTTGATTTCAATCTAACATATTGGTATCTAAGAGTTTTACACAATTTAAAGGAAGTATTGATCTTTCAAGAAGTGAGATAGATATTTTGAAAGAAATAATGATAGGTAGAAATGAGACCTTTCATACTAATCTTATATTCTTGATTGAAAAAATTGTGATAAGTGGTTTAGGAAAATGAAGATATTTGCAGTTCATGATGTATATGAATAAGTGATCAATGGTGTGGAATTTGTACCTGCAGTTCCATCAGAAGCGCACATGACAACTTACAAGGATGTAAAGCCAAAAGAATGCAGGAATTTGTTCATTGCTCACCAATCTGATGATGCTAGGGTGTTTGAGAAGATTTTTGAATCTTCAAATTCTAAGAGTTCTTTGGATATCCTTGTAAAGAGCTATGGAGGTGATGTAAAGGTCAAATAAATGAAGTTTTAGGTTTTGATAAAACAATGTGAGTTGATGAAGATGAAGAATGATGAGAAGGTAGTTGATTATTTTACAAGGTTGATGACTCTCACCAACTAAATGAAGAGTTTTTTGGAAATTCAACCACAATCTATGAAGAATTTCACCCAATCAATATTGATTTCAAGATTGTTCCCACTCACGTAATGACAATGAAAGAAAAGTTTAGAAAGAAAGAAAGAAAGTAAACGTTGGAGAAGAAGAAGATGAACGGTTTTTTGCAAAGAATTCTCTGTCCACAAACTGTGGAAATTCTATTATTTCACTTGCAACTAGAAACTGTGAATTACAAAATATGATGAGATGACATGAGATGTTTACAAAATAAGGGTTTCTCCCTATTTATAGGTTTAGGTTAACTTGCATCTCAAGGTAAAGCCAAAACTATAAAAGCCCCAAAATATCTAATATAAACTTTTTAAATCAAATCTAATCTTTCTAAAACAATGAATTTCATATTTAACACACCACCTAATTCATTGTGTCTAAACTATCCACATTCATCATAAACCTTAACTTCTTGAACACTCCCTTCGTCATGATGTCTGCAATCTGGTTCTCAGTTCTGCAGTGTTTCAAGTTCATCTTCCTTTCTGCTACCTGTTCTCAAAGATAATGAAACCTCATTTCGATGTGCTTGCTTCGATCGTGTGTTATTGGGTTCTTCGCCAAGTTGATAGCTGACATGCTGTCGATCTTCATGGTAATTGCTCCATGACTCTTCATTGTGATCTCTTTGACTAGGTTCACCATCCAGGTTGCTTGACATGCACAAAGAGAAGCAGCTATATATTCTGTTTCGCATGATGACAATGCCACTACTGGCTCCTTTCTCGAACTCCAAGCAACTAGTGCACCAGCTAGTATAAACACATAGCTAGCTGTGGATTTTCTATCCTCAACATCACTACACCAACTAGAGTCAGCGTATCCTACTAACTTGTATTCTTTTCCTTCATCAGCTGCAGGAAACAAAATGCCATAGCCGAGAGCCTCTTTCAGATACCTCAATATCCTCTTCGCTGCTGCTAGGTGTGATACCTTTGGCTTCTGCATGAATCTACTTACCATACTTACACTACATGCTAGGTTAGGCCTTGTGTGAAAAAGGTATCGAAGTGACATAATAAGTCTTCTATATTGGGTTAGGTTGACATCATCTTCATCTGAATCCTTCGACAGTTGCAATATGGTCTCAGTTGGAGTCGAAGTTGGGTTGCAATCTTGCATCTCAAATCTCTTGAGTATTTCACCTGCATATCTTATTTAGTGCATCATCAAACCTCTACTACTCTTGTAGAATTTGATGCCAAGAAAATATGAGAAATTTCCCAAGTCTGGTATTTCAAACTCCTCACTCAAGTTATGTTTGAAGTTTTCCATCTCCTTCTTGCAACTTCCTGTTATCAACAAGTCATCGACATAGAGGCATAGTATAAGTAGTTCACTACTGCTTCTTTTACGTACACTCCATGCTCAGTCGTACACTTCACAAATTCCTTCTCCCTTAAGAAGCCGTCGATTTTCTTATTCCAAGCTCTAAGAGCTTGCTTAAGTCTATACAGGACTTTATATATCTTGTACACCTTTCTTTCTTCGCCTCATTTCACAAACCCAACTGGTTGTGCAACATAAACTTCTTCGTTTAAGGGGCCACTAATGAATGCAAATTTCACGTCCATCTGACATGTGTGCCAATTGTTCATATTTGCTAGACCAACAACCAATCTGATTGTTTCGATCCTAGCAACGGGTGCAAAAACTTCATCGAAGTTGATTCCTTTCTTCTGAAGAAATCCTTTCCCCACAAGTCTCGCCTTGTGTCGAGTTACTTCTTCTTTAGGATTCACCTTCACATTGTAAACTCACTTCACATTAGTTGCCTTCTTTCCTTGAGGCAAATCGACAAGTGACCAGATGTTGTTAACTTCAATGGAGTCTAACTCCTCATTCATTGCTTTCACCCACTTCGAATCTTTTAATTCCTCAACTGCATTGACTGGTTCAACATCTGCATAGAAAGCATAGTGTACTATCTTACCTTCTTCATCGACCACATCATTTGATGTAATCACACATTCTTGCAACCTTGCAGGCATCTGTCTTGTTCGTCGAGGTCTGCTTGGGCCAGCTTCATCTCTGACTTGTTCATGTCGAACTTCACTTTCAACTTCAGTGGCTGGTTCTTCACAAGAGATTCTCACTAAATCCTTCTTGACATTCTCAGTCCAATCACATTCTTTAAGCTCATATATGATCACGTCCCTACTGATCACTACCTGCTTATTCACTGGGTTGAACAACTTGTAACCTCTAGTCGAATGATATCCTATCAAGATCATCTGATTCGACTTGTCATCGAGTTTCCTTCTCAACTGATCTGGCACATGTCTATGTGCTATAAATCCAAACACCTTCAAGTGAATGAGGCTAGGCTTGACACCATACCAAAATTCTTTTAGTGTGATTCCTTCAAGTTTTGTCGGACATCTGTTTAATATGTATGTTGTCGTCGAAACCGCTTTTCCCCATAATTCTTTGGGTAGATGCTTTCCATTCAACATAATTCTCACCATGTTCATGATGGTTTTGTTCTTTCTTTCTGCAATTCCATTTTTCTGTGGAGCGTAGGGTGGCACCACCTCATGCACAATCCCTTCTTTTTCACATAATGCATCGAACTCTTTCGACACATACTCTCCACCACCATCAGTCCTTAAAATTTTAAGCTTTCGAACACTCTGTCTTTTAACCATAAATTTGAATCTGGAAAATACCTCGATCACATCACTTTTCTTCTTGATGAGGTAAGTCCATAGCTTTCGACTGTAATCATCTATGAACATGACAAAGTATATGTTGCCTGCAATCGAATCCACCTGGATTGGACCACATACATCAAAGTATATGACTTCCATAATTGCCTTCGACTTCCTTCCTGCATCCTTGCTGAAGCTATTCTTGTGTTGTTTCGACTAAACAAACTCTTCAAAAACTTCACTTGGAATGTCGATTTCAGGTAATTCTAAAGCCATATTTCTTCTCTTTAGCTTTCTGATGTCATTGAAGTTGAGATGACCTAGTAAAAAATACCACAACCATTCATCTCTGCTGGTTGTAGTTGTTAGGAACTTGTGCTCCATCACATTGAGTTCAATCTTAAAGGTCCTATTATGAGACATTGGAGCCTTTAAGATCAACCTACCACCTGCATCGAGAACTCTCGTAATCTTATCTGTGATCGACACCTTGTAGTTCTTTTCGACTAGCTGCTCTATACTGAGCAAATTACTCTTCATTCCTGGTATGTATAACACATTGGAAATTGTTGACCTCTTTCCATACTTCCTCATAATCAAAACATCGCCAATACCTTCAGCTCCTAGAGTAATGTCATTAGCAAATTTCACCATGTTCTTCGACGAGGGCTTCATGTTGATAAACCAATCTTTCTTTCCAGTCATGTGTGATGAGCATCCTGAGTCCAAGTACCACTGGTCCTGGAATCTCTCTTCGTCTCTTGTTGTGACCATTAGCAACATCTTTTATTCTTCATGCTTCGCCATCTTTGCATCAGTTTCTTGATTCTTCTTCTTTTCTCAACATTCACTAAAGTAGTGACCATACTTCTGACAATTGAAACACTGAATGTGACTTTTGTTAGGCTTTCATCCACCACCTCTTCCTCTACCCGCAACACCACCTCTTTGGTTGCCTTGGTTCCAAGGTTTTCTCTGATTCGACCAGTTTCCTTCTTGCTGATTTCGACCAGTTGAATTGTTGTAGTCTCCTCTACCTTTGTTTCCATTCCAGCTTCCTTTTCCTTTCCTTTCCTTTTCTGACTGCGCTTGCAAAGCCATACCACTCTTTGACTTTCCTGAAGCTCTCTCAGCCATCCTTTAATCATGAGACTCAAGCGTCCCTTGAAGCTCTTCCTTCGTCAATGTTGACAAATTTTCGACTCTTCTATGGCTACTACCACATGGTCAAACTTTGGAGCCAACGACCTCAATATCTTTGCAACAACTGATCTTGATGTCAACACTTCTCCATATACCTTGATTTGATTCACCAGCTTTATAACACTAGTGAAAAAATATACTATACTTTCACTTTCTCCCATCTGATGCAATTCATATGTTCTCTTGTGAGTTTGTAACCTCACCTATTTCACCATTTCTATGCCTCCAAACGAATTTTCAAGAATCTCTCACGCTTTCTTTTCTATGACATTTAAAGAAAAAAGAGCTGAGTGTCATCAAGATTGAAGACATACATAGCATTCTTCAAGCTCTTGATCTAAAGGTGATTAGAATAAACAATGGTAAAGAATAAGAAGCTCTTCTTGGAGGATTCAAGATGAGTGAGGATGGCAAGAATAAGTGAAAACGAAGGAGCAAACTAATTGGAAAGAAAAAACAAGCATTGTGACAAACATGAGTCCTCTCATAGAAGAGAAGAATGGAATTATAAGAATCAAAGCAAGAAAGATCCCTTTTACATGAAGGTAAAATGTTACATTTTTGAAAATTTTAGACACTGTGTTAATGAATGTTGGTATGGAAAAAGTGAGAATCCTCAAAACAATGAAAAAGATGCAATTATGTTACAATAGGTCCATAGCTTAGTTCTGTGCCATTGATGTTGGTGCTGACAACAACTAAAAATGCAATGAATTAGTACCTTGAAACAAGGTTCTTAAATTGTATGGTAGGCAGCAAGAAGTTTCACATTGAGTTTAGTTCAAGCAAAATAACTTATGTGAAGCTAGCTCACTACAATTCAATGGAAGAAGAAAGTATATGAAATGTTCTTATTCATCTATAAGATAACACAAAAGTTGTGATATAGAAGATTATATATGTTTCTGAGTAAGTGTAATATAAAGAGTGTTGGTCAGCTAGGAGAGAAGAAATACTCATTAACCATGAGGTACGATTCACTTCAAGACCTTGATCAATGTAGTGGAAGTTGACTAATCTGCAACCATGATTCAAGACAAGGAGCAAATCCTATGGCACAAAAGGTTTGTCCATTTGAATTTTAACAACTTAATCCATCTTAATTCAAAGAATATGGTGTTAGGAATGTTTAGAATCACAACTCCCGAGAGCTCTTGCACAACATGCTTGGTGAGAAAGCATCCAAGATCAAATTTCACTAACAACTTGCTAGTGAGGTCTACTGAGATACTAAATATGGCTCATTCATACATTTGTGACCTCTTTGATGCATTATTAGTATATAACATGAAATCTTTCATCACATTTGTAGATGAATTCTTAAGAACGTTAGGGACATATTTGATCAAGGATAAGAGTGATGTCTTATAGGTGTTCAAAAATATCAAGAGGTTAGTTGAGAAACAAAGTAGCAAGATGTTGAATATTTTAAAGACATATGTAAGGGAGTATAAATCCAAATAATTTAAAAACTAATGCAGTCAACATGACATTATATTGTCATACCCCATACTTGTCCTACCTGTATATTACATTCATTTGTATTTTCATTTGCTAACCATTATTCAAAAATCCAAAAATATATTGTTTCTGCTTTTATTTTCTTATTGCCTAAGTCCAAGTTTCATTTGAGGATATCAAGTCAGTTGTATGTGCAGTATGGATTGAGGTTCATCTGGTTTGACCTAATCTTGGTCAGGCAAGAATTTGTTTCAAGATCAAGGTCATGGTGTGCATGACTCAAGTGGTGTGTGTCTGAGGTTCCAATTAAGGTTTTGTGTTAAGTCAGGTCAGTTGTAAATGAATCAAGTTCTCTGGCTGTGCCAAAGCATGTGCTTCATGATTGAGAATCATCAGGATTTAATTACGGTTTTGTGCAACGCTTTAAAGTTCATATCTCAATTCATAATCCTTCTGATTTCAAGGCATGATTCTTGATTAAAAAAAAGGTTCACAATGAAGTCTTGGGTTTATTAGTATTCAAGTGGTAAGGTTTAGGTGGATTTACTGATTCAAGGCATCAATTTATTTTCAGAGGATTAATTCAAGATCGATTTATTGATTCAAATTTTCCATCCAATCTATTCCAAGTTCATGATGAATTCAAGATGTTTAATTGGTTTTAAAAGTGGTGTCTACAAGAAAATTCAAGTCAAATGCAAATTCAAAGCTTTCATTCATTAGTTCACAGGTTTTAATTACTAAGATCAAACCCATTATATTTCACCACAAGGAGGTACAAATTGCAATTCAAAAAAAGCCCATAATCCCCAAATTTCAAAAAAGAGAGTGAAAGTCCATTTACAAATCCATAAAAAATCATGTACAACAAAAAACCATAAGCCCATTCTAAGAAAATTACAAAAATATTTAGTCCATTAAATAAACATCACCAAAAAAAGAAATCAATTTCTACAAAATCAATATTCCATCTTGTCCTCTCAACAACCTTGCCAAAACCAAGAAGCCACAGTCCACTCTCAGCATTATACAATTTCAAATCAACCATCACGCACCACATCCTGCAGCCACAAATAATACGCAGTAACACCAATTTGCACATGAAAAATTACCACACGATTCATACATGATTCACAACATTATATACAGCAGCACAAAAGTAAAATCACAAAACCATGAAGCATTACATGATTACACATCCACCAATATACTACACACTACCAAGACAACCATAAAACTCAACCCATGATTCACGTGTAGCACATAACACACTAGCCAACATCACACAACATAATTCTATAGCATAATACATCCTATGCACAATAGCCTCACAATAATTACCTTCCATGATTCGTTACACACGGATAACCATTCACGTAGCAACCAAATTACAACAAACCATGAGAACAACATTTTACACCATGCAACAACAAGCTAATTCACTATCATCACACTCCACACAACATAACATTACAACAACACTAAACACACCATACCACTAATCTTTCCATGCATACATGACCACAACAATACAATTCCTTCAGCCACATATTCATCACGCATACCGTGTCGTACTCTAATCTTCAGCTAGCGCACAACAACCCAAAATGAACAACAAACTTGCCGAACCAATTTCCAAACCATAAAACTGTTACGTACTGCACAATGACTAAATTTATTGAATCTTCCATGACCCCACAGCTTGTACGGCACAAAATAACAACCACGTCACGATTCAAAACGACAATGCATTGAAATCATTCCTCACCGAATTCCTCTATAAATACAATCACGTTTTCATTCTATGGGGAAGATTTTTACATCCATCGAAGTGCTTCTAAAATTACTCTCAAATCTTACCTTCAAACCTCACTCCTCAACCCAACAACAACAACAATCCTTTGTAACTTTCAAATCCACAACCCTCCACAAATTATCACTGAAACAGAAAGGTGAAGATGAAGTGAAACCAAATCAAATCGAGATCCAAACAAACTTGAAATCTCAGACTCAAAACACGAGCAGAATAATTTGAGGCAAGGTCTGTCGTACCTCAAAAAAAGCACGATCCTTCGCGAATGGTCGCGGAAAACAGAGTCACCACAAACTTTATTCATTCCAAGATAGAATAGGAAAATATCGAGAAAACCTTTAGGTAAAGAACATGGTCATCACAACCAAGTTCTAGGTTCGGGAGTCGGTTACGTGAGGGGAAGGTATTAGCATCCCTCACATCCATTGTACTCAACGGGAACCTCTTGATTCGATTCGTGAGAAATGTTAGGTCAGATTGTTTGTTTTCTTCTAAGAAAATAAAGTGAAAAGGTAAAGTAAAAGGGTTTAGATTGCTGAGGAGAAAATGAGTGATTTTAGATTAGGGTGCTCGCCAAGGATTGAGGCCCTTGTGCCTACGTATTTTCACTTGAAGGAAGTGAAGAGTCAGAGTGTCTGTAGTTCGTGGGACTACGGTAGAAAAGAGAGGAGGTTGCTCGCTAGGATCTCGCAATCTTATGCCTACTTATTCTCATTAACAAATGAGAAATCAGAGCGTCCGTAGTTTGGACTACGGATATTGGTTTGATTTTATCGAAAGATACTTAGTCGCATTCGACAGAAAATATTGCTTTACCCAAACGGGTGAGGAGAGGACGCTTGCATCAATTTGAATGGATTTTCATATATCATCATTCATGGGAAACACGCCACTTATCTCGACTCAAATAAGTTATGAACGAAGCAATATTTTGTGTCGTTCTCAAGACACCATATCTCACGTTTATGAAAAAGGTTTGACGGTTCACACGGCGGTGAAAAGTTGAATTAATGTGTTGATGTATTTTGATTGGATGACAATTACTTGAAGCTTAAGAAAGACTCCTCGGGCCCAAGTAATCGGGAGAGTGGGTCAAAGACTTGACTCTCTCTCGTTTCCATCTCAAAAAGAGGTTATGTTTAAGAAATGTTTTGAATGATAAGATGGTTAAAGCATTTTAAATTGGATGAAAGATTACTTGATGCTTAAGAAAGGCTCCTCGGGCCCAAGTAATCTGGAGAGTGAGTCAAAGACTTGACTCTCTCTCTTTTTCATCTTATATTATGAAAGTGTTTTGATATAGTTAAAGTATTTTACGAATGTCTATTACTCCGAGCTTAAGAAAGGCTCATCGGGCCCAAGTAATCGGGAGAGTGAGTCAAAGACTTGACTCACTCTCTTTTTCAACTTATATTATAAAGAGTTTTGATATTGATCTTTTAAAAAAGACAATTGTTCGAACTTAAGAAAGGCTCCTCGGGCCCAAACAATTGAGGAGAGAAATCGAAGATTCCATTCCAACTCCCTTTTCATCTTTTATTGAGATACGGTTTAAGTATAATTAAGTTAATTGATTTGACTTTGATAAAATGCTCGATGTTGATCGAGATTTGGGTTTGCGTATGAAAAAAAACTAATAGTTTGAACTAAATGGTAAGGAGGTCCTAATGGTATAAGGTAAGATCGACGACGAGGTAAAAATGCTCGACTTACGAGTTAGGATATGGTTTGCATTTTAGGGTTTCGGTTTGAATCATCATACAAGACAAAATATAAACAAGTAAAAGTAAGCAAAGGACCTGAATTTTAATCGTGTATACTAGCAAAGTGGACTAGTCTTCTAAACGACCAACTAGAGGTAATTGATCGAGTAGGTCTCACTGTAATAAAGTCCAGGAGTAAGCTATAAATATCGTGTCTAGTGACCAAAAGGTTGACGGCGGTGCTTAAAAGCAACCGGCTTACAAGGGTGAAAAATGGCTCGATGTTGAATCGAGAACTTTATATATATATATATATATATATATATATATATATATATATATATATATATATATATATATATATATATATATATATAATGCACAAAATTTAAAAATGAAAGAAAGAAGAAAAAAAACAAAATAGAAACAAAAACAAGTAAATAAAAAAACAAAATATGGGCTTGAAATGTGAAAAGAGAATGGAGGGTGCAAGCAACAAAATGCAGGCCCATGAAGGTACAGGCCCATGGCGCTTGGGGGAAGTCCACTAGACTCTCAGTCAACCTCCTTGACTCCAGGAGGCACTAAACAAATCATGTAGATCTAAACTAGTCTAAAGACCAAAAGGTGAGATATGTGTGGGAACACAGTAATATCATGGAAGGCTGCACATGGGATTAGGAACAGCAAGGTGCTCTACTATGACAAGTTTCCACATTGGGACACTTGTCTCTACCCCCACCGACCAACACACTAACTTAATGAGAAGGCAAGGCCATTTGATAGAAAAAAACAAAAAAACACATCCAGCCTCTCTCATCGTCTCAGTCTTTCTCTTTCTATTCTCATTTAACTTCACCTCTCTCTCTCTCTCTCTCTCTCTCTCTCTCTCTCTCTCTCTCTCTCTCTCTCTCTCTCTCTCTCTCTCTCTCTCTCTCTCTCTCTCTCTCTCTCTCTCTCTCTCTCTCTCTCTCTCTCTCTCTCTCTCTCTCTCTCTCTCTCTCTCTCTCTCTCTCTCTCTCTCTCTCTCTCCCTCTCTCTCTCTCTCTCTCTCTCTCTCTCTCAAGAGATGAGTCGTCAGAAGAAAAAAAGAGCTCGCCGAAGAAGACGAGGTACGGTGGAAACCGCCGTCTTCTCCGGCGAAGGTGTGTTATCTTATCGAATCAAACGAAGAAACCCCACCTAAAATAATGCCCTGAACCCGATTCTTCCACTAATTTCATCAAAAACCTAACCAAAAAACAGGATCGAGATGTTCCTCTTCTTAAAACCTAATCCCAGAACTTCGTAGAGTCATGGCGAAATGCAAACAGAAGGTATAAAATGGCCAGATTAACTAGGATTCTTAGAGAAAGAAGATTAAAGTGTGGTGACTCACCCTTGAAGACTCAACACAGGTACGAGCTTCTCTTTCGTTTATTCTTGCTCCCCTTTTCGCAACCGCCATTTAGGGTTTTTTTATGTGTAGAAGAAAACTTGAAATCCCCCCCTTTTGAGAACTGAAGCAACACACACACACACACACACGCATATATATATATATATATATATATATATATATATATATATATATATATATATATATATATATATATATATATATATATATATATATATATATATATATATATATATATATATATATATATATATATATATATATATATATATATTTATATATATATATATATATATATATATATATATATATATATATATATATATATATATATATATATATATATATATATACACACCCTAAAACATTAGGGTTAGCAAACATCCTTGTTACAAATTCTGAAAAACTTCTCTGCTATGTTTGTTTTTGTCTGTTATGATTTTTTTTCTTTTTCCATTTTGGTGTTAAACCAGCTGTACCGTGAATTTCCTGACATTGCCTTGCTTTACCATTTTTTCTAATATGAATATGTGGTCCCAAATCCTTTCTTACTTTCTATTCTGAAACTTACTTGAGGCAGTAATAACTGATGATATTACTTGTTGCTACTCAAAACTTTTTATGCCGAAAATTAGATGCGTATCTTGAATTTGGTATTTGTTTGAACTGGGCTTTTTGGTTTATTACAAATTGTTCTAGACAACATGAATTATGATTTGTAGCATGACTTCAAAAATTGGCGAATTAAAATGAACTATAATTGGAATGAAGTGTGACATGTATGCATTTGTGGAGTTAAACTTGAATGGTATGAATTTATTTGTGACCTAATTATGAACCTGTCATGAGGTTTTACTAAATTTTGGTAGGGCGTGCTTTTGAGTCTGAAACTTTGTGGCGTGACATGAATTGAACTTGTCTTTTTCTTTGATTTGAAACTGTTTGAACCATTGGACCTGATCATGAATTGAAGTTGTAGCATGATTTGAGTTTTGGCTTATTATAACATTGACATGTATTGGTTTTCCTTTGCACCCTGAATCTGAACTTGGCCTTTCATTGATGTAAACCAGGACTTTTGCATGATAGTAAATTGGATAGAAGATGATGATGAATTTGATGTGAGTATCACAACTTGAGTGAATTAGAACGAAATGATATTGAATAACGTTTGAATTGTTTGTCTCTGGCGTAGTTGTGCAGGAAATTAACAGCTTTGGCAGAAGCAACATAGCTGTGATTAATGGTGGGAGATGCGCGTTGAGGGTTGTGAAGTTATACGACATGTTCCAAGGCTGGTGCCACACAATCAAATGCTGGCCTGCAAATCCCAATGATACCACATCAAATGGCTTGCAATACTCGACCATAGGTGAGAGTATTTATTCCAATTTTCCTTGGTTTCTCCAAGTTAAAACAACCTGTAGTTAATATGGTTGAAAATTGTAACTGCTCTTGGTTGGCTGCATTTTGTGGCATAACATTAGTGTATGTATGAATGTCCTGTCTGATGTTTCTACATTCATAATGTGGACTGTGTAGGGTAAGTTAAATTAGCTAACTATAAGTTAAGCTGGATGTCATACTCAATGTTATGATATGGGTCGTAGGACATCAAGCACATGTGTAAGTTTTCTGTTATTTAGGTTGAGGAATCTCAGGCTAGAATGCAGGAAACTTTGGAGGAGCTCAAACTGGGAATCAGGAAACATTTTAGAAGCCCTAGGCCAATTAAAATGTACCTGAATGAAGTGGCAAGCGTGGAGACTATTGAAGAGAGGTTTTATTATAGATAAAACCTGTTTTATGCACCAAGGCCCAAAGGACTTAAAGCTACTATAAATATCAGAAGGAGCAATCCTGAATAGCAGCTCTTGACAGAAGAATAGAGAGTCCTTGTAAGTGAAGAAGGCTAGTCTTCACGTGTAAAGTCTATTTAGGAATACTTGTAATCCAAGTAATTGTCTGGTTGATGATTGCTTTGGTTAGGTAGATTCTAGGTTGTGTCTCACTCAAAGCTGTGAAGCAAGAGTGTGTGAGTTCCTTGATCAAAGTTGTGAAGCAAGATCAAGGTGTGTATGAAGTGTCTCTTCATATTAAATTCTGTAATTAGTTGATATCACTGTTGTGTGATTGAGGGGGAGTGAGTGGGTATACTCAGGTCTAGAGTGTCTCTAGGTTGAAGTGTCATTGGGTAGAGATTAAGTGAGAAGTGCAAACTGGTTATTTGACTTTGAATTGATTATGCTAATAGTGAATTTCCTTCATGGCTTGGTAGCCCCCAGTTGTAAGTGTTGTTGACACTAAACTGGGTGAACAATTGATGTGTTATTTACTGCTTTCATTTACAATCTAATTAATTAGTACAGTAGTCAATGTCACAGTCGATGTTATAACTTTGGTAATAACATCCATCGTGTGCCTGCCAGAATTTTCAATTGGCATTAGAGAAGGCACCCTGCCTGTTTAATCTGGGTGAGATCTAGGGAAAACAAATTCTGGTGATATGGATAAAGATATAGGATTCACTAATAGACATCCAATTCTGGATGGATCTAATTATGACTATTGGAAACCAAGGATGATGGCATTCTTGAAATCTATAGACTACAAGGCTTGGAGAGCTGTGAACTCAGGATGGGACCATCCTGTGAAGATTGACAAGGATGGAGCATCTGTGCAAATTCTTGAAGAGGGATGGAATAAAGAACAGGAAGCCCTGGCTCTTGGCAACTCTAAAGCCTTGAATGCTCTACTCAATGGCATAGATAAAAACATCTTCAAGCAAGTACACCACTGTGAACTGGCAAATGATGTTTGGGACACTCTCAAAACCACTCATGAGGGAACTTCCAAGCTTAAAATGTCTAGACTTCAAATGCTGACCACAAAATTTGAAAGTCTAAGAATGAAGGAAGATGAGACCATTCATGAGTTTTACATGAATGTTCTTGAATTAGCAAACACCTCAGGAGCTTTGGGAGAAAAGATGACTGATGAAAAGCTTGTAAGGAAGATTCTAAGGTCATTACCTAAAAGGTTTTCTATGAAAGTGACAGCCATTGAAGAAGCTCAAGACATATGCCACATGAAGGTGGATGAACTCATTGGTTCTCTCCAAACCTTTGAAATGGGAATGTGTGATCAGGCTGTAGATAAAAAGAGCGAAAGTATAACTCTTGTCTCAAACAGAGCTGATGATTCAGATGATAAAAAAAAGGAAAATCTGTCAGAAGCAATAGCCTTTCTTGGAAGACAGTTTAATAAACTGGTCAAAAGGAGATGCTAAGTCTAAACCTTATTCCAAAAGCATGGCTATTGATAAAGAGAAATCTGAAGATAAAGTCAGCCAAAACAAAGGTGTACAATATAACACCCCATTTAAATTATTCAGTCGCTTTGGTATTTTTTGTGAGGTGTAGTTGTGTGGTGTCCTTAATTAAGGGTATGAGGTTAGGAGTAAGGGAGAGAGGTGACCTTAGTTGGGGTACTGTGGACCTAGATAAAGGAGTAAGTTAATTATGATATCGAGAGCATTATAGTGATTAATATTATTCCAACTATTATTAATAATAATGTTAATGAGATTATCATTATTATTATTATTATTATTATTATTATTATTATTATTATTATTATTATTATTATTCGTATTAATAATATTATTTGGTGGAATATTATTATTATTCATATTATTACTATTAGTATGAATATTATTATTAGTGAGAGAATAATATTATTATTATTATTATTATTATTATTATTATTATTATTATTATTATAGAATTTAAATAATAAAATAAAAAATAAGGGATTAAAGGAAATAGAGAAGTTTTTTGGGGAAAGAGAATTAGAACACGATAAACTGTCAGAGAAAAGTTTTGGGAGAAAAAGTGAGAAGAAGAACAAGGAGGAAGAGAAGGAGGTTAGGGCTGTCAATCCTTCAAGATTCTTCAACGATTGAGCAATTAATCGAGGTAAGGGGGATAATAGATTTCAATATGGGTGAATTAACATGAGAGGGTAGTGAGAGGTCCTTTCTCTCATAGGAATTATGTGTTCTTGAGGATTCTTGATCTAATTTTCGTAGCATGATAAATTCCATAAAATTGTTGCTGTTCTTGAATGATTATTGTATGGGGAGTATTGCTTTTCATAGTTTTCTATGTATACCTTTCAGTATATTATGGTGATGTAAGGTTTAGGGATTTGGATAAATATGTAGAAATGAATGTGTTATATCGTTATATGTCTATCCATATGGGATAGAATATTTGATATTTGAAATTATGATGCCTTCGGAGCAATTGTAAGGAAATTGACGGTAGACCCTAGAGGTTAATGGTTAGTATTCTTGACCCTTTGAGTGTAGAGATGAGAAATAATGATCTTTGCCTTCGTGGCCAAAACCTTGGATTGTGATATGTTTGACCCTATAGGAATAGGAATATTCAAATGTGAGTAACTCTGAAGTACTAAGAATAATTGCAGGAAATAATATTTTAGGCGTTGCAAATGTTGTCAGATGAGCCTAATAAACCATAGAAGTTGTGTCATTATTGCCGTATAACCTTAGGAATGTTTTAGTGATGTTTTGGGTGCTTTGAGTAAGTGATTCGCAAGAATAATTGAGTGAAAACTAGTTCCGGAGCGTAACAACGTCTTTCTGTCCGTCACGGATGTTCATGTTTTCAGTCGAAATTGTTTTGGACGTAACTTTGGATCCGTAAGTCCGTTTTGACCTTCGTTCGAAGCGTTGGAAAGCTAATGAACAAAGCTATAACATAAGATAGATAATGGAATTGTTTTACAAATATTTTATATCTAATTATGTTTGAGAAGTCAATTTTGTATATGTTTTAGTAACAAATCATTTTCTGGTTCAATGATGTCTTGGTGTTTTGATGGATGTGGGCCAAGATGGTCGAATGTTGATAATCTTGTGCGATTGTGGTAATTCCCGAGAGGATTACGGTGAGCGGATGGCTCGTGTGGATCAAGATTGATCGTGAATTATGCATGATGTATTACATTGCAAAATTGTGTTGACATGCATTTCATATCATGTGTCTTGTGGAGATGGCTAGGTGGGAATCCATGATGGGTGCCTAGTTTCATCCGGACTTCAATGTGGAAGTTGTTGTGGAGATAAGCTGTAGTTCAGAGGAACGTATATACGACTTATCCGGATTCTGACGGGATCGGGTTCTAGTGTGAACCGTATGAGATTGTGTTGGTACCACATGCATTGTGTCGAGTCAGTGTGTCACATTGCATTATTGTAATTGAATGTGGGCTATGAATGCCAAGTGATTAAGGTGGCACGTGTATGTGCGTTATTTGTGCTTATTTTATGTGTGGTGTGTAACTACTCCTTAGCATGTGTATTTCACCGTTTATTATTGAATGTAGTTCTCACCCCTTTTTGTTGTTGTGTATGTGCTCTCTTGGGAGTACAGGTGACCAGGTACCTAAGTAGTGCTTGGAGTGTGTTTCTATTTGATCGAGTCTTAGGAGTCGCTCTGATATGTAACGTGATATGATGAGATTACGTTGTTATTTGACTACTTTATTTGTTTATTGTTACGTATCTTCATTTGTTGGACTTATGTTGTATGCCCTCGTGTTGAGGAGAATTATATTGGAGAATTGATTTGTATTCCGCTGCTTAATTGAAAACTAAATAATATTGATTATCTTAATGAAATGAAGTGACTTAGTGTGATATCCCACTGTGTTGGAGAACTCTGATGAATTTTATGAATTCTTTTTTTTTATATTTATCATATTACGCGTATGGGGTAAAGTGAGGTGTTACAATTGGTATCAGAGCAGGTTGGTCCGTCTGGCCAGTGTTGTAGTAGAGTCTGACTATAGAATGTTTATAGTCATGTGTGTGTTTGAATTGTCCAATGTCGATCTTTGGTAAGGATTTTGGAGTGGACTTGAATTGTTTACCACTCAGCAAGTTGGATGTTATTTTAGGAATGAATTGGCTTGACAGTAAGATGCGAGAGTCGTATCCGGAACCGTTATCATCAGGTACATTTTCGAGGACGAAAATATTTTAAGTGGGGGAGAGTTATAACACACCATTTAAATTATTCAGTCGCTTTGGTATTTTTTGTGAGGTGTAGTTGTGTGGTGTCCTTAATTAAGGGTATGAGGTTAGGAGTAAGGGAGAGAGGTGACCTTAGTTGAGGTACTGTGGACCTAGATAAATGAGTAAGTTAATTATGATATCGAGAGCATTATAGTGATGAATATTATTCCAACTATTATTAATGATAATGTTAATGAGATTATCATCATTATTATTATTATTATTATTATTATTATTATTATTATTATTATTATTATTATTATTATTATTATTAATAATAATATTATTTGGTGGAATATTATTATTATTATTATTCATATTATTACTATTAGTATGAATATTATTATTAGTGAGAGAATAATATTTGTATTATTATTATTATTATTATTATTATTATTATTATTATTATTATTATTATTATTATTATTATAGAATTTAAATAATAAAATAAGAAATAAGGGATTAAAGGAAATAGAGAAGTTTTTTGGGGAAAGAGAATTAGAACACGATAAACTGCCAGAGAAAGGTTTTGGGAGAAAAAGTGAGAAGAAGAACAAGGAGGAAGAGAAGGAGGTTAGGGCTGTCAATCCTTCAAGATTCTTCAACGATTGAGCAATTAATCGAGGTAAGGGGGGAGAATGGATTTCAATATGGGTGAATTAACATGAGAGGGTAGTGAGAGGTCCTTTCTCTCATAGGAATTATGTGTTCTTGAGGATTCTTGATCTAATTTTCGTAGCATGATAAATTCCATAAAATTGTTGCTGTTCTTGAATGATTATTGTATGAGAAGTATTGCTTTTCATAGTTTTCTATGTATACCTTTCGGTATGTTGTGGTGATGTAAGGTTTAGGGATTTGGGTAAATATGTAGAAATGAATGTGTTATATCGTTATATGTCTACCCATATGGGATAGAATATTTGATATTTGAAACTATGATGCCTTTGGAGCAATTGTAAGGAAATTGACGGTAGACCCTAGAGGTTAGTGGTTAGTATTCTTGACCCTTTGAGTGTAGAGATGAGAAATAATGATCTTTGCCTTCGTGGCCAGAACCTTGGATTGTGATATGTTTGACCCTATAGGAATAAGAATATTCAAATGTGAGTAACTCTGAAGTACTCAGAGTAATTGCAGGAAATAATATTTTAGGCGTTGCAAATGTTGCCAGATGAGCCTAATAAACCATAGAAGTTGTGTCGTTATTGCCGTATAACCTTAGGAATGTTTTAGTGATGTTTTGGGTGCTTTGAGTAAGTGATTCGCAAGAATAATTGAGTGAAAACCAGTTCCGGAGCGTAACAACGTCTTTCTGTCCGTCACGGATGTTCATGTTTTCGGTCGAAATTGTTTTGAACGTAACTTTGGATCCGTAAGTCCGTTTTAACCCCCGTTCGAAGCGTTAGAAAGCTAATGAACAGAGCTATTACATAGGATAGATAATGGAATTGTTTTCCCAATATTTTATATCTAATTATGTTTGAGAAGTCAATTGTGTATATGTTTTAGTAACGAATCATGTTCTGGTTCAATAATGTCTTTGTGTTTTGATGGATGTGGGGCAAGATGGTCGAATGTGGACAATCTTGTGCGATTGTGGTAATTCCTGAGAGGATTACGGTGAGCGGATGGCTCGTGTGGATCAAGATTTATCGTGAATTATGCATGATGTATTACACTACATAATTGTGTTGACATGCATTTCATATCAAGTGTCTTGTGGAGATGGCTAGGTGGGAATCCATGATGGGTGCCTAGTTTCATCCGGACTTCAATATGGAAGTTGTTGTGGAGATAAGTTATAGTTCAGAGGAACGTATATACGACTTATCCGGATTCCAACGGGAATCGGGTTCTAGTGTGAACCGTATGAGATTGTGTTGGTACCACATGCATTGTGTCGAGTCAGTGTGTCATATTGCATTATTGTAATTGAATGTGGGCTATGAATGCCAAGTGATTAAGGTGGCACATGTATGTACATTATTTGTGCTTATTTTATGTGTGGTGTGTAACTACTCCTTAGCTTGTGTATTTCACCGTTTATTATTGAATGTAGCTCTCACCCCTTTTTGTTGTTGTGTCTGTGCTCTCTTGGGAGTACAGGTGACCAGGTACCTGAGTAGTGCTTGAAGTGTGTTGCTATTTGATCGAGTCTTAGGAGTCTCTCTGATACATAACATGGGATGATGGGATTACGTTATTATTTGACTACTTTATTTGTTTATTGTTACATATCTTCATTTGTTGGACTTATGTTGTATGCCCTCGTGTTGAGGAGAATTATATTGGAGAATTGATTTGTATTCCGCTGCTTAATTGAAAACTAAATAATATTGATTATCTTAATGAAATGAAGTGACTTAGTGTGATATCCCACTATGTTGGAGAACTCTGATGAATTTTATGAATTATTTTTTTATATTTATTATATTACGCGTACGGGGTAAAGTGGGGTGTTACATACAATGCCATGAGTGTGAGGGATATGGACACATTAAAAAGGAATGTCCCACATATCTCAAAAAGAAGGGAAAAAGTCTAACAGTCACTTGGTCTGATGGAGACTCTGACAGTTAATCAGAAGAAGAGACATCTAAACATGTCACTGCTCCAAATAGTGTGTGAATTTCTGATGGTGATTCAAGTGAAGAGGAATTGACTTTTGAGGATCTTACAGCCTCATATCATAAGCTCCGCATCAGAAGTGTAGAACTGTACCAACAAGGAGAGCATCAGAAGGAAGTCATCAAGAAGTTGGAATCTGAAAAGAGAGAGCATCTGGACACAATAAACTCACTCCAAGGAGAGGTAAATGAGTTGAAAGGTGAAAAGGAGAAAATGACAAAATCCATAAGGATGCTCAACTCTAGGACTGACACCCTAGAGGAGATTCTTGAGAGTGGTCATATTTATGGAAATAGGTATGGTCTAGGATTTGTTGAGAAACAAAATCCTCTCTTGAAACTCAAGAGGTTGCAGCCTGAGATTCAAAGGTTAAAAAGGATGTCACAGCCAAAGTTACAACATCCTCCACACAGAAATTGGAATCAAGTCAAGAGACAATTCCAAGGGCATAGATGCTATCACTGTGGAAAACATGGGCATATTAAAGCTGCGTGCTTCTGGCTGCATGGATTCCCTAGCCAAATAAAAACTAAAAGGCAGCATCATGGAAAATGGCAGCATCATGTCAAGAGGCATCATCAGGCAAAACCCAAGTATGATGTTCCTAACAAGCAAAGAAAATGGGTTGCCAAGACTGTTGCACAAATAGCTCACACCTCTCTAAGAGTATCAGCTAAAGAAGACTTGTACTTTGATAGTGGCTGCTCTAAGCATATGACTGGCATAAAGAATCTGTTGGTAGACATCAAACCACATTCCACCAGTTATGTGACCTTTGGTGATGGAGCAAAAGGAGAGATCAAAGATGTTGGAAAACTGGAATGTCCTGGAGTTCCTACCCTAGACAATGTGTTGCTGGTAAAAGGGCTAACTGCCAACTTGATCAGCATCAGTAAGCTCTGTGATCAAGGACTAAGTGTGAAGTTCTCTAAAGAAGAATGTGTGGTCACAAATAATGAAAATAAAGAAGTTATGAAAGGAATTAGATCCAAGGACAACTGCTATCTGTGGGAGCCTAAGGACACGAGTAAATCCACAATTTGTTATGTGGCAAGAGAGGAAAAGGAAGTAAAATTGTGGCATCAAAAACTTAGACATCTTCATCTAAGGGGAATGAAGAAGATCATCTCCAAGGAGGCTGTGAGAGGAATACCTAAACTGACTATTGATGAGGGAAAAGTTTGTGGGGAATGTCAAGTGGGCAAACAAACCAAGACATCTCATCCAAGGGTTGGACACCTAACCACCTCCAGAGCTCTGGAACTACTGCACATGGATCTGATGGGACCAATGCAAATAGAAAGCCTTGGTGGAAAAAGGTATGCATATGTGGTGGTTGATGATTACTCCAGATTCACCTGGATAAGCTTCATTAGAGAAAAATCTGATGTATTTGAAGTCTTCAAAGAATTGTGTATCAAACTCCAAAGAGAAAAGGAGAGTGTTGTTATCAAGATTAGAAGTGATCATGGAAAGGAGTTTGAAAACTCCAAGTTTGCTGAATTCTGTGCAGCTGAAGGCATAAGCCATGAATTTTCTTCTCCTATCACCCCTCAATAAAATGGAGTAGTAGAAAGGAAAAACAGAACCATTCAAGAATCTGCTAGAGCCATAATCCATGCAAAGAAGCTGCCTATGCACTTCTGGGCTGAAGCTATGAATACAACATGTTATGTTCACAACAGGGTTACTCTGAGAAAGGGAACATCCTCCACTCTGTATGAATTGTGGAAAGGAAGAAAACCAACTGTGAAGTATTTTCATGTGTTTGGAAGCAAATGCTACATCTTGGCAGATCGAGAACAAAGAAGGAAAATGGATCCCAAAAGTGATGAAGGAATATTCTTGGGATATTCTATTAACAGCAGAGCTTATAAAGTATATAACTCCAGAACAAAAGTGTTAATAGAATCCATAAATGTCATCATTGATGATCAAATTGATGAAATCAATGTCATGGAGGATGTAGGAACATTGCTTGAGACTCCATCTGAGGAGACTGAAGACACCCAAGCTGCAAGTCCAAGTACTGAACCAGATACAGTCACCAAAGAACCATCTATTAGACTTATGAAAGATCATCCCAAAGACCTGATCATTGGAGACCTCTGTCGCTACTGCGAAAATCGAGGCCGACAATGACAGAAGAGTCGCCATCATGCGTTATTTATCCCAAGAGAGGGAAAGGAAACACTCAGAGAAAACCTAACGAAAAGAGGGATAAGATCGGTCATCGCAACCAAATCTCGGATTCGGGAGTTGGTTACGCAAGGGGAAGGTATTAGCACCCCTCACGTCCGTCGTACTCGACGAGATCCACGCTTGTTGTCTAATCTAAAAGGGTGATTGAAACTATCTAACTACAGGCTTGAGGACAAAAGAAAAAGAAGTGACTCGGCAAAGCAACGACGCTTTGTGCCTACGTATCTCATCTGAAATGAGAAGTCAGAGTCAACGTAGTTCGGCTAACTACGGGTGAAAGGTGGGGAAGGTTGCTCGCCAAGACGTCGCGTCTTGTGCCTACGTACTTTCATTTGTTATGAAAGATCAGAGCAAACGTAGTTCAGGCTAACGGGACCACAGATTTGTTAAACTGTTTTAAACCGAGTAGGGTTAACAATCAGTTCTAGCAGTTTGGTGTATGCAGCTCGACCATTGGAGACTTAGGCGTTACTGTTTGCGATAGAACCAAGAGTTAACAAAACTCTTTTTATCTGAAAAGATTTTCCTGATTAAAGGCCCCCAAAGGGCAAAAAGAAGTTTGAATGATTTATTTTTGTGTTTTTTTAGAGGAGAAGTGTTTTTGATTTGTTTGTAACTCATATCACACTAAAGACTATGACTTAGGAGTGAAGGCGTCGCATATCACCCAAAGGGTGCTACACTAAACATTCAAGCCATTGAAGAGAAACTCCTCAACAATCCTCTCCCAAGTGCTTAAGGCTCGTAACGCACAATAATCGTTAACCTTTATTAAGTGTTTTGTGATTATTTTGAGATGAGAAGAGAAAGACTCAAACTAAGGGGAAACTAGACCCTAAAGTTATCATACCCAATGCTCCTAATGTTGAGATGAAAGGGAATGAAACTATCCTAATATTATCATGCATAGGATTGAACACCTAATGTCTCTCCTACTCCCATCCTAAACGGAGGGACTAGGAATCCTAGGGGGATCATGGCACAAGGCCAAGTAAACATTAAATAAATTCACTCACAAATGAAATGAAAAAGAAAAGGAATTTGTAGATTTCAAAAATAAAAATAATAAAATAAAAATGGAAAATAAAATAAAATAAAAATATGGGAAATAAAAGAACACATTAAAATAATAAAAAGATGATTTTTTTGGATTTTAGATATTTGAGACTATAAAATAAAAATAAGAAAAGAAATAAAATAAAATGAAAAGAAAATGAAATAAAATAACATGAAACAAATAAGTGCCAAAAAAAATAAAAATGCTTCCACAAGGGGTTGAACCCTTGACCTCAAGGCTGCAGGCTCAAAACAAAACCGTTTCGACCACTGCGCATGTGTGATAACAAAAAGAAAATGAAGATTAATTACTAAAAACAAGGAAAACATGAGAAAAGAACAAAAATATCCCCGCTGGGATCGAACAGAGGTCACGAGGCAAGGCAAGATACTTAAGGCAAGGCATTTAACCACTGGGTGGTGATACATCAGTGTATTAATGCCACCCCATAAATAAATAAACTTGAATCAAGGCAATTTTCTGGGCAAGCTTAAAGCAAAACCAAGTGACATATCCAAATACGATTTGATCACAACTTTGTCAAAACTCAATCATTTTCGGTGAAATTTGAGTCTAACCTGCTTGTTTTTTTATGAGGAACACACACAACAAAAATCGAATGAAAATGCAGTTGTGGCTTTTGAGATGCATTTTGGAATGTTTGGACCAAAACTGATGAGTTTAAAAGCTAACAAGGGTCTGAACATGCTTTAAACATGTTGCTCATGGAATACATCCAAAGAAGAGCCTCAAATTCTCAGTGAATTAAAAAATGATCAATGAGTTGTAAATTAATGAAATGGGAGCTTTGGAGATGCACTTGGAGTTCAAAGATTGAAACTGATGCATTTAGGATCAAACAAGGTTTTGAGCAAGTTTTAAATGTGAAATTGAGTGAGTTCCAACAGAAATTTGGTTTAGAAAAGCAATAGAGCAGAAAGTTGGTATGTGAGTTGTAATTGTGCATTTTGAAAAGCATTTTGCAGTGGTAAGATCAAAACAGATGCATTTAGAGTAAATAAGGATCTAAGCAAGATTCAAATATGAAATGGATTATTCATGGATTAAATTCAATGGAAGAACTCAATTTCTTAATAAATCAAGAAGTGGTCATCAAGTTGTACATTGGTGAAGTTGTGTTTAAAAAGTACTTTGTGCCTAAACAAAGCTAAAACAAAATGATTTGTGGTAGCAACTGCTATCAATCTAAAATGCAACAGGTTATGAATTTACACACATAGATTGCAACAGTTCAAGATGGAGCTTGATAATGTTAGAAGCTAACAGACCTCAAAGCAAGGAACTGACAGGATCAATGCACCAAATCAAACACTAAGGATCTTGACAGCAACATAAACTTATGCAGAAACTTTCACTTCATACTAACTTAACTAGACAAACATGTTATGAGTATGACCTATACAAATTTAAAAGGCCAATGGGAATCTTGATGAGAATTTTACACTAACAAACCTTCCAACAATTTGTGGACAGTAAGCACAGAATAACATCAACATCTCATTATGATAAGCCAATTTTAGCAGCCATAGTCATGAGTTGACATTACAATGCCAAAACCAAACTTTACAAACTGTTTTAGTAGTACACCACAATCAATCTTACCAAAACAACAAAACTAACAAACATTGTTATAAGGACCAACTAAAAACAATCTGCCATGAGTTTGTACAGTCTCAACAATGTCAAGATAGATGGACAGCATCATCATAAAACTAAAAAGTCCAAGACCCTCAAACTAACCAGAGTCTACCTGATGAGGCAGCTGCCACTTCAACAACAAGTCTTAGCAATGAGAAAAAGGTTTTGGCCAGCAATGTACACATGCTTGACATAATAATGTCAATCCTAAACTTCACCATATGTTTCAACATCATAGATCAACATTTTTGCAAAAGAAATAACATACACACATTGCCATAAAGACAACCATCAAGCTAACACACAAACATCTGGTACGAGGGCCAAGCTCTAACAGCAGAAGCACAAACTCAAGCAAGCTAAGAGTTCTTACTGAGTCCTAAACTCCTAGCATAAGCTAGCATAACTGGAACAACTCTTGCTAGCAGGCCAATGTATCATGTCCAGCAAATCAACACAGAAAAGAAGCCAGCCAAAAGAGTTTGGTTTTGAGGAAAACATAAACAACACTTAAGTTTTACATTACAATGCAAACATGTTTCCTCCATGACAGTCACCCATGCAAACACACATATGGTACAGACTAAGTAAGTTCTTATCCAAGCAGTCATGCTATCATGGTAATGCTCAACTCAAATAGTTACTTCCATGACAACTTTCAACCTTCTCCAACAAAGCAGAATTAGACAATCATGCACACAAATAAAACAGCTTGGTGTTTTCATGCTATTGACAACACTTAACAAAAGCAAAACAATGCTACACAACTTACCACCAACCTCTCCATCTAAATGAAATGCCTTAAATGAGGTGCAACAAACTCATGTCATCCATCACACATAACTCTTATGACAGCAGCCAAGAGTCAAACTCCACATACACACATGAAGTTGTAATTCACCAATCAAACAGAGGAAATGCTTTTAAAACAGATGCAGCAACACAACACAATGCTCAGCAGAAAAGATGCACAATTGAATGAGGATCCAAGATCCTATGCAAGTCAAAAGGAGTTGACAGTACAATAGTAGGTTTGTGTGATAGCAATGAGGATCCAAGATCCTATGCTCATCTAACCAATAGTTCAACTTATACATGATAGCATAAATACTCTCAAACAGATTTTAGCATGTCAAGCAGTAGAGCGGCCATGAACCAATGAGTTGACAAATTTAAACTTAAAAAAAAAGATGTTGAAAGCAAAGTACACTAACCCTACAATGTTGATCATCATGGAACAAAATATGCTTTCAGCAGCATTAGATGAATCATCTCAACAGGAGCAAACAACATAGTTTCTCAGGAAAATAGCAACATAACTATCACAACAACTATGACAGCAGCAAAACAAAAATCAAAACAAAGAGGAAATGGCCTAGCAGCAGTATGGCATTCTTGCTTTAATCATTATGCCTCAAGCCAAATGTTTCCTATGAAACTTTGACAAGCATACACAAACATTAAGTGTGGAACTGCTGATCATCACCAACCAAACAAACTCTAACACAAGATCCTAGCATCAACTAACATGACTATAAAGCACTACACAATACAATAACATATGCTAGCAGCTCCACAAAAGCAAGCAAAACCTACACACACTCCAATGACAGTCCAACAATTACATGATAATTCCAAGCACCATTTCATTATAGGTCTTATATGACAAATATAGACTCATGACATCAGGCTAATGCAAACTGCTTCATCAACATACATCAAGGGTTCCAAACATCAATGCTCTTACCAAAAGAAACAAGCAGAAAAACATATCAAATCTGTACTGCAGCCTACAAAACTTGTGTGCCCAAAAAAGAAAATACCAGCTTCACAACCAGTAAAATCACACTTAAACAGCAGCAACAGCAGGTTGACATAATAGTGCCAACATCAAACAATGCATTTTTCAGACATGAGAGTTTATAACAGGCAACAACAAAAAACCAGCATCAAACAATGACAGTTCAACATGACAATACCACACACCCAAAATCAGTTCATCATAGGTTTCACGTGATAACTGTCGCTTGTGCGAAAATAAGGTGCCGGCATGACAGAAGAGTCGCCACCTTTCATTATTTATCCCTCGGAGCGGGAAAGGAAACGATCGGAAAAACCTGACGAAAAAGTGTAAGACAAGGTCATCGCAACCATTGTCTGGGTTCGGGAGTCGGTTACGCAAGGGGAAGGTATTAGCACCCCTCACGTCCGTCGTACTCGACGGGATCCTCGCTTGTTTGTTTACTTGGACGGGTTGGTTATAATCTATCTACCTATCAAGGTTGGCTGGAAAAGAAAAGAAAAATGACTCGGCAAAGCGTCGCACTTTATGCCTACGTATTCTCATCAGAGAATGAGAAATCAGAGTCAATGTAGTTGGGCCTACGAAGGATTATGGGGGAAGGTAGCTCGCCAAGACTTCGCCATCTTGTGCCTACGTACTCTCAACAGGCATGAGAGATCAGAGCTCACGTAGTTCGGGAAACTACGGTTTATTTCCTGTCTTTTACGAAAGAAGTGTTTTTTATTGTGTTTGCGATTTCAACCGCACTAGAGACTATGACCTGAGAATGAATGCGTCGCATGTCACCCAAAGGGTACCATACTAAACATCCAGACTGTGGAAAAGAAACTCTCCCACAATCCTTTCTCAGATAGCTTAAGGCTCGTAACGTATGAAAGAAATCATTCCTGATTACTGTATCTTAAACTGTTTTGAGATGAGAAGAGAACAGGCCCAACTAGGAGGGAGACTATCAAGTCCTACTGTTGTCATGCCATGGATTCATTCTATGGTTGAGGTTTGAACAGGGAACTCCTAGAAGTTGTCATGCATAGATTTCAACCTAAAAGTCTATCATCAAATCCTTATCAAAGGAAATGAGAGTCCTAAGGGATCATGTCAATGATACACCAAAACAGACAAAGCCTCAGCTTAACAGTAAAATGCATGCAATGCAAGTGAGGGAGGAAATGTGTGTGGGGCTTCAGCCTCCACAAGCTCATCTCAACCTCAAGGCAGTCATGAAATAACAGTAATCATACTGAAAAATAAACAACATGCTATCAAGCAATAAACAGTAAACTGCAATCATACAGATAAAAGAAATGAAATGCCATCAGGCAAACAAACCACATGGGCAAGGGAGCTGGGCTCTACCGAATACCCGCAAGCAAAGCCACGCAATAACAATACAAGCAGAGGGAGCAACTCAACCTCTAATGCAATCATGCTCCTAGATTCTACTTATTCTAGATGAACTTAATCTAATGCAACAGACAAATCAAACAAAACACACAATACAGAAAAGAAAAACAGAAGAAAGCCTCAGCTTCTCCAGCAGCAACCCCAGTCTTCAGACTTCAATCATCAACTGCTTTCCAGGTATCAACCCTACAACATGAGTATCAACTCATCTTCTCCCCTAAGCTTCAGCTTCTTGATCAGCTCCACCTTCAGGCTTCACCATCTTCAGGGATCTTCAAGTATCAACTTGATCTTCATGCTCTTCAAGCTTCAGCTGGAATGGCAATCTTCAAGGATTCATCCTCTTCAGCAATCTTCAATGAAGTCTTCATCTTCATGCTCAGGCTCTGACAGCTCTCAAGACAAATCAAATCAGAGAGAATGACTACTGGATAAGCTGGGGGATATTGAACTGCTTATTTGATCACCAAAGGTGACCTATAAGGGTTCAATATCAAATGAAGGGTTCCCTCAAAAGTTCTACCTCCTGGGAATAACACTAATCCCTCCAAAGGAGAGAGGTGTATACCCTGGAAGGACTTTGAATCACAGGGAGGAATGAATGTGAAGAATACTATCCATGTTTGAGAAAGAAATTATCTACATCTAAGCTCTTCCTAATCCTAACCCTAAAACAAAACAAAAAGAAGAAGAACAAGCTCCTCAAGCTCCTCCAAGCCTCTTCCAATCTTCTAGTATGCTCCACTAAGCTCCACAAAGAGATGCCATGCTCCTCAAACCAAAGGGAAACTCCAAAGCAAAGCAAACCAAACAAAATTTGCCCTAAAGGCCACACAAACAATCATTCAATTCAAAAATCAACCAAAAATAGTATATTGTTCTATTAAATCCTAATATAAATGCTAGGGGACCCTACATAACTACCCTTAAGTCCCATATATTCCCCATAGACTAAATTGCCCTACAAAACCTAAATCTAGAATTGTTATTGACCTATACTAAAGTTTTAATCAAATTCTACACTACTTAAAGCTACCTAATTAAAACTACCCTAAAAATTATCACAAAATTATGAAATTAAATCAGGGGGAACCTAAACCATTCATCTAATCATCCTAAAAAGATTGAATCTAAAATCCTAAGGGAACTACCCTAATTAAATTCTACAAATTAGCATACCAACTAAAAGAATTAAAAAAGCAATTAAAAGTATAAATGTGCAAAAAATATAAAAATGAAATAAAATGGCTATTTTATGATTTTATATTTTTCTAGACAGAAAATGGAAAATGGGAAAAAAGTCTCATTAAAAAATATGCATTTTTCATTTTACTATGAATTTTTAAAGTTTAAAGAAATTTGGAGAAAATTATTAAATGGAAATGATGATGGGGTGTAGAAAGCAAATATATTCAGTTGATTATTATGATGGGCCCAGGAGGGGGGGGGGTGCACGTAGCAAGGCGCTCCTGGGCCCAGTTTAAATCAGAAAAATCAATAAAAAAAACAAAAGAAAATGCCAAACCCGCGGTGTGAATAGCATCGAATCGTAGTGTAATATGGCATTGGGCCCATACTGGGGGTTTGGATAGCAACACATTCATTTAGGCCCAGCGCGTTTTAAATGAAACGCAGCGTATGGGCTGCTCATTCTCCCTCCAATTCGCTTTTGAACGCTGGCCGTTAGGTGGTCTTTTTCAGTCAAAGGGGGCCATGCACATCTAACGGTAGCGAACTTGTCTTCTTCCTCATGTCTAGCTAGGGTTTCTGAATGCCATTAAAACACAAGCTTCATGCACATCTTCCTCACCTTCGTTCTCTCCCATTTCTCCACCATTCAACGCGATGCAAAAACCAAAGTTGGTCCATTTTCCGTGTAGAATACAACCATGTTATTAGTTCATCCTGAAACAACCTAAATCGTCCAAACCGAATGCCTAACCAAACCAACCTCAACATATCATCAAATTTCGACTTCAATATTTCTCATCTTTCTTTATACAGAAATGACCTCCATGTTATGCTCATCATCCTAAGCTATAGCACACGAAATAATACTCACTATTCAGTGAGTTCTTGACCATTAAAGAAACCATGTCCAACTTTCAATCTTCACCAATGGCTCTATAACTTTGCAGGATTAATCACCTAGTGGTCACTAATGAATCTACACTAACCACCTAGTCTAAAAGTACATAAATAAGGGTGTCGAGAAGGTTTTGCAAACCTTGTTGGTGGCTATGGCAGAGGTAGTTTCTCTCCTCTTCAATGCTTGTGCTCTTCCAAGATTACTCCTTGTATGCTTGTAGGAGTTCTGTTTGCAAAATAATTGATGTAGCAAGCTTGTACCAATGGATTCGAACCAGATTTGCTTCTTTGCAATTTCACCACCACATCTTCAAACCTTCATCCATGGCTCCTCAAACCAGTATGCATTTGTTCATTATGATGAGTGGAGTGGATTTGTGTAGAAGAAAGAAAAGAAAATGGAGAGGAATGTGAAGTTTGATCTTGAATTGCAAAATGGAAGAAATTTGATCAACTAACCCTCACCAATTATCATCAACTATCACCAACCCTTCACCAATGGAGATGGTATTCAATATATAGACTGATTTAGAAAGGTCTAGAATCATCTAGATCAATCTAGTAGGAACTTGAAGTTTCATGACTTGATATTTTGCATTTCACTTCCCACCATATGATATGTCATGATAAAATCCCTATAACTTGAGTAATTAACTTAATTTTCTCCTTAAGTGGTATTTTGGACAAGATACAAAGCTTAAACACCTTGTTTATGAAGCTTTTCTTTGTTTTGGTTTGGTACCCCATTATGCAAGCAAGACTTTTACAAAGCAACTCTAAAATTTAAGCCTCAAATCAAAATTGTGGCTGAACCATTGTTCTTAAAATGCCCTTTGGAGTCAAAATGACCTATCATACACCATGGTTAGGGTTTATAGCTTGGATTTTATGATTTTCCATTTCACTTAAATTAACTTATGCCTCATTTTTAGGCCATTTTAATCACTTTTTGCTATGAGCCTTTCCAACATCTCATGATCACCCTATTAGCCTTAAAACATCATTCTAAGCAACTTTGATGTTGAATGTTTTTCCATTTGAATCTTGGAAGTAGGAGATATGGCCATATGCTTGAAATGACCTATAACTTCCAAATGACCAAAATGCCCTTGGCTTGTCAAAGCCATAAGTTGAGTTCTACAAATCCTATCAAGGACTCCTAGTACTCTCTAGAAAGCTAAGAAGATGCTCTTCAACATTCATGTTGACCAAGAGATCATAGGAATCATTCTACTAGGGAAAACGTTGTCTGCAAGTTGGGTGACTTTCAAGGACCCAGATTCACATACCTCAGATGACCTGTAATTTGCCAAAACCATAACTTGAGCTCTGCACATCCTATCAAGGACTTCTACCACTCAAATTAAATCTAAGAACAAGCTCTACAACATTCATGTTATGGGGAAGATGATATGACAATCACATCTTGAGCTAAAACTGCCTGGAAGATAGGGATCAAACTAGGGGATTTTACACTGACAATCCTTAGAAACCCTAGCTTAAAACTTCTCAAACTCTTCAATCATGATGAGTTGGTCTAGGAATCATCCTTATAGTATCTCAATACATCATTCCATGATCTCATGGATCTTGGATTAGGTCTCAACCTCCTCCAAATCATCAATTGACCTAGGGTTGACCCAGTCAAAACCCTAATTCTACCATTCATGGTTGAATCTTCTGAATTCTTGCATAATGACCTCTCTGGGTTTCATGATGGCTTTCAAGACATCTCATGGGCTCTCTCAAAGCTTCAAGTCCATTCTCAAAGTCTCAGAATCATCTGGGGAGTTCCCACAACTCTCAAGTTATGAGGCACACAATCTTGGTTTCAACCAATTCCTCTGAGGATCTCTTGAACTTTCTGATGAAGGTGTCAACCTTCAAACACTTGATGGGTAAATAAATGTTGGTCAAATTTTAGGGTGCAACAGCTTCCCCTATTCAAACGGCTTGAACCTGACTGGGTGAGAAGCGAACGACTCTCAGCCAATCAAGGTGCGAGACGGTTGAATACCGGTAAACCCGAAAATTTTCCAACTGCACGAGCACACGATACTCTGCGGGGAACAAATCTTCGAAAACTGGAATAGTAGCTGCACGACAACTAGCTGGAGAAATACTGATCTGACATCGCCGTCAGTTATACACGTTAAATTTTTCTGATATTGTCATCCGACAACCAAAACACCCAACATCGCCGCTGGAAGACTGAACCACCTGACATCACCGTCAGAAGCAGACAAAATTCTGAGGAACACCCAACATCGCTGCTGGGACACCAAATCACCTGACATCGCCGTCAAGAACAACTATAACTCGGGGAAACCAATATCCAACATCGCCGCCGGAGCACTAAATTTGACATCGCCGTCATAAACAAACATACCCAACATCGCCGCTGGAGAACTAAATCTGACATCGCCGTCGATCGACCAAAATCCCCAACATCGCCGCTGGAGAACTACATCTGACATCGCCGTCATAAACAAAATACCCAACATCACCGCTGGAGAACTAAATCTGACATCGCCGTCGGACAATTAACATACCCAACATCACCGCTGGAGAACTAAATCTGACATCGCCGTCGGACAATCAAAATACCCCACATCGCCGCTGGAGAAATAGAGAATCTGACATCGCCGTCATAAACAAACATAACTCTGAGAGACATTCGGCATCGCCGTCGAACAAACATCCATCATCGCCGCTGGAAAACTAGCATAATTTGGGAAACACCCGACATCGCCGTTGAGTACTCAACATAATCTCTGCTGGGGAGTTAAAGAGTATGACATCGCCGTCGAACATAATCTTCTGACATCGCCACCAAAACAGACATAATCTGACCTCGCCGTCAAAGCAAACATCCAACCTCACCGCCGGAAACAAACATAATCTGACCTCGCCGTCAAACAAACATCCAACCTCACCGCCAGAAACAAACATAATCTGACCTCGCCGTCAAACAAACAAACCTCCAACATCGCCGCTGAAGAACTACAAAGGAGATGACATCGTCGTCAGGATGAAGAAACTTCATTGGGGAATTGGTTACACGGTAACCGGTAGTACATAGTCGATCATATCATCAGGTATTCAGAGAAACTTAGAAAACCGCTTCGTTAACCCGGTCGGAGTCTTCAAGGGAGATTTCAACTTCGCCGTCGGAAAACCTGCTGGGGATGACGCTTTGCCGCTGAGGAATCTGGAGAACTATCAAGCAAACTCCGCTCCGGGGGTCCAGAAATCATTCTGGATGACTTAACTCTGCTGAGGACTTCAAGAATTGTCTTGAACAAATAACTCTGCCGGGGACCTCCAAGAATCATCTTGAACTGATGACCGTTCTGAGCAAACACTTTGTTGAGGATTCCAGGAATTATCCTGGACAACTCTTGCCGGGGACAAACCAATCACGGCTTGAGCAGCTTCCAAGGACTCGGCTCTCTTGGGGCTTTAGGAATCCTCTTGGGCGATCTTAGCTGGGGACTCTAAGTATCCACTTGAGCAACCAACTCTGGAGACTGCACTGGGGTCTTAAGAGTCATCTTAAGCAAACGGCCCTGCTGAGGGATTCGAGAATCATTTTGAACTGAAGACTTCGCTGGGGATCTCAAAAATCATCTTTAAGAAAGCGGCTTCGTTGGGGAGAATGCCAGGAATCATCCCGAGCAACTGATCCTTCGGCGGAACACCTGTAAAACAAGAATGGTAACAACCTAGATCATGTTTATTATGCATATGCTTCGGCGCCATGCTCCACACGGTGGAAATGCTATGCGTTTATCATACATGCTATACACTCCTGCACAATGATGCGATCCCGTCAGCAAAATAAATGCCGAGGGGAAAATCCTCCTGTCAAAGGGGGAAGAACTACTCAGATAGAGGAATCATCCTTCTGAGGAGAACATGAACACGCCAATATCAATTGGACTCCGTCCGGGGAAATGATCTTCCGTTGACTGCTGCAGGGGAAACAACTTCAGCTGATTACTGCAGGGAACGAAGCTCTACGAGAACCTGGACCTGCTGAGGGAAAGCGATGTCAATCACGAGCATAAACTACGTTGTTGTCTCAGCTACTCTTCTGGGGATGATAACTCTGTGGGGAAACAACTTCAGCTGCTTAACACTCCACTGGGGAAAAAACCAATCATGATTTGATCAACTTCCAAGGATTCGGCTCTCTTGGATATCTGCAGACTCGGCTGAGGAAGGAGAAACCATTCTGCTTCGCTGGAAAGAGTACAACTCTGGGGGAAATACAACATCAGCTGCTCAACATCTGCTAGGGGAAACCACTCACGGTCTCAACTGCTTCCAAAGATTCGGCTCTCTTGGGGTTTGCGAACTCAGCCGGGGAATGAGAAATCACTCTACTTCACTGGGGAGTACGACTTTGATGATGAATTTCAATTCCGCTGGGGAAGAAGGAATCCTCCGACTTCGGGGAGAGTACAACTCTGCAGGGGAATACAGCTTCAGCTGTTCCAACACTCTACTGGGGAAGAGGGAATCATCCGACTTCGGGGGCGAGTACGACTCTGGTGGGGAATCTCAATTCCGCTGGAGACTTCAGTCTGGCACCATCAGTTGCTGCATACTTCGGCGTACGAACAATTTCCTACAAAATCTGCACTTGTGACCCGGTGCTGGGGGAGGAATACGAGCTGCGGCGACTTTACTGGGGAAAACACGAGCTTCGGCGCTTGTCTCAGCTGATGAGGTGACGTTCCTTCAGGACGCATCTGCTTGGGGAAAAGAATCATCTCTGCCTGGGGAAAAGGTAACCACCTGGTTCATGTTTCAATATGCACATGCTGGGAAATGCATGGATGAGTGTAATGCTCCGTGCGAAATGGAAATGCTACACTTTTGTTATGCAATGATGCAAGGAAATGCCCCAGCAAAATAAATGCTGGGAAGAGGAACCATCCTCACGGGGAGAGTAACCACTCTGCTGAGGAAAAAGCTACCCTTCAGGGAAACTGCAACCTGTGCCAATCTCAACTGGGCTTAAACCTTGGAACGACGGGCTCCTCCGGGAAACACAGCACATCAGGCTGAGCAACACCACCCTCTGCTACTTTGTATGGGGAAAGCGATAAATGCCCCGAACAGCTCTTTGGGACACGACCCTTCTGGGGAATATCAACGCTGCTGGGGATATCAATCCTTAGCTACTCGTTATTCACTCTGATGGAGATGTACTGATCCTATCAAGGAAACACCCCTGACATCTGCGGAAGATAACAATCGATCACTGAACTGGAATCTTACTTCACCGAGGAAGACAACCCTGAACAGTCTTTTTGAACACCTTAAGTCCTTATAGGGTACGGAGCAATCTGCTGAGAAATAACTCTTCTCGGGCTGACGTCAAAATCTACCCGTCTAGAGATTACTCAATGAGGGAATCACCGTCGACCTCTGCTTGAGGAATGAGTCAATGACCTGGACTCAGAGGGAAGGGAGCCACACTCGTACTTTGTGGGGATACAACATTGCATCAGTCCCACTGCTGGGGGAAATAAACCCAAATCTGCCGGTCAGGGAAAGCTTCAGTCTCAACCCACCTGGGAAAATAGCACATCAGGCTAATCAACGTTCAATGCTTGGGATGGCCATACTCTGCCGGGAATATCAATCAAACCCTACTAAGGCTAATCTTGACCCTACTCTGATGAGGGATAAATGCCATCTCAATTTGCTGCAGTCTCAAATTGCTCAGGGGGAACAACCTCAAACCGTACATCTCTGCTGAGAAACAATCCTGGTTCAACAACGTCAACACAGGGAATACAGACCACCAATCATGGAGCCAAGTAACAGGTTAGGCTGTGGGATAACAATCCAATGACAGCAAGGCTTCTTCAGAAGGCTCAGGTTTTGGCAGGGTAATGGCGCGATTCCCCGACACTCAATTCTTGCTAGGGTGAACAAACTCATTTGAACAACTTGCCCCAGTGCAATGCAACTTGCCCCAATCCGACTTTTGGGAATAATTCATTCTGAATAGAAAGCAGCTAGCAACAAGACAATCTTCAGATGGCTTGCCCCCAACACCTGTACAACAGAAGGATTCATCCTCCACTAATCAACTCTCAGCATGGTTGGCTTCAATATCTCTGAAGTAGTGTGCCCCTGAACGAGCGATGAGCGACTCAACATGCTCTGATTTAACACTGGAGGAGTCTGCCCTCAAATCGCAAGAATTCTGGATAGCTGCCCCTGATTGGGTCTCGAGAAGATTCACTTCCGATCAACCGCTTCTTGCATAAACTGCCCCATAATCAACTGATACTCCGGGACTTGTCCTCAGACAAACTGATTCCAAACTCACAGGAAGTCATTGCCCCAAATTCACAGGGCTTCATAGCATACCATTCTGATCCAGACCTCTGACGATTCAGTCCTGATTGACTATTCCCTGGTGGAATTTCCTTCGTATCAACTACTGACCTGCAATTAAAATTGTGTATTCACGAATGGTAATTTTAATGCGGTGTTCATGCAGATTTTGAAAAAATGTACTGTCACTCATTTACGTGTCATGCTAGTGAGTGACGGATGAACCAAAGAGTTCAAACGTAATGCTGATTCGATCAGTGAAAAATACAACAAGGATATGATTAGCAAATCATGAAGGAGTCAGGTTACTCAACCTTATCGTGATGCATTTTCAGAATAAACCCTGGCTCAATTAGGTCTTTTAAGGGTTGTATCGTGGTCGGGTTCACGGTTCGTGAAACAAAGGATATTTGGCTCAAACTATGATTTGTACCCACCCCTTCTACGTGGTGATCTCCGATCCTAAGGTCCAGTTAACTTAGCTTGAGCGCTCGCCTCTTCGAGAGGTATGTTGAACATTGGGAACAACTGGTTAAAGAATTCACAAGGTCTTCGGAGTGACAGTTACTCCTTTTTCGTTTTCGGTGTTTGTATCTACACGACTTTGTCCTTGTTAGAGGATTTTTCCTTTTTTATAATCCTTTCTTTTTCATTCTTTTGATTCCCTAATTTTTGCCTGGACTGACTCTTCAGAGTTCTTTTCGATTTTTCTTTTGAAGTCCAGCGGGATGCCCCGATTTTTGCCTAAGTATTTGCTTTCTAGTTTTTCTTTTTTACTTAGCGGGCTTTCTTATTCCTTTTTTTTCTTTTGGAACGAGTCGTGCGACACTGGCTGTCTGGATTTATCCGAGAGGCTTGTAACTGTCTCACTCCTGATTGGTGAGGTTTAACCATTGTGGTTGATGAGGTACGACCTCTGGAGAGGAATATGATGTGATTGGTCCTCGAAGGACAACACTCCTCTATAAGACTTGAACGCTCGATCAAGCTAACTAACAACTACCCTGCCCCGGGTTAAGATATAAGGGTTTAAAAATCTGAAAGAAACTCCTACTTCTCGGCTCGAAGTGATTAACAAGGGATTCTCTTCCTTATCTCTCCGGTGTTTAGGGGATTTGAAACAATGCCTTATACGTCATCGACAAGGTTTTATTTGAAAGCAATACGATCATCGGCTATGAGTATTCAGTTTCATCATCCTCCCTCAAATCGTTGCTAATCGTAGTGATAAAGTGGAGTGAATAAAATGTAAGTGTCAGTGCAATGCAGTAGATGAGTGACAACGACATAACTAATTCAGAAAAATGCATAGTCACTTTATTAATATTACCATTCGAAACATACAATGTTTAACAGCAAGTAGTAACTAACAAAAAAGAAACTACAAATGCAAATGGTAAAAATATGAGGACTACCAATGCTGAGGACGCCTGCCTGTCTGGACCACTGGCTTCTGGAAATAACCCTCTGAATCTGCGAGCTCAGACAGCTGAGAGGTTGTCACGCACAACCAAAACTCCATCTGGAAAGGAAATGCACCCTTTGTCGATCAACTTTTGCACTTTCTCCTGAAAAGCCTTGCAATCTTCAGTTGAATGCCCCGGAGATCCACCATGGTAACTACACTGAGCATGAGGATTGTACCCTGGAGGGTAAGGCTCTGGCACGGGCTTGAGAACTTTCGGTTCCACCAAAGAATTCTGAATCAACTGTGGAAGAATCTGGCTATACGGCACATGCACTGGATGGAAAGAAGCATTCCTTCGTTTTAAGTGGTTGCGAGGCCTCTTTTGATTCTGGTGCTGGTATTCTTTCCGCCAAGGAGTAAGATGTCGTCGTTTCTGAATGGCAACGGTCCCTTGTTTAGGCGCTTGCGTCCTTGAACTTGATCCAGGTAGAAACTGCGAGCGAGGCGATTCAGTCACCAAAGGTCGCGGGACATATTCAAGATCTTTCTCAGCTTCAGGCAAAGGAGTGGAATCATTCACCTCTCCTGCAGGGTACGGGATAAACTTTTCCGATGCTCTCATGCCGCCCGACACAAGCCTAATTGTCCTTGAGTCAATAAGGTCTTGAATCTTATTCTTGAGAGCCTTACATGTTTCGACATGGTGCCCCGGTGCTCCAGAGTGGAAATCACAATGTGTGCTGAGATCAAGGTCTGGTGACACGTCATCTGGTGGATCCAAAGTCCGAAGCTTGAGAACACGGTTCTGAACCAACAGTGGCAACAGCTGGGCATAACTCACAGGTATTGGGTCCACAGCTCTATCAAGTAGCTTCTTCTTTTGATTATGACCTTCAGGGTTATTCTGAGATGCCTGGCGCGGCTGCTGACGAGACAGGCCTCGAGCTTCATGCTGTGTAGAGGATCCATGAGGTCCACTTGGCTTTAGCACAGGTGGCACCGACGGAAATGGAGGAAGCACTTTGGTCTCCACCTGGGGGGCTTGACCACTCTCCTTTTTTATCATACTTCTCACCACTCCCATGAGAAAGCTCAACTGATTCTGCAGCTGCTGATTCTCTTCTTTGAGTACTTGCTGGTCCAGGCGCACTGCCTGTATGTCATTCATGACCTGCCCCAACTGGATTTGGATTTTCCCCAACTCAACTTGTACCTGCTCCATTAGTCTGAGTTGCTCGATTCTGAGTCAAACCTGCAAACACAAGGATTAGAAGGCAAGCCCCGGCTTCTGCCATGCAAGATGAATTATGCTAATGCCATGGGTGTCTGTACGTTTAGGCGATCACCCCTAATTCTGGTGTCAACTTGCCAACATAGTGTCAATGCAGTGATAAGACTGGATCCATTCATGGAAGAAAATATCTCATATTGCTCGGGACACCAGAATCAGGGTACGAACTGCGCCTGCAACACAGACACATGCTAATGGAATGCAAACATGAATATGCGAACTAATGCAAGATGCAGTCATGTAATAATATATCCAGGTAACTGCTGTTGTGGAGATTCGGTATCAACAATCACTGATGAGAAGAAAACCCCGGTGTAAGACCACTGATCTGATCTGCTAAGAATAACCATCTGATAGGACGATATACACAGGATCAAAATTTTGCTCTGTCGAGAACAAATGTCTGATAATAAGGACCTCGGATGCATGATCAAGAAATATCTGCTGATGAAGTCTTCAGACCCCAAATCAAAAATCTGCCCTATCAAGAACAAACATACAGCTGCTGATGAGATCTTCGGACCCCACTCAAAATCTGCTCTATCAAGAACAAACAACATCTGCTGATGAGATCTTCAGACCCCAGAAATATGCTCTATCAAGAACAAACCACTGATGACAATACTGTGATCAAAACCTGCTCTATCAATAACAGACATACACCTGATGATAAGATCCTCTGATCAAAACCTGCTCTATCAAGAACAGACAAATCTGCAACTGAGAACCCTTGGTACCAACAAAACTGATTCACTGGCAAGAAAACCAGGTAGTCTGAAGGTCAAAATTTCCTGCAATAAGCCCAATCCCACTCACAGGTATGGACCTAAACTGACTTAAGGTACGGCATCCTATGCGTTCATCAGCGTCACAGACTTTCAAGAGGGGTGATACGATACCCAGAAGGTGTGGCATCACCAGCTCATGAAGCGGCCTCACTTAGCTGAATCACAAATGATCGGTCCCCAGAGTCGACAATCCACTAAACCAGCAACCGTCTCAACCCAAAGGGTTGAAAGTGAAGCCAACCGGATGAACCTCGTCTGAGCGTGGATTTCATGAGACACTAGTGCCTGCAAAGCAAGCACGCGCCCACTAATTTCCACTCTAATGCTATGGTGCACTCAAGCCTGGGTCTGGCTTCTCACTCATCAGAACTCCCATCCCACAACAGCACAAATAATCATATTATACTGAAAATAAAATGCGGGAAATAAAGTGCGAGAAGTAAAAATGCGATAAATAAACGCAATCCAACAAGTAAACACACAAACGGTAGGATTGACTCTCTTAGGGGACGTTGGATCCCAAATGCATAGGGAAGAAGAAGTCCCCAACAGAGTCGCCAGCTGTCGCTTGCGCGAAAATAAGGTGCCGGCATGACAGAAGAGTCGCCACCTTTTGTTATTTATCCCTCGGAGCGGGAAAGGAAACGATCGGAAAAACCTGACGAAAAAGTGTAAGACAAGGTCATCGCAACCATTGTCTGGGTTCGGGAGTCGGTTACGCAAGGGGAAGGTATTAACACCCCTCACGTCCGTCGTACTCGACGGGATCCTCGCTTGTTTGTTTACTTGGACGGGTTGGTTATAATCTATCTACCTATCAAGGTTGGCTGGAAAAGAAAAGAAAAATGACTCGGCAAAGCGTCGCACTTTATGCCTACGTATTCTCATCAGAGAATGAGAAATCAGAGTCAACGTAGTTCGGCCTACAAAGGATTATGGGGGAAGGTAGCTCACCAAGACTTCGCCATCTTGTGCCTACGTACTCTCAACAGGCATGAGAGATCAGAGCTCACGTAGTTCGGGAAACTACGGTTTATTTCCTGTCTTTTACGAAAGAAGTGTTTTTTATTGTGTTTGCGATTTCAACCGCACTAGAGACTATGACCTGAGAATGAATGCGTCGCATGTCACCCAAAGGGTACCATACTAAACATCCAGACTGTGGAAAAGAAACTCTCCCACAATCCTTTCTCAGATAGCTTAAGGCTCGTAACGTACGAAAGAAATCATTCCTGATTACTGTATCTTAAACTGTTTTGAGATGAGAAGAGAACAGGCCCAACTAGGAGGGAGACTATCAAGTCCTACTGTTGTCATGCCATGGATTCATCCTATGGTTGAGGTTTGAACAGGGAACTCCTAGAAGTTGTCATGCATAGATTTCAACCTAAAAGTCTATCATCAAATCCTTATCAAAGGAAATGAGAGTCCTAAGGGATCATGTCAATGATACACCAAAACAGACAAAGCCTCAGCTTAACAGTAAAATGCATGCAATGCAAGTGAGGGAGGAAATGTGTGTGGGGCTTCAGCCTCCACAAGCTCATCTCAACCTCAAGCCAGTCATGAAATAACAGTAATCATACTGAAAAATAAACAACATGCTATCAAGCAATAAACAGTAAACTGCAATCATACAGATAAAAGAAATGAAATGCCATCAGGCAAACAAACCACATGGGCAAGGGAGCTGGGCTCTACCGAATACCCGCAAGCAAAGCCACGCAATAACAATACAAGAAGAGGGAGCAACTCAACCTCTAATGCAATCATGCTCCTAGATTCTACTTATTCTAGATGAACTTAATCTAATGCAACAGACAAATCAAACAAAACACACAATACAGAAAAGAAAAACAGAAGAAAGCCTCAGCTCCTCCAGCAGCAACCCCAGTCTTCAGACTTCAATCATCAACTGCTTTCCAGGTATCAACCCTACAACATGAGTATCAACTCATCTTCTCCCCTAAGCTTCAGCTTCTTGATCAGCTCCACCTTCAGGCTTCACCATCTTCAGGGATCTTCAAGTATCAACTTGATCTTCATGCTCTTCAAGCTTCAGCTGGAATGGCAATCTTCAAGGATTCATCCTCTTCAGCAATCTTCAATGAAGTCTTCATCTTCATGCTCAGGCTCTGACAGCTCTCAAGACAAATCAAATCAGAGAGAATGACTACTGGATAAGCTGGGGGATATTGAACTGCTTATTTGATCACCAAAGGTGACCTATAAGGGTTCAATATCAAATGAAGGGTTCCCTCAAAAGTTCTACCTCCTGGGAATAACACTAATCCCTCCAAAGGAGAGAGGTGTATACCCTGGAAGGACTTTGAATCACAGGGAGGAATGGATGTGAAGAATACTATCCATGTTTGAGAAAGAAATTATCTACATCTAAGCTCTTCCTAATCCTAACCCTAAAACAAAACAAAAAGAAGAAGAACAAGCTCCTCAAGCTCCTCCAAGCCTCTTCCAATCTTCTAGTATGCTCCACTAAGCTCCACAAAGAGATGCCATGCTCCTCAAACCAAAGGGAAACTCCAAAGCAAAGCAAACCAAACAAAACTTGCCCTAAAGGCCACACAAACAATCATTCAATTCAAAAATCAACCAAAAATAGTATATTGTTCTATTAAATCCTAATATAAATGCTAGGGGACCCTACATAACTACCCTTAAGTCCCATATATTCCCCATAGACTAAATTGCCCTACAAAACCTAAATCTAGAATTGTTATTGACCTATACTAAAGTTTTAATCAAATTCTACACTACTTAAAGCTACCTAATTAAAACTACCCTAAAAATTATCACAAAATTATGAAATTAAATCAGGGGGAACCTAAACCATTCATCTAATCATCCTAAAAAGATTGAATCGAAAATCCTAAGGGAACTACCCTAATTAAATTCTACAAATTAGCATACCAACTAAAAGAATTAAAAAAGCAGTTAAAAGTATAAATGTGCAAAAAATATAAAAATGAAATAAAATGGCTATTTTATGATTTTATATTTTTCTAGACAGAAAATGGAAAATGGGAAAAAAGTCTCATTAAAAAATATGCGTTTTTCATTTTACTATGAATTTTTAAAGTTTAAAGAAATTTGGAGAAAATTATTAAATGGAAATGATGATGGGGTGTAGAAAGCAAATATATTCAGTTGATTATTATGATGGGCCCAGGAGGGGGGGGGGGGGGGTGCACGTAGCAAGGCGCTCCTGGGCCCAGTTTAAATCAGAAAAATCAATAAAAAAAACAAAAGAAAATGCCAAACCCGCGGTGTGAATAGCATCGAATCGTAGTGTAATATGGCATTGGGCCCATACTAGGGGTTTGGATAGCAACACATTCATTTAGGCCCAGCGCATTTTAAATGAAACGCAGCGTATGGGCTGCTCATTCTCCCTCCAATTCGCTTTTGAACGCTGGCCGTTAGGTGGTCTTTTTCAGTCAAAGGGGGCCATGCACATCTAACGGTAGCGAACTTGTCTTCTTCCTCATGTCTAGCTAGGGTTTCTGAATGCCATTAAAATACAAGCTTCATGCACATCTTCCTCACCTTCGTTCTCTCCCATTTCTCCACCATTCAACGCGATGCAAAAACCAAAGTTGGTCCATTTTCCGCGTAGAATACAACCATGTTATTAGTTCATCCTGAAACAACCTAAATCGTCCAAACCGAACGCCTAACCAAACCAACCTCAACATATCATCAAATTTCGACTTCAATATTTCTCATCTTTCTTTATACAGAAATGACCTCCATGTTATGCTCATCATCCTAAGCTATAGCACACGAAATAATACTCACTATCCAGTGAGTTCTTGACCATTAAAGAAACCATGTCCAACTTTCAATCTTCACCAATGGCTCTATAACTTTGCAGGATTAATCACCTAGTGGTCACTAATGAATCTACACTAACCACCTAGTCTAAAAGTACATAAATAAGGGTGTAGAGAAGGTTTTGCAAACCTTGTTGGTGGCTATGGCAGAGGTAGTTTCTCTCCTCTTCAATGCTTGTGCTCTTCCAAGATTACTCTTTGTATGCTTGTAGGAGTTCTGTTTGCAAAATAATTGATGTAGCAAGCTTGTACCAATGGATTCGAACCAGATTTGCTTCTTTGCAATTTCACCACCACATCTTCAAACCTTCATCCATGGCTCCTCAAACCAGTATGCATTTGTTCATTATGATGAGTGGAGTGGATTTGTGTAGAAGAAAGAAAAGAAAATGGAGAGGAATGTGAAGTTTGATCTTGAATTGCAAAATGGAAGAAATTTGATCAACTAACCCTCACCAATTATCATCAACTATCACCAACCCTTCACCAATGGAGATGGTATTCAATATATAGACTGATTTAGAAAGGTCTAGAATCATCTAGATCAATCTAGTAGGAACTTGAAGTTTCATGACTTGATATTTTGCATTTCACTTCCCACCATATGATATGTCATGATAAAATCCCTATAACTTGAGTAATTAACTTGATTTTCTCCTTAAGTGGTATTTTGGACAAGATACAAAGCTTAAACACCTTGTTTATGAAGCTTTTCTTTGTTTTGGTTTGGTACCCCATTATGCAAGCAAGACTTTTACAAAGCAACTCCAAAATTTAAGCCTCAAATCAAAATTGTGGCTGAACCATTGTTCTTAAAATGCCCTTTGGAGTCAAAATGACCTATCATACGCCATGGTTAGGGTTTATAGCTTGGATTTTATGATTTTCCATTTCACTTGAATTAACTTATGCCTCATTTTTAGGCCATTTTAATCACTTTTTGCTATGAGCCTCTCCAACATCTCATGACCACCCTACTAGCCTTAAATCATCATTCTAAGCAACTTTGATGTTGAAGGTTTTTCCATTTGAAGCTTGGAAGTAGGAGATATGGCCATATGCTTGAAATGACCTATAACTTCCAAATGACCAAAATGCCCTTGGCTTGTCAAAGCCATAAGTTGAGTTATACAAATCCTATCAAGGACTTCTAGTACTCTCTAGAAAGCTAAGAAGATTCTCTTCAACATTAATGTTGACCAAGAGATCATAGGAATCATCCTACTAGGGCAAAAGTTGTCTGCAAGTTGGGTGACTTTCAAGGACCCAGATTCACATACCTCAGATGACCTGTAATTTGCCAAAACCATAACTTGAGCTCTGCACATCCTATCAAGGACTTCTACCACTCAAATTAAATATAAGAACAAGCTCTACAATATTTATGTTGTGGGGAAGATGAGATGACAATCAAATCTTGAGCTAAAACTGCCTGGAAGATAGGGATCAAACTAGGGGATTTTACACTGACAATCCTTAGAAACCCTAACTTAAAACTTCTCAAACTCTTCAATAATGATGAGTTGGTCTAGGAATCATCCTTATAGTATCTCAATACATCATTCCATGATCTCATGGCTCTTGGATTAGGTCTCAACCTCCTCCAAATCATCAATTGACCTAGGGTTGACCCAGTCAAAACCCTAATTCTACCATTCATGGTTGAATCTTCTGAATTCTTGCATAATGACCTCTCTGGGCTTCATGATGGCTTTTAAGACATCTCATGGGCTCTCTCAAAGCTTCAAGTCCATTCTCAAAGTCTCAGAATCATCTGGGGAGTTCCTACAACTCTCAAGTTATGAGGCACACAATCTTGGTTTCAACCAATTCCTCTGAGGATCTCTTGAACTTTCTGATGAAGGTGTCAACCTTCAAACACTTGATGGGTAAATAAATGTTGGTAAAATTTTAGGGTGCAACAATAACCACAACTTCATGACAGTAAACACAAACCATATTTAGCATGTTCTGATGATTCAAGGTATTCTAAACTATGCATAATGAGTAAGTTTGAAATCACATACCTCTGCTAGCAGTCTATAGTTGAGGATTCCTTTTGAGCAAGATATCTCCCTTTTATGCAAGCTTTGATGTTTTTCCTCCTTGAAGCAAAAGTTGATTTTTGAGGACAGTTTGAGAAAAGGGATTTCTAACTGATTTTTAATGACTTGGACAGTTGGTACACCTCAAACCAAAGGTTTTTGGAGTGTTGAGATGGTTGAAACAAACTTGAGCAAAGAGTTATCTGGTTTTGTATGAAAAGTCAAAGTTTCCTAGATTGAAAGTTGACTTTTGGATATATGAAGTTTTGGACTGGTTTCAAGGTTTGAACACCTTCAAAAGGCCATTTGTAGGTTGTGCAGATGGTTTGTGGTGAGTTTTTATGTATGGAAAAGGTTTTAGCAAGCAAACTGCTCAAGACAGATTTTGAGGTTTTAGAGGATTTGAAAATGCAAGCTCTGGTTTTTTGCAACAATGATGGCTAGGGTTTGTGTTGTCTGATCTTTAGTTTAAATATGAAGTGAGAAAGTGAATTGGCAAGCTTTTACTATGGTAAAGATTGTATGGACAAATTTGCATTTTGACCTTTGGAGGGAGATTTTGAAAGGAAAATCTGTCCAAGATTTGGTACAGCTGCACACTCAGGTTTTTGGCTCCAAGTGATGCACAAATCAAGTGGCATAGGGGTCATGGAGGTGACTGAATCGAAGCTAGACAGTAGGGAGTTGCAGCTGCAAGTTACCTTATAAAAAAGTTTCTCTTTCCTCTTGCTTGTTGATTAAAATATTGCAACTTGTCTTGCCAATCATGCCAAGCTTTCAACTACTGCACTTTCACTCATCAAGCTCTCTAATTATTAGATAAAAACATGATCAAATGGCTGAGAATGGTTCAAGTGGTTGAAAAGTGAATTTGTGAAAAAGTGGAAATGGTGCACTCAAGTGTTGAGACCCCAACTTGCTGGATTCATAACCCTCAACTCATAAGGGCTATGAAGGAGTTCTAGTTTATTTTGGAAAGCCCTCATGGAGCTCTACAACTTTCATGTTTTCATGATCTTCAGATTCCAAGTGGAACTAGGTCAAAAATCCCTTCAAAGTTGGCTGAAAACATGATTTGCAAGGCCAGAAAACTTAGAAATTTTTTAAGTGTTTTCCCCTCTTGTAATGATTTTGAGCATAACTCCCAATCTACTCATTTTTTGCACATGGACCTCTATGAGACTTTTGTAGGATTTGTCAAGACCTTTCCAACAAGCTTCGAACCAACTCAATTGGATGTGTGGTTAAGAAATTATGGTCTTGCCCCTTTCAAAACCCTAATTTCCCGATTTTCTTGATTACTCCTCCATCCTTGATCCTATGGTCATGAAACTTCATAGATAGGTGTAATATGTCATTAGGAACATTTTTTCTTCACACTTTGAGGTCAAATTTCTTATGGTTGAAGAGTTGACATTTTGGTCAACGAAACGATCGATTGATGACTACCGAGTCGATTGTTAACGTTCTGGGTCTTCTGAGGCCTCAAAACTTCTTGAGTGGACTTCACTAAGCCATATGAGCTTCATGGACCATAATTCCATCATTGGAACACCTTTTAAATTGAAAGTCAAACTATAGTTGACGTTTTCCCCAAATCTCCTGATTTTCAATTGACTGATCAATTGAAGCTCTTCTGATTAAAATTGATGGTCAATCTCTCATCCCCAAACACCTTAGGACGTATGTAGGGCCATGGAAATAGGTTTTCTTTAGGAAACAAGTTCTATCCTGATTAAAATTGAAACCCTAATTCCAGCCCTTTTCAACTGTAGCCACTTGCACTTGGTATAAACACTTGGATGAGCTCCACAATGACCCTCAAGGTCTCCAATGAGCTTAAATGACAATCTCCCTCCATAACCATGGACTTGTGGTCTTCAGATGACCCTCAAATGGCCTTCTAAACAGGAGGTGAACCACATACATTGATTTGCTTTCTCAAAGGGCTTTGTCCTTCTTCTGATGATGATAACCACTGTTGACTTGAATACAAACTCTTAATTAGGCTTAAAACATCTTGGCAAATTCCTCTTGTTAGACACACATATCTTGATCCCCTGTAAAGGCAAAATGCTATGCAATGCGATATGCTAGAACAATGAAATGAAACATAAACCAAGTATAGAAAGGGTTGGGCAAATTTTGGGGTACAACAACCTCAACAGTGGAGTAAGGACTAGAGCAAGAAATGTCATCTCAAATTCTTGTTTTGTATCCAAGGTTGAACCCAAAAATGTAAAGGAAGCTCTCTCTGATGAATACTGGATCAAGGCCATGCAAGATGAATTTGAACACTTTAAAAGGAATGAAGTATGGGAACTGGTGCCAAGACCTGAAGGAACCAATATCATTGGAACCAAATGGATTTACAAGAACAAGTCAGATGAAGAAGGAATCATAGTCAGAAACAAAGCTAGACTAGTGGAATAGGGATATACTCAAGTAGAAGTAATTGATTTTGATGAAACCTTTGCACCAGTTGCAAGACTTGAGTCTATCAGGCTGATGTTAGGAATTGCCTGCATCCTGAAATTTAAACTCTTTCAGATGGACGTGAAAAGTGCTTTCTTGAATGGATATCTAAGTGAGGAAGTGTATGTGGCACAACCCAAGGGATTTGAGGATCCTAGCCTGACAGACCGTGTTTACAAGCTAAGGAAGGCTCTTTATGGGTTGCAACAGGCACCTAGAGCACGGTATGAAAGGCTCACTGAGTTTCTCACCACAAATGGATACATGAAAGGGGGAATTGATAAAACACTGTTTGTAAAAAATGAGGATGGAGAAATCATGATAGCTCAGATATATGTAGATGACATAGTGTTTAGTGGGGTGTCAGAAAAGATGGTGAAGCAATTTGTCAATCACATGTAGTCTGAATTTGAAATGAGCATGTGTGGAGAATTAACCTATTTTCTTGGGCTACAGGTCAAGCAAATGGAAGACTCCATCTTCATCTCCCAAAGTAAATACACCAAAAATATAGTAAAAAAGTTTGGGATGGACAATGCTAGTCACAAAGAACACATGCCCCCACTCATCTAAAGCTGTCCAGAGATGAAAATGGTACTAGTGTTGATCAAAGGCTATACAGAAGCATGATTAAAAGTCTGCTATATCTAACAGCCAGTAGACCAGACATTGCTTTTGCTGTTGGGGTATGTGCTAGATATCAAGCAAATCCTAAAGTGAGTCACATGAATCAAGTAAAAAGGATTCTCAAATATGTGAATGGAACCTGTTACTATGGCATACTCTACTCTCATAGGTGTGTTCCTATTTTGTCTGGTTATTGGGATGTAGATTGGGCTTGGAGTGTTGATGATAGAAAAAGCACATTTGGTGGATGCTTCTTCTTAGGAAATAACCTAATATCTTGGTTCAACAAGAAGCAAAATTGTGTCTCATTGTCCACTGCTGAAGCTGAATACATAGCAGCTGGTAGCAGCTGTTCTCAGCTGGTCTGGATGAAGCAAATGTTAATTGAATACAATGTCACTCAGGATGTCATGACATTGTACTGCGACAATCTTAGTGCTATTAACATTTCCAAAAACCCGATCCAGCACAACAGAACTAAGCACATTGATATAAGGCATCACTTCATAAGAGACCTTGTGGAAGACAAAGTAGTTTCCTTGGAGCATGTGTCCACCGAGCTACAGCTAGCTGACATCTTTACAAAGGCACTAGATGCTGCCCAATTTGAAAATATTAGAGGGAAGTTGGGTGTGTGCATGTATAAGGATGCATAGCAATTAATGACACGTGAGAGTTTTAAAATTTCAATGCAGTCTAAGTTCTTGACCAATAAAACTCTCCTTTCCACACAAACGTGCTTTTTTGCCCCCATTACCTTCCAACGTTTCTCTCAGACCTTCAATATCAACTACAACATGCCTTCTTATAAACGGTCTTCATCCAAGACCAACCGAAAACCCTCCAAGGATGCTCCTCTATCTCATGAAGAACGAAGGCGCAAGTATCCTCCTCCCACTGTTGAAGAACTTAAGAAGAAATTAGCCTTCTTGGGTATGTCAAACGAGGAAATTATTGATGACCTATTCAAGGCAGTGGTGGTCGTCAGAGGCATTACTATTCCATTGGCTCGCAGGGATCCACCTCATTATTCTGTAAAGCCAGAAGAAGATTGATGATAGGGTGTGTACCTCACACTGCTGCTGAAGTGATGAAGTGTGCTGCTAGTTTAATATTTTTTTTCTTTCTCAGCATGAATGTTTTGTGATGCTCTTCAAAGAGCAGTTTTGTTGCAATGTAACCCCAAACATCTATATTGTTACACTTCCTGATCTATACTAGTTGTTAGTTGGATCTTAATTTATGGCTAAAAAGGGGGAGAGAGTGTAATAGAAGACAACAAGTACAGTAGTGGAAGAACATGTTAAAGAATTGCTATCAGATGTTGTGTGATGATATGTGTGTTTCTAGCTTGGATAGGAATGAATGCATGTTAGAACTAGGAGCTCTGTGCTGGAATAGCTAGGAGCAAACCTTGTGTGTGACTTCAGGGTGTACAAATGAAGTGTTCAACTGGTGAGCTGCATCAGTTGAGGGGGAATGACATCTGAAGTGAGAACTATCAGATGGTTAACAAGATGAGTGTAACAGGGCTGAAAGCCAACTGTGAGAACTCTGAGAGCTTGAGCAGCTAGTGACTTTCCTGCATGACAGGACATATGTTAAAGTCTTCTGCTGTGTAAATCTCTGGTATTATAACAGAGTGTTTTAGCCAAAAATTTGCCAAAGGGGGAGTTTCTAAGTGCTCTTGGTTGGCTGCATTTTGTGGCATAACATTAGTGTATGTATGAATATCATGTCTGATGTTTCTACATTCATAATATGGACTGTGCAGGGTAAGTTAAATTAGCTAACAATAAGTTAAGCTAGATGTCATACTCAATGTTATGACATGGGTCGTATGACATCAAGCACAGGTGTAAGTTTTCTGTTATTTAGGTTGAGGAATCTTAGGCTAGAATGCAGGAAACTTTGGAGGAGCTCAAGCTGGGAATCAGGAAACATTTTAGAAGCCCTAGGCGAATTAAAATGTACCTGAATGAAGTGGCAAGCATGCAGACTATTGAAGATAGGTTTTATTATAGATAAAACCTGTTTTATGCACCAAGGCCCAAAAGACTTAAAGCTGCTATAAATATCAGAAGGAGCAATCCTGAATAGCAGCTTTTGATAGAAGAATAGAGAGTGAAAATTAGAGAGTCCTTGTAAGTGAAGAAGGCTAGTTTTCACGTGTAAAATCTGTTTAGGAATACTTGTAATCCAAGTAATTGTCTTGTTGATGATTGCTTTGGTTAGGTAGATTCTAGGTTGTGTCTCACTCAAAGCTGTGAAGCAAGAGTGTGTGAGTTCCTTGATCAAAGCTGTGAAGCAAGACCAAGGTGTATATGAAGTGTCTCTACATAGTAAATTCTGTAATTGGCTGATATCACTGTTGTGTGATTGAAGGGGAGTGAGTGGGTATACTCAGGTCTAAAGTGTCTCTAGGTTGAAGTGTCATTGGGTAGAGATTAAGTGAGAAGTGCAAACTGGTTGTTTGACTTTGAATTGATTATGCTAATAGTGAATTTCCTCCCTGGCTTGGTATCCCCCAGATGTAAGTGTTGTTGACACTGAACTGGGTGAACAATTGCTGTGTTATTTACTGCTTTCATTTACAGTCTAATTAATTAGTGCAGTAGTCAATGTCACAGTGGATGTTATAACTTTGGTAATAACATCCATCGTGTGCCTGCCAGAATTTTTAAAAATGTTATGGTGTCTCAGGTTTAAATTGTTTGATGAGCAGCCCATGTGGCAATCGTGTTCAGGAATACTAACTTGACCTGGACCTCAAAGAGTTGGAACTTCAAAAGAGATCTGGCTAGAAAAGGCAACAACATGGATGAGCAGCTAATGGACTTGTGATAGATACATTTTATATTGAATTGTAAACAAAAGTGTGTTCAAACTTTTGAACTTGTAATGAACTAAGAACATATAGAATGTTAAGGCTTATAACTTGATAGCCCTTAGGAGAAAAAAACTTGGAGATTTTGACTCATAACTTGAACTCCTCAAAAATGAGTGGGAGTTGAATGACTTGAATTGGTGGTCTTAAATTGAAAAGAGTCTTATGACATTAAAAATTAGAAATTGACAATGGATTTTAGGTTGTTGTAACTTGTGAATAAAACTTGAAACATAAATTTGATGTATAACTCAAATCTTTAAATAAAACTTGAATTTGATGCACTTGGAATAAACTTGAAATGGGTATGCAACTTGAAGCATAACTTGGAATGATTTTTTTTGAATGAAACTTGAACTTGAATGAATTGGAAGTAAATGAAATTAGACACGTGATTTGTGTTTCGATTGTAATTGAAACTTGAATAAATGGAACTTTATGAAACTTTTGGAATGAATTTTGACTTGACCTAGGGGGGATCTCGTTTCTAACATTGACAATGAATTAGTCTCTTTAATTGGCCATTTGACATAGTTTTTCTATATAAAAATTTTTACCAACCACCAGAATCATCCTTAAATGAATCTTTAACAACGTATCTTGAATATTTAGAATGCCTTAAAATTGCCCATGAATTCCATGAGTTTGCAAGTAGGAATTCCTCCTTTGAACCTAATGCCAATGGCCTCGTTACTTTTGAACCTCTAGTAAACAAAGCAATCCAATTCTTCAATGGCTTCATCTTTATCAAATGAGGTTTAAATCTTGGTACAGGTGAAAACTCCTTGAAACTTGTATCCCTTTCCACGAATAGAAATAAGCCAAAGATGCTTGGGGTTTCCTGATTTCTAAGTCCTGCAACCTCAAAACCTAACCTCCCTGGGATCACCCATTGCTTTGAAAAGGGCATACAAATTATCCTTGTCAACCCTTTTGTTGCAAACAACCAAGGATGGTGCTGTTGGTGAAATCATGACACACAAAAAATGAGGGTGTAACAGTTGCCCCTATTTAAATATCTTCGCCAGATGACATAAGGGATTGAAATCTTCATGTAATCCTGGCGGAGGTTATTTAAATGCAAGAATACCTGAATTGCTCCGAAATGCACTATGCCCATGCTATACTATGGACAAAAAGAAAACTATGCAACACTGGCATGCAGTGAACTCTATCACGATGATAATGATGGAATGATACATGCAAAATGAAGACAAAGAAAAGAAAACACACGGGGATACAATCAATACAGTAAGTAGAAAACTCACTGGGGGTGACCAAACACCGGGGAAAAGAAACAACTAGATAAATCTACAGTTGTTGATCAACAGGTTCAGGAATGACCGACATTCTAGGACAAAAGGTAAAGCAAGACCCTCAAAGCCTTAGGATCAAGCAAACAAAATCCTGGAGTTTTCAAACAAGATAAACATCCAAGCCTCTGGAAATTCCTTAAAACGAAGAGATCAATCGGGATTTTCAGGAAACATCATAAAAGATACAGGGTATTTAAACTCTTCTGTATGCCAAAATAATCGGACTTTATAGGGAAACACCCTGTGGATAAGCTTCTCAAAAGAGACTGCCACTTATCATTGAAAGAGGATAAGCTTCTCAAAAGAGATTACCACTTATCGTAATAGCAAAACAGGAAACAAGCTTCTCAATGGAGATTGCCACTTGTTGACAAAAAGGGATAAGCTTCTCAAAAGAGATTGCCACTTATCATAATACCAAAACAAGCTTCTCAAAGGAGACTGCTACTTGTTGGGAAAAAGGTATAAGCTTCTCAAAAGAGATTTCCACTTATCTGAAAGAGGATAAAAGGAAACAAGCTTCTAAAGGGAGACTGCCACTTGTTGGAAACAATGGATAAGCTTCTCAAAGGAGAGACTACCACTTGCTGGAAACAATGGATAAGCTTCTCAAAGGAGAGACTTCCACTTATCCGCAATGGGGGTTTGTAAAAGATGTACGTTTAAACTAGGTTCAGCGACCTAAACAAAGCAACACTTACCAGGGACCAAATTTCAATCTAGGAACAAACTAGAAAGAAAAGGTCAAAAAGACTCCAACCATTAAGGAATGAATTCGATTGAGGGTTTATCTTATCCCATCATGGGGAAGATAACAAAAGCAACCATCATCCATGAGGATCAATCTCGGTGAGGAATTTAGAAAGGATGTGCATTTTATGCTTAAAGCTGACGAATCTACTTGGAGAGAGACAACAAACCCGACAACTTGGGGGATAAACGCCAAAGTGAACGAAACAAGTAAACATCAGAATGGTAGAAAAAATGCTCGGATCCCATGCATACGTATGAATACATGTACGTGGGACTCTATGTTATTGGTGAAATGTAAAATAGGTTCTGTGGGAATTATTGAGATGACTACCAAGGAAATTTGCTGGGGATGGAAATAAGTAAGGTAGACTGACTCACTGCTGATAGTTGAGGAAAAAATGGTTAGTTCTGACTTCTCACAGAACAAACCAATGGTTACTGGAAACTTAAAGAAGAAAGGTATGCTCTGGATTTTCACGGAGCAAAAAGGTAATTGAATGTAATAAAAGAAAAGACTCCGGATTCGCACAGATTATAAAAAGGAAAGACTCCGGATTCGCACAGAGTATAAAATATAAAGACTCCGGATTCGCACAGAATGATGCAAAATCAAACGGGTTATGGTTCTACTTAGAACCACGCAGATGATAGGTATGGTTTCTCTCATAACCATGAAAAAGAGTTCCAAATTCGCATAGATTAAACAAAGGACTCCGAATTCGCGCAGAGTACAAAAAGAGAAATGGGTTAATGCTTCTTGCATAACCATAAAAATGAAGTTTAGGTTCGCATAGAACAAACAAAAGACTCCAGATTTTCATATAGTATAAAAGAAAAGGGTTCCGGATTCACATAGAACCAAAACTGACAGTAAAACTCAACAACATAACATGTGGAAGGATATCTGGAAATTTTGTCAGACAAGAAGGTAATAGAATTATGACTTATCTGGTATATGATCTGGGACAAACTCAGATTAACAAAAGAGATAAACTTGACAAATATCTACTTGAGTGAGTGCCAACGAGGATGGACTAAACAAAGAAAAAGATGACATGATACACTCGACATGCCAGACAAAGACTAAAATACTATGACAAACACAAATGATTTTTTTTTTGTTTAAAGATGACCATCCTGTTTTCCTCAACACTCGGGGAAGCACCTTAATTAAAATGAAAGGATGTTCTGAACATGCTTTTCAGATATGTCAAACTTTATCAAAACTCTGATGGAGAATGACGGGACCAAGCCTTCCTTAGGGGATCGTTTCAAAAGTATTCCACAAATATCTTATAACTTTGTGATCTCTGGGGAAAGGATCAACTTCCCTTTTAGTTATTTCAATTGTCAAGGAATTTATGTATCTCAATATGTCGTTATACCTTGGTTTCAAAATTATATCATCAAAAATAAATGACATTTGCAAAAGAAAGATAACACAATGAATAGAAAAAGAAAATGCAAACTTCATTGAAAATTATGGTAGCGCATGAAAACATGGCTCCACATGGGGTGTTACAGAGGAAACACAAAGTGAAAATGGCAATAGAAAGGTTTACATTGAATCTCAATAAATGCTACTTTCCCTATAACTAAAAGATCCCTGGAACTTCGCTTCTGAAGAGAACAATTAGGTTGATCTTCATGCCCATGTTCCTTTTGCGATGATTAGATTTGTTCGATATTGTATTAGCCTTTTATTTATCCCTAACTTTTCTTGGACCACCCTCTCGGGTTTTCAGCCCACCGGGATGCTCTTTTTTTCCCTAAGTTGCCCTTTCGGGTTTTCAACCTAGCGAGCTGACATTTTTTATATCCCTAATTTTTGCTTGGACCACCCTTTCAGGTTTTCAATCCAGTGGGATGCCCTTTTTTTCCTAAGTTTCCCTCTCGGGTTTTCAACTTAGCGGATGTCTTTTTTTTCTAAGCATAATACAATCGAACTGCATCAGAAGTTATTGTCTTATGGAACTCCTCGCCATCCATCGTTGCAAGAATCAGGGCTCCACCAGAAAATACTTTCTTAACAACGAATGGACCTTCATAATTTGGATCCCATTTTCCGCGTAGATCCTTGTGAACAGGGAAAATCTTCTTGAGCACAAGATCTCCTTCCTTATACTCTCAAAGGCAAACCTTCTTGTCAAATGCCTTCTTGTGTCGCTTCTGATATAGCTGTCCATGACATAAAGCGGTCAGGCGCTTCTCTTTAATGAGATTCAACTCGTTAAAACGGTTTTGAATCCATTCAGCCTCTTCAAGTTTAGTTTCCATCAAGATTCTCATCGACGGGATTTCTACCTCAACTGGGAGGACTGCTTCCATTCCGTATACCAAGGAAAAAGGGGTCGTCCCTGTTGAAGTGCAGACGGTCGTCCGATATCCGTGCAAAGCAAAAGGTAGCATCGCATGCCAATCATTATAAGTTACCACCATATTTTGCAAGATCTTCTTAATGTTTTTATTCACAGCTTCAACAACTCTATTCGCTTTTGGGCGATATGGAGACGAGTTATGGTGTTCTATCTTAAAATTTCCACACAACTCCTTCATAAACTTGGTATTCAAATTTGACCCATTATCTGTGATAATTTTGCTTGAAATTCCATATCGGCAGATAATATCCTTCTTGAGAAAATGAGAAACCACTTTTCTGGTCACGTTGGCATATGAAGCAGCCTCTACCCATTTTGTGAAGTAATCAATGACAAGTAGGATGAAGCGATGGCCATTAGATGCTTTTGGTTCAATAGCTCCAATCATGTCGATGCCCCACATCGAAAACAACCACAGAGAAGTCAAAACATTCAGAGGAGTGGGCGGCGCATGAACTTTATCAGAGTAAATTTGACATTTATGGCAAGTTTTGGCATAACAAAAGCAATCAACTTCCATTGTCAACCAGTAATAGTCAGCCCTTAGGATCTTCTTGGCCATGGTGTGCCCATTAACATGTGTTCCAAAAGTCCCTTCATGTATCTCCTTGATCAACATGTCAGCTTCATTTCTATCCACACATCTGAGTAGCACTATGTCATGGTTTCTTTTGTATAGAACACTGTTGCTTAAGAAGAAATTGGATGCCAACTTCCTCAGAGTCTTTTTGTCCATGGTCAAAGCATTCTCTAGAGACTCTCAGAGTTCTAGAAAACACTTGATGTCATGAAACTATGGTTTGCCATCAACTTCTGCTTCAATTGTATGATAGTAAGCTGGTTCAGTCTGTCGCCTTATGACAATGAGTGGGGTTTCATTGTGGAATCTAACTTGGTACATGGCAGCTAGTGTAGCCAAAGCATTAGCCACTCGATTTTCTGTTCTTGAGATGTGATGGAACATTATGGTATCAAAGTTCTTTATCATCTCTTTGACATAAGCATGATATGGGACCAACTTCACATCACGAGTTTCATAATCTCCTTTCATTTAATAGATCACCAAAGCTGAGTTTCCGTACACCTCAAGATTCTTGATACGAAGATCGATTGCAGCTTCAAGACCAAGGATACAAGCTTCATACTCCGCCATGTTGTTCGTACAACCAAAACACAATCTTGCAGTAAAAAGGGTGAAATTACCATAAGGAGAGACCAGAATAGCTCCAATGCCATGTCCGTTGGAATTTGAAGCACCATGAAATGCAAGTTGCCAAATTGTCCTAGGTTCAGGTCCTTCATCAGGGTCTGGGGTTTCACAATCCTTTATAGCCATAATATCTTCGTCAGTAAAGTCAAACCTTATGGATTGGTAATCCCCCAACGACTGATGCGCCAAATATTCTGCCAATACACTTCCTTTAATTTCCTTTTGGGTGACATACTATATATCGTATTCTGATAACAACATCTACCAACGAGCCAATCTTCCATTTATAGTAGGTTTCTCAAAGATGAACTTTATGGGGTCCATCTTAGAAATTAACAAAGTGGTATGTCATATCATGTATTGTCTTAAGCGATGGCGGCCCATGCAAAGCACAACAAGTCTTTTCCACATACAAATATCTCGATTCGCAATCAGTAAACCTCTTGCTTAAGTAATGAATTGCATGCTCTTTTTGAGCAGATTCATATTGTTGTCCCAATATGCAACCCATTAAATATTCTAACACAGTCAAGTACATGATGAGCGGTTTCCCAGGCACGGGTGGGACCAAGATGGGAGGCTCCTGTAGGTAACATTTTATCTTTTCAAAAGCCTTTTGACAATCGGCATCCCACTGGACGACTTGATTCTTTCTCAGTAGCTTGAACATAGGCTCACACATAGCAGTCATATGAGAAATAAACCTGGAGATATAATTCAATCTCCCTAATAATCCTCTGACTTCTTTTTCCGTTCGTAGAGCAGACATTTCTTGAATAGCTCTGACCTTATCGGGGTCTACTTCAATCCCACGTTGGCTAACAATAATTCTAAGTATTTTCCCTGACCGGACACCGAATGTACACTTAGCAGGATTTAGGCGCAATCTGAACTTTCACAGTCGTTCAAACAATTTTCGCAGATGTTCTATATGGTCCTCTTCACTTTGTGATTTGGCTATCATATCATTGACATATACTTCAATTTCCTTATACATCATGTCATGGAAAAGAGTGACCATTGCTTGTTGATAGGTTTCCCCAGCGTTTTTCAACCCAAAAGGCATCACCTTGTAGCAGTACGTTCCCCATGGTGTAATAAACATGGTTTTCTCCATGTCCTCAGGCACCATCTTGATTTGATTATAGCCTGAGATACCATCCATGAAAGAGAAAATGGAAAATTTAGCAGTGTTGTCCAATAGTGTATCAATATATAGAAGAGGAAAATCGTCCTTTGGACTGGCTCTATTTAAATCTCTATAATCCATACACATTCTCACTTTACCATCCTTTTTGGGGACAAGTACGATATTGGCAACCCATTGGGGGTATTTGGACACTGCTAGAAAACCAGCGTCGAACTGCTTCTTGACTTCTTAAATCTTGATGGACATATTGGGTCTTACTCTTCTCAATTTCTGTTTTAATGGCGGGCATTCTGGCCAAAGTGGTAGTCGATGTTCAAAAATATATATGTCCAAAATTGACATATCTTGGTATGACCAGGAAAACACATCTACGTATTCGTGTAACAGCTTGACCAAACTCTCCCTGATGTCGTCTTCAAGAACGGTACAAATATTCACCTCTTTCTTTGTCTCTTTTGTTCCCAAGTTGATGACTGTCACACCCTAAATTTGTTCTCCCCTTTTGTAATTATTTTTGCTTTTTCCATTCTATTTTTTATTTTTGCATTGCCCGTTTAATTTCATGCCATTTAGACACGTGTCCACCCCCGATTGGGCGTTTTTCAAATCTCTGTTATTTTGTCTAATGAGAGCGTGACACGTGGCCTAAGGAGGTTATTTTTGTAAATATTAATTCCTTTTTTTAGTTGTCTAACTTTTTTCCGTTCAAAAATATTAACATTTTGTCCATATATTGTTTTTGTTTTAGTAAGAATGTAATATTAATAGACTAGAAATTAGAAATTAGATTAATTAATTTAGAATATATTTTTTTTAGAAATTAGGTTAGATTTTCTTAATTAGAATTAATTAGCTTTTTAATCTAGAGTTTAGAATATAATTTAATTGGTTTAGATTTTAATTAGTTTTAGATAGAATTAGATTTCTATTTAGTTATTTAGACTTAGAATTTAGCTTTTATTTAATTAGAAAATAGATTTTAATTTAGAATTTAGATCTTTTATTAGAATTTATTTAATTAGTTTTTATTAGGAAATAGAATTAGAGTTAGAATTAGTTTAGGATTTAATTAAGAGTTAGTTTATTAGAATTAGTTATCATTTAATTTAAACCAAAATAGTACAAGTTTTAATTGAATTAACCGGAATAGGACAAAAAACAACAGCCAGGAACACGGGCCACATGTCAATTTCTAGGTATAAAAGTTACTATTCACTATCCCCAACCTGACGAAATCCTAGAGGCGGCCGCAACATTGTTCACTCTTTCTTCTCCAAAAAAAAAATCAAATCGGCCGCCTACCACTTCATCTTCTCCCTAACTCAGAACCTCCAACAAAACATCACCACCTCCATTAAACCAAACACCATATATCTTCTCTTTTAACCATCTTCTTTCCTCAAAACGTAAAACTAGACGCAACTCCAATTCACCATAATCATTCCATCGAAGCCCCTCTCTGCTGTAAGGCAAACATAAGGGTGAACGGAATTTCTAAACCCAAATTTTCGTTGAATCCACGACCAGTCGCGCTCAACCCTCCTCCATTTTCTTCTCCTCCAAATCCATTCATTATCAAATGAAAACCACCACCGCATTTCTCTTCCCGTCGTCAACGCCGTGTCTGTCGCTTCCGCGAAAATAAGGTGTCGGCAAGACAGAAGAGTCGCCACCTTTCTTTATTTATCCCTCAGAGCGGGAAAGGAAACGATCAGAAAAACCTGACTAAAGGGTATAAGACAAGGTCATCGCAACCGTTGTCTGGGTTCGGGAGTCGGTTATGCAAGGGGAAGGTATTAGCACCGCTCACGTCCATCGTACTCGATGGGTCCATGCTTGTTGTGTTTATCTGACGGGTTGGTTTTATCTATCTACCTATCAAGGCTGGCTTAAAAAGAAAAGAAAATGAATCGGCAAAGTGTCGCGCTTTATGCCTACGTATTCTCATCAAAGAATGAGAAATCAGAGTCAACGTAGTTCGGCTAACTATGAGTTATAGGGAAGGTGGCTCGCCAATACATCAGTATTGTGCCTACGTACTCTCAACAGGTATGAGAGATCAGAGCTTACGTAGTTCGGGATAATACGGATTACGGGAATTCAGATTCATCTGTTTTATCAAGTAGGGTTAACAAACAGTTCCAACAATTTGGCGTACGCAGCTTGACCCTGGGAGACTTAAGCGTTATCGTTTGCGGTAGAACTGGGAGTTAACGACACTCTTTTCTTAAGAAAAGCTTCCTTTGACTTATGGACCCACGGGGCAAAAAGGTTTGAAGTTTGTTTTCTGTCTTTTACGGAAGAACTATTTTTTATGTTTGTCTGTAGTTCGTACAACACTAGAGACTATGACCTAGGAGCGAATGCGTCGCATATCGTCCAAAGAACGTATACTAAACATTCTAGACGATTGAGAGGAGGCCGCTCAGTCATCATTACCCAAGTAGCTTAAGGCTTGTAACGCGCTTATACTAACTTGCCTTTATTACGTTTTTTACTGTTGTTTTGAGATGAGAGGAGAACGACTTCTATGGGGAGACTATCAAGCCCTACTGTTTTCATGCCAAGGATTCATCCTATGGTTGAGGTTTGAAACAGGGAACTCCTAGAAGTTATCATGCATAGGTTTCAACCTAAAGTTCTAATCATCACTTCCTTATCAAAGGAAGTGAGATTCCTAGGGGATCATGTCAATGATAAACAAAAATAGATAAAGCATCAGCTTAAACAGTAAACAGTAAACGATTGTAAAATGCATGCAATGCAAGTGAGGAAGGAAATGTGTGTGGGGCATCAGCCTCCACAAGCTCGTCTCGACCTCAAGCCAGATATGAATAACTGCAATCATACAGGAAGAATAAAGTGCCATCAAGCAAATCACACCACACAGGCAAGGGAGCAGAGCTCTACCGAGTACCAGCAAGCAAAGCCATACAGTAAAAATACAAGCAGAGGGAGCAACTCAACCTCTAGTGCAATCATGCTCCTAGCTTAACACAACCTAAACATGAACTTATTCTAATGCATCAAGCAAATCAAACAAGTCACATTAATACATTTGCACAGAAAGCAAACAGACAGGAAAGAAAGCAAATTAACAGCTTCCACAGCCTCACAACAAAGTGTCGCTACTGCGAAAATAAGGTGCCGGCAAAACAGAAGAGTCGTCACCTTTCGTTATTTATCCCTCAGAGCAGGAAAGGAAACGATCGAGAAAAACCTGACGAAAAAGGTATAAGACAAGGTCATCGTAACCATTGTCTGGGTTCGGGAGTCGGTTACGCAAGGGGAAGGTATTAGCACCCCTCACGTCCATCGTACTCGACGAGATCCACGCTTATTGGCTTGTCTAAAGGATGCAAAAGCAATCTATCTACGGCTGCTAAGTCTAAACGGGAAGAAACTGATTCGGTAAAGCGTCGCTGCTCTATGCCTACGTATTCTCAAGAGAGAAAGTCAGAGTCAACGTAGTTCGGGAAACCACGGGGAAGTTTGCTCGCCAAGACTTCGCGTCTTGTGCATACGTATTCTCGTCCGATGCGAGAAATCAGAGCATGTCGTAGTTCAGGCTAACTACGGGTAGTCAAAGGGTGTTCTCGATCACACAGGAGTGAGAGATTAAGTTGCTTTGAGAGGTATGAGAACCTACGGAACTTAGAACTATGGTCTAGTCTCAAACGCGCAAGGGCAAGAGAAAGGGATAACATGCGTTAGTTGTTAGTGTGCTCGCTAGGACATCGCATCCTATGCCTACATATTCTCATTTGATATGAGAAATCAGAGCAGCTGTAGTTCAGCCTACTACAGCTAAAACGGGGAACGGTCTCGATTGCTCAACAGCAAGAGAAAAGGAACTTGATCGCCAAGCGGTGAGAAAAAGGTTCGAAATGGGACGCACACGATGAATCTTAAACGTAGGAGCGAGTGCGTCGCATATCACCCAAAGGGTGCTACACTAAGCACTCTGATTATTGGAAGGAAACCCTCCAACAACCATTCCTACGTATCTAACGATCTCACAACACTCGATGGTTGCGGTGGAAATGCAAGACATGGAATGGAAATGATGCTGCTGAACGGAAATGGTTCCGTTGGTCTTCGTCTTCGTGCTCGTCTTCTTTATGATTTTCTTTGATGCTTTTGTTTGATGCTGGGTGATGGTCTCCTTGGATGTTTCTTCTTGATGCTTTTCTTCTTTTTCCTACAAGAGAAACAACAATGAAAAAAAAAAGTCCCCTAACAAGTGGACATTAAATTCTACGCCTAAAAGTGTAAAATAAATCCCTAATGGAAACTATATCCTAAAAAAGAGAATTAAATCTATAACCCTACAAGAAATTAAAGCTAAATTCCTAAAAAAAAATCAAATCTATAAATCTCCCTAAAAAGAAATTAAAACTAAATCCTAAATTCTCTTTAAAAGAAATTAAACTAAATTCATAAAAGAAAATATTATCTAAATTTCCTAAAAGAAATTAAAACTAAAATTCTATTCTAAAATATTAAACTAAAAAACCTAAACAAATATTACAATTAAAAGTTTGCACAAATATTAAAAGAAAATAAAAGTGCAGGGGAGGGATAGTTGTTACAGGGGTACAATTAGTAAAACAAAACAGGCCCAGCCCAACAGCCACTTGCTGCAAAAAACGGAGGGATGGGGGTTAGTTAGCAAAACAGAGCTGTTGCCAAAAAAAAAAACGTTGGGCTTGATGTAACAGCCCAAATTTCATTAAATAATTAATTGTAGTAATTAATTGATTTAGTGGGATTTTATGTTAATATTGGAATTAATTTTTATTAATTGGAATTAATAGAGAATGGAAAGGGAATTGGAAGGAAAGAAAATAAAAGGGATATATAAGAGAGAAAGAAAAGAAAAGAAAGTTAGAAAACATTTGGAAAGAAAGAGGAAAGAAGAAGAAAGGAGAGAAAGAGAAGAGAAGAAGAGGAAAAGTGGAAATCATCAAGAACCAACATCAAAGCTCCGATTAATCGAGGTAAGGGTGAGAAATGTTTCTATTTGATCATTGTATGATGTTATGTATGTTGGGTTAGGGTTTTGGGTAGAGTTTCCATCACTTTCCATTTAGGGCAAAATGTTGGATAATCGGTAGATTGATGATTTAATCGGTTGAAAATGAGTAATAATGCCGTAGAATAGTCGGGTAACATGTGTTGATGCTGTTTGTACTGATTTTGTTGTGTGAGAAGTTGGATGATGGTGGATTGTGGAGGTGGAACAGAATAGGGTTCTGTTCTGCGCAGGTTCGCTGGCTCTCGCCAGGCGAGCGAAGGCGAAGCTTCGCCAGGCGAAGCCTAGCGAATGTTGGCGAATAATTATATTTAAGTCCCAGTGGACTTCGCTGGTGGGTTCGCCAGGCGAAGTTGAGTAGCGAAGGTTCGCCCAGCGAAGGTGCTGGCGAATGGTGGCGAATGAAGTCAGTAGCTACTGACTTGGGCTCGCTGGGAAGTCTCGCCAGGCGAAGTCTAGCGAGTGTTCGCTGAGGGAGTTCGCCAGGCGAAGGTCAGGCGAAGGTTCGCTGCGAGGGTTCGCCAGGCGAATGTGGGCGAGTTTGACAGCATTTTCTTTTGCTGTGTTGATCATGTGGAGATGGTTTGGTTGTTTCACATAGATGGATACCTTATGATATGAATATAGATATGATCTATTGTGATAGCATGTGCTGTGGGTAGCCTTCGGGCGTGAATCCTAGAGTTGTGATATGAATGATTAATTGTAATCGGGTAAAATACATGTGAACATAATAAGTGATTATGTGTGTATTATTTAATGAATTTGCGAATGCTTGATGTGTATACAATTATGTAATGAGTATGCATGAGAACATTTTGAATATGTGTGCATAACTTATAATTGTATGATTGGTATTGCGATGTGAATACCTTGATTGTTGTGATAATTAGAGATACATGGGAATACAATGAGAAATGTATGTGTATCGTCTAATGAATTGTGAGTGCATATATGTATGCGATTGTGGTGTGAATGCATGGGAACATATGTGATATGTGTGCATTGTTGTTGAATATGAGGATGTGTGAAATGAATACATTGATAAATGTGTGATATATGTTGTATGTACAATCATTGTGTAATTCTTGAAGTGATGAATTATGTAAATGCATGAGATTAAGATGTCGGTCTTAAGTGCATTTGTTGTGGTTGATTGTACATGCATCATTTAGTCAAGAGGCAATGTCTATTAGTTTCGTGGAAACTAGTGGCTTGTCCCAAACCTAGAAGTGTGGGTTTGAAGGCTTAGAGGACGGGCCTTTGTGGTTATCGGTCTAGAAGTGTGGACCCGGTTTAATGTAAAAACCGAAAAAAGATAACGGGTTATCGATCTAGAAGTGTGGACCCGGTTTAATGTAAAAACCGAAAAAAAGATAACGAGAGTCGGTACCGTATTGCATGAGTTGCATTGAGTTGTTGAGTCACATTGATATATGACATATGCATGAAGTGATGCTTATGTGTGAATGATGAGATTGTGGAAATTGTAAGTGTATACATAATGTGGGAATGCTTTGTGAATATCCATGTTTGTCTATATATATGTGTGGTAAATATATATGACTAAGAGAATGAAGTGTGGTGAGAAATGTGAATATGTGTTACATGATTACCTATGTATATATAATCTTATGCTTTGATTATTATGGTTATATTTCTCACCCTTCTGCTGTTTTATAATGCTCTATGAGGCATTGCAGATTAGGATGCTGGAGTCCTTTTGTGAAGTATTCTTCATTCTTTTGAGTCTGCTGCTCTGATATGTAACACCGGGTAGTTAGATTAGTATAGTCATTCTTTTGTGATACATTGCGATGCATCAGCTTATGTGGTTTTGTAAATCTAACTGAATATGATACGTTAATTTGGATAGCTTATGTGTGCGTGGATTAATATTTTGAAAACGATCAAATGAGTTTATCTTCCGCTTAAATTGAAAATGTTACATATTTTATGGAGCAAGTTTTTTATTGGTAAAGTTGTGACATTCTTCTTTTATACCTTATTCTAAAACTTTTACTCTGATGAATTTGTATATGCTTAATTGTTTTATATGCATTTATTTGGGGTATAGAAGGGGGTGTTACAATAGTGGTATCAGAGCAGGTCGGTCCGTCCGGCCAAGTTGTTAGAGTGTTTTCTTTTTCTTTCCTGTGTGTTATTGATATGCGTGTGATGCATTATCAATATTGGTTGTTCTTACGTGGATCTGTTGCTGGAATTAGTAAGATGGTTGCAGGAAGGAACGACGAAGCGATTGCGGAGGCATTGACGAGATTGGCGGGGGCAATTGGGCAGAATCCTCCGGCCAATGTGAATGTGAGGAATCATGCTGATGATGGATTCCGTGCTTTGGGGAAATTCCAAAAGAATAACCCTCCGGTCTTCAAGGGAACTCATGAACCGGACAAGGCACAAATTTGGTTGAAAGCTGTGGAAAAGATTTTTCGAGTTATGAATTGCTCGGATGCACAGAAGGTGCAGTTCGGGACTCATATGCTCGAAGAAGAAGCTGAAGATTGGTGGGGTAATACTCGCCAAAGATTTGAGGAAGATGATATTGTGGTTACTTGGGATTTGTTTAGAGAAACCTTTCTGCAGAAGTATTTTCCAGAGGATGTGCGGGGGAAGAAAGAGATCGAATTTCTTGAGTTGAAGCAAGGTAATTCGACGGTTGCTGTGTATGCGGCGAAATTTGAGGAGTTGATCAAATTTTGTCCTCACTATAATACTGGTAATGCTGAGAGGTCTAAGTGCCTCAAGTTTGTGAACGGTTTGAGACCCGAGATTAGACAAGCTATTGGATATCAGGAAATCAGGCGGTTTTCTGAGTTGGTTAACAAGAGCAGAATTTATGACGAAGACAATAGGGCTAGGTCTAGCCACTACAAGAGCCTAAGTGATAAGAAAGGAAAAGGACAATTCAGAGGTTTATTCGTCCGAGCGTGTCACCGTGGGGTGCACCGGTGTTGTTGGTTAAGAAGAAAGAGGGTTCTATGAGGCTCTGTGTGGATTACAGACAGTTGAACAAGGTGACTATTAAGAATAAGTATCCACTTCCGAGGATTGATGATCTGATGGATCAGTTGATTGGTGCAAGTGTGTTCAGCAAGATTGATTTGAGATCTGGGTATCATCAGATCCGTGTGAAAGCTGAGGATATTCAGAAGACGGCCTTTCGGACGAGGTATGGACACTATGAGTATTCCGTGATGCCATTTGGTGTGACTAATGCACCAGGTGTATTTATGGAGTACATGAATAGGATTTTCCATCCTTATTTGGATCAGTTTGTGGTGGTGTTTATCGACGACATCTTGGTTGATTCGAAGAGCGAAGGGGAGCATGCCGAGCATCTGAAGATTGTGTTATCTGTGCTGAGAGAGAAGCAGTTGTTCGCGAAGCTTTCTAAGTGTGAATTTTGGTTGAAGGAAGTTAGTTTCCTTGGTCATGTGATTTCTAGTAGTGGTATTGCAGTCGATCCGTCGAAGGTTGAAGCGGTGTCGCAATGGGAGACTCCGAAGTCAGTTTTTGAGATCAGAAGTTTTCTTGGTTTAGCCGGTTATTATCGGAATTTTATTGAAGGATTCGCTAAGTTATCGTTGCCATTGACGCAGTTGACTAGGAAAAGTCAAGCCTTTGTTTGGGACGCCAAGTGTGAAGCGAGTTTTCAAGAACTTAAGTGAAGGTTGACGACAACTCCTGTTTTGATTCTGCCAAATCCAGAAGAACCATCCGTTGTGTATTGTGATGCTTCTTTGATGGGTTTAGGAGGTGTGTTGATGCAGAATAACCAAGTTGTAGCTTATGCTTCAAGGCAACTCAAAGTGCATGAGAAGAATTATCCGACGCATGACTTAGAGTTGGCCGTCGTTGTGTTCGTGTTGAAACTCTGGAGGCATTATTTATTTGGCGCAAGATTTGAGGTGTTTAGTGACCACAAGAGTTTGAGATATCTTTTTGATCAAAAGGAATTGAATGCGAGACAAAGAAGATGGCTTGAACTTTTGAAGGATTTTGATTTTGGCTTGAATTACCATCCGGGTAAAGCGAATGTAGTAGCGGATGCCTTGAGTCGGAAATCATTGCATATGTCGGCATTGATGGTGAAAGAGTTAGAATTGATTGAGCAATTTCGAGATTTGAGTTTGGTATGTGAGAGAACTTCTTTTGGATTTAAGTTGGGTATGTTAAAGCTTACAAGTGGTATTTTGGATGAAATTCGAGAAGGACAGAAATCGGATTTGAGCCTAGTTGATCGGTTGACTTTAATCAACCAAGGCCAAGGTGGTGATTTTCGGATTGATGAGAATGGGATTATGAGGTGTCAGGATCGAGTTTGTGTTCCGAATGTTGTTGAGCTGAAAAAGAGCATCCTTGAAGAAGGACATCGTAGCGGATTGAGTATTCATCCGGGTGCTACTAAGATGTATCAGGATTTGAGGAAAGTATTTTGGTGGCCTAGTATGAAGAAGGATATCGCAGAATTTGTATATTCTTGTTTGACTTGCCAGAAGTCAAAGATTGAGCATCAGAAACCATCGGGTTTGATGAAGCCGTTGTTTATTCCTGAGTGGAAGTGGGATAATATCTCCATGGATTTTGTATCGGGTTTGCCGAGGACGCCTAGTAATTTTGAGGCTATTTGGGTTATCGTGGACAGGTTGACTAAATCTGCTCACTTTATTCCTATGCGTATGGATTACCCTTTGGAGAAGTTGGCTAAGTTGTATATTGAGAGGATTGTGTGTCTGCATGGTATTCCGTTAAGTATTGTTTCGGATAGAGATCCGCGGTTTACTTCGAGATTTTGGGAGAGCCTGCAGGGTGTTTTGGGTACTAAGTTGCGTTTGAGTTCAGCGTATCATCCTCAGACTGATGGTCAGACGGAGAGGACGATTCAGTCGCTTGAAGATCTTTTGAGAGCTTGTGTATTGGAAAAAGGAGGAGCTTGGGACAGCTACTTGCCTTTGATTGAGTTTACCTACAATAACAGTTTCCATTCGAGTATTGGTATGGCACCATTTGAGGCGTTGTATGGTAGGCGGTGTAGGACACCATTGTGTTGGTTCGAGTCCGGAGAGAGTTCTGTTGTTGGACCCGAGTTAGTTCAACAGACTACTGATAAGATCAAGATGATTCAAGAGAAGATGAGAATTACTCAGAGTCGTCAAAAGAGTTATTATGACAAGAGGAGGAAGGCACTTGAATTTCAAGAGGGAGATCATGTGTTTCTTCGAGTCACTCCGATGACAGGTGTTGGTAGGGCACTGAAGTCGCGCAAGTTGTCACCGCGTTTCATTGGTCCTTATCAGATTTTGCAAAGGATAGGAGAAGTGGCCTATCGTGTGGCTTTACCACCGTCGCTTGCTAATCTTCACGACGTATTCCATGTATCTCAGTTGAGGAAATACATTGCGGATCCGTCTCATGTAGTCCAAGTAGATGATGTGCAGGTGAGAGATAACCTGACTGTTGAGACATCACCTATGCGGATAGAGGATCGGAAATTGAAGCAGCTTCGAGGTAAAGAGATCGCTTTAGTGAAGGTCGCTTGGGGAGGACCAGCTGGTGGAAATGTTACTTGGGAGCTTGAGAGTCGGATGAAAGAGTCTTATCCAGAACTGTTTGAATCAGGTAACATTTTCGGGGACGAAAATTCCTAAGTGGGGGAGAGTTGTAACAGCCCAAATTTCATTAAATAATTAATTGTAGTAATTAATTGATTTAGTGGGATTTTATGTTAATATTGGAATTAATTTTTATTAATTGGAATTAATAGAGAATTGTCGCACCTCGAAAAATCACATTCGAAAATACGACCCTCGCGCGAAAGGCGCGGAAATGCGGTTCGACAGAGTCGCCACCGAACTTTATTTTTCCCGAATAAACGGGAGAGGAAAATATCGAGAAAACCTCCTAAAAACGAAAGGATAGGAAAAGGGCTGTCGCAACCAAGTTCCGGGTTCGGGAGTCGGTTACGTGAGGGGAAGGTATTAGCACCCCTCACGTCCGTCGTACTCGACGGGAACCTCTTAAGGTAATTGTAGGGAGTGTTGTTTTAGGTTTACTTGTTTTCTTCTCGCTGGTAAAGGTAGAATTGGTAGGGTTAAAGGGTTAAAGACGCGAAGGAGAGATGGGTGGTTAGAAGATAGGGTGCTCGCCAAGGATTGGGGCCCTTGTGCCTACGTATGCTCATTCGGACGAGAATGAGAAATCAGAGCGTCGTAGTTCGACTACGGGAAAGGATGGGGAAATGGAGATGGATAGAAGTGTGCTCGCCAAGATCATCGCAATCTTGTGCCTACGTATCTTATATTCAAGAATGAATAAAGAATCAGAGCGTCCGTAGTTCGTGGTAACAACCACGAAAAGATGAGGTTTGAATTGGTTTGACGTTGAGTTGAGAGACGAAAGAGTGACTGACAAACAACCTAAGGGCGTGCCTCAAGAGCTTGTCACTCAAGAATTCAAGGAATGCGAGATCCCAAGAACTCAGTTCTTTCGGAAATTGGGTTGAATGAGTTGAAGATAAGAGTTGGATATTTTGAAAACGAAAGAATGAACTAATAACAACTCGGGGGCGCGCCCAACAGTTACTCGTTCGAATATTCAAAGAATGCTAGATTCTAAGAATATCCCTCTTTCGTAAGTTTAAAAAAAAATGTTTGTGAAAAGATCGAATCAAAAAAAAAATGGCATGTGAGGCAAAAAGCGAGTTGTTTTGAAATGGCTCGACGATGTGTCGAGGATTTGATCGAAGATGGGACCGGCTTGACGACGTGTCAAGGGTTAAGGTTGTGAGAAACGATATTAGTCCCGGAGGGTGCTCCTAATATCGAGACCACGAGGAATTGTGGAAGAAATGGGTTGCGAATGCGGACGAGCATTCGACTTAGGAGAATGTTTGAAAAAAGTTTGAGTTTGAAAAAGTCGAAAGGTTGAGTGAATAACAACTCAAGAGCGTGCCTCGAGAGCTATTCATTCGAAAATTCAAGGAATGCTAGACCCCAGGAACCTCCTTCTTTCGAGGTGTGAATCGAAAAAAGATATTTAAAAAGGTCAAAAGATTGAATGAATAATAACTCAAAGGGCGTGCCTCGAGAATTATTCACTCGAAAATTCAAGGAATGCTAGACTCCAAGAACCTCCTTCTTTCGAAGTTTGATCGAGAAAATGTCTTAAAAGATAATTTGAAGTGCAAGTGAAATAGTCTCGACTAAAATTATCATCTATCAATAATTTGACCGATAATAATTATTAAAGTCATCATTGACTAAAATAAGCAAGAAATCGATAAAAGTCGAAAATGAAAGAAGTTAAAAAGGAAATGGTCTCGGGTTTGTCATTACTCGTCAAAAATTTGACAAAGTTATAACTTGGGGTATCGTCATCGACCCTAATAAAGGAAGTGAGTCCTCAAAATAAAAAACTTTAAAACTAACTTCTAAGAAACATAGGGAATTCTAAAAGAAATTTAAGTATAAAAATATTACAAACTAAACTTAAAAAATAATCTATTAACAATATTTTTTTAAAAAAACTAAATATGAAATAATAACAATCTGTTTTTTTTAAAAAAAATATTAACAAAACTTGAAACTAAATTATAAAGAAAAATAATTTATCATTTTCTTGAAAAATTTAAAAAGAAAGAACAGGGGTTGGATATATGAGACATGGGGTATGGTGTAGTCCAAACGAACCCTGGGCCGGAGGCCCATCCACCTTCAGTCCACAGAAGAACAACCATCAAATAAAATAGATAGTAATAATAAAAAATAATAATAATAATAATAATAATAAAAATAAATAAAAAACAAAAAAACACGGTGATCCTCACGAATATGCTCTCGCTCACCAACTCCTTCCCTCACCTCTCAACAAAACTCTCTGTTTATCGCCTCACATTCTCACTCTGTCTCGCACTCTCTTCGTCTCACTTCTCTTCGCTTTGAGTTTGTCCGAGTTTAGATCCGAGATTGAATTTGGGTTTGGTGAAGATTTATGGGTTGAGATTAATGCGGTTTATCGGTTTATGATGGTTGAGGCGGTCGTTTTTGGAGATGTTTGAAGGGAATGAGTGATAGTGAGTCGTTAATGGTGGTTTGGAGGTAAGATTTTTGGAGAGGATTCATGGAAGTGGTGTTGTGGATGAGTTGGAAGGATGGAATTGATGATAAACAGAGGAAAATGCTGAAGGTTGGGTCGCAAAGAGGTTGAGGTTGGCTGCGGATTTTTTAGGTTTAGGGTTTCTCTATGTGTCTGCGGTTAGGTTTTGGGACCCGTTTTGAAAGAAGTCGAAGGGAAAATATGAAGGTTGAAGAAAGGTTTGTGGCTGCTGAAGAATGAGAGGGTTTCCAAGCTGTGGCTGCTAGGGTTTTTTCTCTCCTCCTTTCTTACTCTGAGAGAAGATGATATTTATGTAAGCTCTAAAGGGTATCTTGGGGATTTGGGAGAAGGTACGATTCTGTTGTACAATTTTGGAGGGTTATGGAGCACAAATATTGAAGGAAAATGGTGGTGACACCTGCTGCAGATTATACAACCTATTGAGGTGTGGAGCGGCTGGCATTGTGATTGTTGTTTCTGCTGTTGCAGTTTTTTGTAGTGCTGGCTGCTACTGTTGTCCTTTTGTAGCAGGGGTGTGTATTCTCTATCAAGTTACGGTACGATTACAGGACCATACTTGTTAATACTAATCTCATTGTGAATTGCAATTACTGCAATGTTTTTACTTTTTACTACTGTGAAACTTGTGGTCACACACTGCCCTGTTTTGATTTATTGATGGAATGATTAATCCCTCTTAATTTGACTCTCATTTTTCTTGTAACAGTGAATTGTTGCTGCAAATTCGACTCTGGCCGAGAATCCTTGCAAGAACGTATCCAAAGAAAAAACCAAATGCATGAAGAAGGCAAACGGCTAAGATTACCTGTCTTCCAGCCATAAGGATTGCAGAAGCACTCTGTGAAATTGCATTTCCACATAAAATTGCCACAGTTGCCACGGCCAAGGGTGGCATCAATGGTGATACAAGTTTAACAAGAGGTTGGAAATACTGATTCAGAAGCGCACCATCTAATACAGGAAAAAGCACAACCTGCAATGTCGACACCAATAAGCCAGCTGCATCCACAGCTACATATTTACCAGCTAGTTTGGCTGTCAGAAAAGGAGTCATGATCACGGCTGATAGAGTACTTGCAGCTGTCATTACAACAGAAAGCGCCACATTTCCACGTACAAGATATGTAACAATATTACTAGCTGTGCCTCCGAATATTAAAGGAAAAAACCAGAGAAGACTTCTTTAGGCATAGAAAGAGCAGAACGAAGATCATCAAGCTCCCTTATCAAGGCATCCCCATCCCATGATGGTGCACAGTGCTGGAAGACATCTTTAACTCAGCCCAATAGTTCCGAAGTCCTACTGCATGCTTGACACCTGAAAACCATTTCACTTGACCCTGATCCACTCTTAACAGAAGGACCCATGCAGATAAGTTGCTCCCGAATGGCACAAGCAGTGTGAGTCCAAAGAGAACACAAATCACATCCAATCCAACGGCAAGTATTTACTTCAAAGTCAAACTTGCTGCAGATAACACAGAAGCTATTGTTGTTAGTGCACGTATCACAAGAACACTCGTCAGCTGGAAGCTGGTTTTGGCAAGCTATGTTTCTGCACCCTGTTTTTCTTTGTGTTTGCCTGGATATTATGATGGCTTTATCTCGTAAAATTTACGTCATATTGCATATGCTTTCATGCTGGGTTTGTGACATTTTTATTATGCAGGTTGCAGCCAGCGGGGTCGTTTGCACAAAACAGGTTTTGATTGATTGTAGTTCACCGCTCCAGCTTGAGGTGGGAGGCTTTGGTCCGTGACTGTATGAAAGCTTCACAACTTGTATTTTCCTGAACCTTCATTTCTTTTATAGCTACCTGCTGACTCTTGCTGCTTGGCTGGTTTGGGCAATTGCGGTAGTTGCAGGATACTTCTTGTGCACCTAGGAACCGCTCGAGTACACTGCAACGTAGAGCTTGGCAAACTTGCTGCCGAGAAACTCATTTTTCTTCATCCAGAAGACTCAACTGCATATGTCCTATTATTTAATATGTATGCTACATCTGGAAACATGCACTTCATGATGTTGAAACCTTTGGAAAATCTGCTTCGGTTATGTTGCATTTGCAGAGAAATCAGATAGATTATTGATACTATTGGCAGTCAAGAAAATAGGATCTGGGAGTACTGGTAGAATTTGCTGCAATTGAGACGGCGTGACGTGCAACATCATACAAGATCATGTGATTGGTCTCGCTATTAGTTGCAGCCATCTCAAAGTGAACTAATGGATATCAACACCTTAAATTGTGACACATTCACTGGTTACTGGTGTAAGCTCAGATGGGCGACCCGCATAACCGTTATGGATGCCAGGACATAGGAACATTCTTCCATTCCATAACTAGAGGCTTCATAACCATAATCCTTTGGAACTGCTCAGTATGACAGTATGAACAAAGCTGATGACACATTGCAGATCCGCATCCGACATGGTTACGCAACTCGTCAAGACACTTTACGGAACTGAACCGTTGACGACAGAGACTATAGATAGGGATGGCCGGAAATTAACAGCTATGAATAGTTGCTAAGTTGAATGTTTCCAGAAGGAATTTTGTTGTGTGATAGCATAGTAATGTGTCTTGCCGCAGAGCCGTCTCAGTAGCACCGATGGGAGAAAGTTTCGTTGGTCTTGCTTCTTTGTATTTGGTAAAACATTCTGTTGTGTTTTGCAGGTGCTGGTGTTTTTTTGTATAATAATGGGAAGATTGGCATGTGTAATGGGCATTATAGCACGGCCAGCTATCATAATTTCATTTAGGACAGTGCTAGCACATAAATTATTATTTTGTAACATCAAGTGGCTCATTTAGCTTTACCTGTTTATTAAGCCTTGATTACAAATTTGTCTTTGAATAATTACTTTAGTAATAGGCTCTTTCACTTGTTAATGTCATGGGCTTGAAGATGGTCCTGTTGGATTTAATTCATGAATAAAAAAATGGACTTCAATATTATTAAAACAATATCTTGAACTTTGACTTCCATGTGTTTGTAAAAGAAAATTCACTCATTGAAAATGCACACTTATTGAACTTTCACACCTAGTGAGCAAAATTTTGAACCAACTCCTGACAATAAAATCCATCATAACCCTTCTTGAATCTTGAACGAACTTGACGGTTGGACCTTGAATAATCTCTTAAATATAAACCCATCACAAATAAATTCTGAGATTTGCTGTTTAACACACATGATGAGCCAAAATTCTCATCGTGAACTTCTCGATCACCTTAAAGTAGCTCATGCCGTATAACCTGAGTCACGTCTTAATAACACAACTTAAACTTCTTTTGTCCCAAATTGGACTCTCCATATTCCATAAAGGCTCGCGACTCCACTGAACACAAACCAACAAAAACTCCTAGACGTGAGAAAAAACTAGAGGATCATGGCCCGCTGCCAAATGATCATCTAAAGAACAAATCACCCAACAACACCGTTATCTGTGATAAGAAAAGTATGAAAGGTAGGACAAATTTAGGGTATGACAGATGCCCCTATCTAATTGGCTAAAACTGAGTAAGATGAACTACTGTGGAGTTCGTTCTTTCAAGGTAGAAGACAATTAGATATAAAGAAGACCCTGAACTTGTCCGAAAAGAAAAGGAGATGTCCGGGATTTAAATACTGGATGATACACATCTCCGCGTAAACTCTAAATAACTGGCAAAAAGTCTCCATCACCAAAAGGATGATGGGATTGAACACACCAGGCTACTATCACCAAAAGGATGATAGAGCAAACACATATAAATCATCGCACAATCTATCATTAATGACCATGATAGACCCCCCACCAAAAGGGACGACGGAGCAGACTCGAGCGAACTGTCGCGCAACCTGACATCGACAAAATGTCAGACCCATCACCAAAAGGATGATGGAGCGAAAACACAAACACACACATCGCACAATCTATTATTAATGACCATGATAGACCCCCCGCCAAAAGGATGACGGAGCGAAACACAAATAAACGATCGCACAATCTGACATCGACGAAATGTCAGACCCACCACCAAAAGGATGGTAGAGCGAAAACACAAACAAAACATCGCGCAATCTGATACCGACGAAGTATCAGACCTACCACCAAAAGGATGGTAGAGCGAAAACACAACCAAAACATCGCGCAATCTGATACCGACGAAGTATCAGACCTACCACCAAAAGGATGGTAGAGCAAAAACATAAAAGAAAACAACGCGCAATCTGATACCGACGAAGTACCAGACCTACCACCAAAAGGATGACGGAGCGAAACACAAATAAACGATCGCACAATCTGACATCGACGAAATGTCAGACCCACCACCAAAAGGATGGTAGAGCGAAAACACAAACAAAACATCGCGCAATCTGATACCGACGAAGTATCAGACCTACCACCAAAAGGATGGTAGAGCGAAAACACAAACAAAACATCGCGCAATCTGATACCGACGAAGTATCAGACCTACCACCAAAAGGATGGTAGAGCAAAAACACAAACAAAACATCGCGCAATCTGATACCGACGAAGTACCAGACCTACCACCAAAAGGATGGTAGAGCGAAAACACAAAAGAAACATCGCACAATCTGATACCGACGAAGTACCAGACCTACCACCAAAAGGATGGTAGAGCGAAAACACAAAAGAAACATCGCACAATCTGATACCGACGAAGTACCAGACCTACCACCAAAAGGATGGTAGAGCAAAAACACAAACAAAACATCGCGCAATCTGATACCGACGAAGTATCAGACCTGCCACCAAAAGGATGGTAGAGCGAAAACACAAACAAAACAAGTTGCTATCACCAAAAGAATGATAGGACAACACAAATCTGAAGTTTACCAACACCAAAAGGATGCAGGCTAAGTTGAACTGACGAAGTTCGACTATCACCAAAAGGATGATAGTAAGGCAATCGACAACGGTCACGCTTGCTGGGCACAACTCATTGGGGAACCCCTGAGAGGAAGATTGGATTGAAATGAGTCAACGGGGTACGCCCACCGTCTTGTTTGGAGATCACAGTTTTGCCGAAATGATTTCATGGTTACGCCCATGAATTTTGAAGAGGATACCCCTGAGTTTGTCTTGATGCCTTGTCTTGCTTAACAAAGGCTGAACAACTTCGTGAGGAACGCTCACGATTTTGCTGAAGATGCCCCTGCTCGGGTTGGATCTTGCAGTGAACTTGTTGGATTTGCCCAATAAAAGGTTGAACAACTTCGTGGGGAAAGCCCACGGTCTTGAATGGTATGCCCCTGCCTGGGCTGAATGTTGATTTGCATATTTGATCAACCACGAGGTTGAAATTCGTCACGGGAGACGCCCATGGTCTTGAAAAAGATGCCCCTGACTGGGTTGAATCTTGCTTTGAATAACTTCAAATTTTGATGGGAGAGACCCACAATTGCAGAAGATTGCCCCTGACTGGGCTGATGATTGCTTTGAACCTCCTGAAAATCATGGGATAAACCCACCGTCTTGTGGAAGATGCCCCTGACTGGGTTGACGATGGTCTTGGAAATCTTCGGGATTGATCCTGGACCTTGACTTGCATATATGAATGTTGGATGATAAATGATATTCTATATGAGTGGACGTGCAAATGCAAATGCTGACGCGCGGAGATGCAAGAGCTAGGGAAGTATGATATGATTAGTATGCATATGATGCAAGATGCTTATGATAACGAATGCAATGCGTATGATGCACATGACGCAGACGGGTAATTCGGAAATGCAGGTGAAGACGCCAGCATGGTGGACTTTTGGTAGTTGCCAATGCGGATTGGACTTCGGGTGGTGGGAGGGATTGACTTCCTCGACACGCAGTTTGTTGAAGATGCCATGATTGAAGCGGAAGATTTCCTTGATGCCTCAAGTCTGGGATATTTGGACGATTGTGACTTTGCATCAGAGAGAATTGCAACTTTGCTTGATGGTCAGGACGACCTGGTCTTGCCCCAGTCTGAACGTGGTAGTGGCCTGCCCCAGATTAACCAGTTCTGACATATGGAAGCTGAACTCGGATAACCTGCCCTTGCTCGAGCTGTTGAATGACCTGCCCCAGCCTATGGGGTTTGAAGTACTCTTACTCCGTGTACGCCACTGAAAGTCAAGTTCCTCCTCGGTTGCCTCTCATTGAGATGTCCTTGAATATCTAGCACTGATTTGCAATTAAAATTGTACATTCACAAATGGTAATATTAATGCAAAGTTCGATGCAAAATTTGAAAAAGTATCGTTTATTTGAGAGTGTCGTGGTAATGAGACGAATGGACTGCTAGCCCAGACGTTGTGCTAATTTGATTGGTGTGAAAGATATATCAAGAGAAATGACACCAATGCTGATGATTAGAAACCATGTGAGGAGTCAGGTTACGCAACCTTGCGATAATATGCTTTCAGAATAAACCTCGCCTCAATTAGGACTTTCGAGGGCTGTAACGTGGTCTGGTTCACGGTTATGAAAAAGGTCATTAAGCTCAAAGTGTGATTTGTACCCACCCCTTCTTCGTAATGATCTCCAGTCCTACGCTCAGTTAATTCTGCACTTGCTGTGACGGTGTAGGCTTGAAGGTTCAAGGTTTACTCGACTCGGCAGTCACCTTATTTTGGTTTTTGATGGATGTTAGTGCCCCTTTGATCTGGGTGGCCACTGAATCCTATTTTGTTTTTTTTGTTGAGGGTTTCGGGGTCCTCTTTTGCTTTGTTTTGATCCCTAACTTTTGCATGGATTGACTTCGCTTGTCAGATCCATCGGGATTGCCTTGATTTTGCCTAAGTCCCCTCTAAGGTGTCTGACTTAGCAGGCTTTTGATGTGTTTTTTTTGGATTTCGTTGGGACTGCCATAGCATGGGTCTTTGATGAACCACCGTCTTCGGGATTTTGCAGAGTTGAATTAACTGAACACTACCCTGCCCCAGGTTGAGTGTAAAGGTTTGAATATCCGAAGAAAACTGCTACTTCTAGGCTCGAAGTGGTTTACTAGGGATTAACTCCTTATATCTCCAGTGTATGGGGAATTGAAACAATGCCTGTATATCATTGACGAGATTCGGTCTGAAAGCATACGATTTGCAATTATGGGTATCTCGTTTTCATCATCCTCCCTCAAATCATGCTAAACAACAGTGAATAGAGTGGAGTAAATAAATGTGTCGGTGATAAGCGAAAATGAGTGAATACGACATAACTAATTCAAAACATGCATAAAAGATACATTAATGAAAACCCAATACGAATGGCAATTGTTCAAAGCATACATCACTTAAATAAACAAAGACAAAACATAAGAAACTGCGAATAATGAAATGGCAACATGACTGCCTTCTTCGGGGAATGAACTTGACTGGAAGTGATTGTTGGCACTAGTTGACTGGTGGCATCGGATTGTTGATGATGTTTGGAGGCTTCCCATTGAAGTTGATAGCATCCCTATCGATCATGTCTTGAATTATGTGTTTGAAAGCCCTGCAGTCCTCAATGGTGTGACCTGGAGCGCCTTTATGAAACTCACAATGAGCATTTGCATCGTAGCCGGCGGGAATGACAGTTGGAGGAGCCAAATCTCTAGGAATAACAGCTTTCTTCTCCATCAACTGAGCAAAGATTTTGGCATATGTCATTGGTAGACGATCAAAGACTCTATCTGGCCTCCATGTTCTCTGCGGACGCTGTGGGCGAGCACCTTGTCGTTGCTGAGTTGCTTGCATCTGCTGTTGCTGAGGAGGATACTGATATCCTTGCTGGTTGTAGGCTTGTTGTTGAGGAGCCTGTTGCCGTGGCATCTGAGCTTGCGCTGCATGAACAGCTGGCTGATAAGGCATTGGAGCATATTGCGCAGCAGCAACATATGGATACTGATAGTAGGGAACTTGATAAGGCATAGGAGGAGCTTGTTGAGAAGCTTGCCCTTTCTGCACAAAGATGGCATTTGTTTCACCCTCCTTCTTCTTGTATCCATTAAAAGGCCTCTTGGCGCTAGCCTGACTGTTAGAACCTCCTGGGATCTTCCCACTCTTCAGCCCTTCTTCAATTCTCTCACAGACGATCACCAAGTCAGAAAATCCAGCGGAGACACTACCGATCAACTTTTCGTAATACTGGCCTTGTAAAGTACCCATGAAAATGTCGATAAGTTCACGGTCCACAAGAGGTGGATGCACCCTTGCGGCTAGCTCTCTCCATCGTTGCGCGTACTCCTTGAAGGATTCGTTGTCCTTCTGAGTCATACTCTGAAGCTGAGTACGGTTCGGAGCAAGATCGGTGTTGTACTTGTACTGCTTGACAAATGCATCGGCTAGCTCGACCCAAGTGCGCACACTATTACGCTCCAGCTGCATATACCATTCGAGTGATGCCCCAGACAAGTTGTCCTGGAAGCAATGGATCATGAGCTTCTCGTCTCTGGCATAGGCAGCCATCTTGCGACAGTACATCTTCAGATGAATGTTTGGGCAACTGAGACCTTTGTACTTCGAAAATTCGGGCACCTTGAATTTTGGAGGAATGACAACATCAGGCACCAAGCATAACTCCAAAGCACTGAAAGAATTTGAATTGTGCCCCTCCATGGCTCGGAGTTTCTCGGCTAGATCTCGGCACATCTTCATGGCTTCTGAATCCTGAGCAGCAACAGGACTGGCGATGGGAATAGCAGCATGATAGTTCTGAACATCGTCATACTGATCCATCAGAGTATCTTCGATATGGGGAGCTGGGATCTGCACAGCAGCAGGCTGGGCATGTGGGATAACTCCAACGGTAACTCCAGGCGCTGGGATTGGCTGAGACGTGTTTCCTTCGATTGCGTTGTTGAAGTTCAACGGCATCCCCTGAGAATTTGGAAATGGGACCAAAGGGATGGCAGTAGACCCTTGTCCATTGACAACAGCGGCGGCTTCACGCTGTTCTTCTTCTCTCCTGGCTGTGAGGATGGCTTCGAGGATCTGGTCAATCTTTCCTTTCATGGAATCCAACTCTTCCCTGAAGGCGACTTGCTCCTGTTGAATCTGCTCCATCATTCGTCTGGTATTGGCTCTAGTTGCGTACTGGTGTCGAGGAATCAGCTTGATTTACTGGAGAAGAAGAATCGGAGACATAAGATTCTGTTGGAGGACTGGAAATGCAAAATGCACAACATATGAAATGCAATGCAAATGATATGCAAGATGCAATGCAAGATACAAGATCCAGGATCACAGGATCACAACTCCAACAACTCCTGAAGCTGGTAACTGTAATAGATAAGTAACCACAATTCCTGCTCAAAGAAAATTGACAGGTACGACCTATGCGGGAAGATCTAAATATTCTACCCATAAACCCACTTACGGGATGGTTCCTACGTTTTGGTTCCCAGGATCACGGACACTAGTCGTATTAGCGTCACGCAACAGGATGGCTGTATTACAACGATAATGACGATAAGGTCTCTCCTGAGCGGGGTCCTCGTGCTAGGCGCACAAGGAGCGAGTCCTTGGAGACTAACACTACACGACCACCAATATCGGAACTGGTGCTAACAAAAGGTTCCCAGAATCACGGACCCTTCATTAATCAAGTCGTGCAACAGGCTAGCTGCGTTACAACAAGATCTACGAATAGGTCTCCTATGGAGGAGCTTTCATGCTAGGCCCACAAAGAGCAAGTCCTCGGAGACTAACACTACTCGACTACCAATTCTAAACTATGTGTTCTCTCTGCTTTTACCAAAGCTCGGGCGTAGAGCCTTACTCATGACGTCATCCCCATAACCACGGGTAAGCGAGATAACAAGCACAAATAAAATCCACAAGAGAACAAATACAAGAAGAAAACAAATAAAAACGAACACTCCTCACAAACCAAAAGATAGGCTTGACTCTCTCTTTGCATGGAGCAAAAATTTCCCCAGCAGAGTCGCCACCTGTCGCACCTCGAAAAATCACATTCGAAAATACGACCCTCGCGCGAAAGGCGCGGAAATGCGGTTCGACAGAGTCGCCACCGAACTTTATTTTTCCCGAATAAACGGGAGAGGAAAATATCGAGAAAACCTCCTAAAAACGAAAGGATAGGAACAGGGCTGTCGCAACCAAGTTCCGGGTTCGGGAGTCGGTTACGTGAGGGGAAGGTATTAGCACCCCTCACGTCCGTCGTACTCGACGGGAACCTCTTAAGGTAATTGTAGGGAGTGTTGTTTTAGGTTTACTTGTTTTCTTCTCGCTGGTAAAGGTAGAATTGGTAGGGTTAAAGGGTTAAAGACGCGAAGGAGAGATGGGTGGTTAGAAGATAGGGTGCTCGCCAAGGATTGGGGCCCTTGTGCCTACGTATGCTCATTCGGACGAGAATGAGAAATCAGAGCGTCGTAGTTCGACTACGGGAAAGGATGGGGAAATGGAGATGGATAGAAGTGTGCTCGCCAAGATCATCGCAATCTTGTGCCTACGTATCTTATATTCAAGAATGAATAAAGAATCAGAGCGTCCGTAGTTCGTGGTAACAACCACGAAAAGATGAGGTTTGAATTGGTTTGACGTTGAGTTGAGAGACGAAAGAGTGACTGACAAACAACCTAAGGGCGTGCCTCAAGAGCTTGTCACTCAAGAATTCAAGGAATGCGAGATCCCAAGAACTCAGTTCTTTCGGAAATTGGGTTGAATGAGTTGAAGATAAGAGTTGGATATTTTGAAAACGAAAGAATGAACTAATAACAACTCGGGGGCGCGCCCAACAGTTACTCGTTCGAATATTCAAAGAATGCTAGATTCTAAGAATATCCCTCTTTCGTAAGTTTAAAAAAAAATGTTTGTGAAAAGATCGAATCAAAAAAAAAATGGCATGTGAGGCAAAAAGCGAGTTGTTTTGAAATGGCTCGACGATGTGTCGAGGATTTGATCGAAGATGGGACCGGCTTGACGACGTGTCAAGGGTTAAGGTTGTGAGAAACGATATTAGTCCCGGAGGGTGCTCCTAATATCGAGACCACGAGGAATTGTGGAAGAAATGGGTTGCGAATGCGGACGAGCATTCGACTTAGGAGAATGTTTGAAAAAAGTTTGAGTTTGAAAAAGTCGAAAGGTTGAGTGAATAACAACTCAAGAGCGTGCCTCGAGAGCTATTCATTCGAAAATTCAAGGAATGCTAGACCCCAGGAACCTCCTTCTTTCGAGGTGTGAATCGAAAAAAGATATTTAAAAAGGTCAAAAGATTGAATGAATAATAACTCAAAGGGCGTGCCTCGAGAATTATTCACTCGAAAATTCAAGGAATGCTAGACTCCAAGAACCTCCTTCTTTCGAAGTTTGATCGAGAAAATGTCTTAAAAGATAATTTGAAGTGCAAGTGAAATAGTCTCGACTAAAATTATCATCTATCAATAATTTGACCGATAATAATTATTAAAGTCATCATTGACTAAAATAAGCAAGAAATCGATAAAAGTCGAAAATGAAAGAAGTTAAAAAGGAAATGGTCTCGGGTTTGTCATTACTCGTCAAAAATTTGACAAAGTTATAACTTGGGGTATCGTCATCGACCCTAATAGAGGAAGTGAGTCCTCAAAATAAAAAACTTTAAAACTAACTTCTAAGAAACATAGGGAATTCTAAAATAAATTTAAGTATAAAAATATTACAAACTAAACTTAAAAAATAATCTATTAACAATATTTTTTTAAAAAAACTAAATATGAAATAATAACAATCTGTTTTTTTTTTAAAAAATATTAACAAAACTTGAAACTAAATTATAAAGAAAAATAATTTATCATTTTCTTGAAAAATTTAAAAAGAAAGAACAGGGGTTGGATATATGAGACATGGGGTATGGTGTAGTCCAAACGAACCCTGGGCCGGAGGCCCATCCACCTTCAGTCCACAGAAGAACAGCCATCAAATAAAATAGATAGTAATAATAAAAAATAATAATAATAATAATAATAATAAAAATAAATAAAAAACAAAAAAACACGGTGATCCTCACGAATATGCTCTCGCTCACCAACTCCTTCCCTCACCTCTCAACAAAACTCTCTGTTTATCGCCTCACATTCTCACTCTGTCTCGCACTCTCTTCGTCTCACTTCTCTCCGCTTTGAGTTTGTCCGAGTTTAGATCCGAGATTGAATTTGGGTTTGGTGAAGATTTATGGGTTGAGATTAATGCGGTTTATCGGTTTATGATGGTTGAGGCGGTCGTTTTTGGAGATGTTTGAAGGGAATGAGTGATAGTGAGTCGTTAATGGTGGTTTGGAGGTAAGATTTTTGGAGAGGATTCATGGAAGTGGTGTTGTGGATGAGTTGGAAGGATGGAATTGATGATAAACAGAGGAAAATGCTGAAGGTTGGGTCGCAAAGAGGTTGAGGTTGGCTGCGGATTTTTTAGGTTTAGGGTTTCTCTATGTGTCTGCGGTTAGGTTTTGGGACCCGTTTTGAAAGAAGTCGAAGGGAAAATATGAAGGTTGAAGAAAGGTTTGTGGCTGCTGAAGAATGAGAGGGTTTCCAAGCTGTGGCTGCTAGGGTTTTTTCTCTCCTCCTTTCTTACTCTGAGAGAAGATGATATTTATGTAAGCTCTAAAGGGTATCTTGGGGATTTGGGAGAAGGTACGATTCTGTTGTACAATTTTGGAGGGTTATGGAGCACAAATATTGAAGGAAAATGGTGGTGACACCTGCTGCAGATTATACAACCTATTGAGGTGTGGAGCGGCTGGCATTGTGATTGTTGTTTCTGCTGTTGCAGTTTTTTGTAGTGCTGGCTGCTACTGTTGTCCTTTTGTAGCAGGGGTGTGTATTCTCTATCAAGTTACGGTACGATTACAGGACCATACTTGTTAATACTAATCTCATTGTGAATTGCAATTACTGCAATGTTTTTACTTTTTACTACTGTGAAACTTGTGGTCACACACTGCCCTGTTTTGATTTATTGATGGAATGATTAATCCCTCTTAATTTGACTCTCATTTTTCTTGTAACAGTGAATTGTTGCTGCAAATTCGACTCTGGCCGAGAATCCTTGCAAGAACGTATCCAAAGAAAAAACCAAATGCATGAAGAAGGCAAACGGCTAAGATTACCTGTCTTCCAGCCATAAGGATTGCAGAAGCACTCTGTGAAATTGCATTTCCACATAAAATTGCCACAGTTGCCACGGCCAAGGGTGGCATCAATGGTGATACAAGTTTAACAAGAGGTTGGAAATACTGATTCAGAAGCGCACCATCTAATACAGGAAAAAGCACAACCTGCAATGTCGACACCAATAAGCCAGCTGCATCCACAGCTACATATTTACCAGCTAGTTTGGCTGTCAGAAAAGGAGTCATGATCACGGCTGATAGAGTACTTGCAGCTGTCATTACAACAGAAAGCGCCACATTTCCACGTACAAGATATGTAACAATATTACTAGCTGTGCCTCCGAATATTAAAGGAAAAAACCAGAGAAGACTTCTTTAGGCATAGAAAGAGCAGAACGAAGATCATCAAGCTCCCTTATCAAGGCATCCCCATCCCATGATGGTGCACAGTGCTGGAAGACATCTTTAACTCAGCCCAATAGTTCCGAAGTCCTACTGCATGCTTGACACCTGAAAACCATTTCACTTGACCCTGATCCACTCTTAACAGAAGGACCCATGCAGATAAGTTGCTCCCGAATGGCACAAGCAGTGTGAGTCCAAAGAGAACACAAATCACATCCAATCCAACGACAAGTATTTACTTCAAAGTCAAACTTGCTGCAGATAACACAGAAGCTATTGTTGTTAGTGCACGTATCACAAGAACACTCGTCAGCTGGAAGCTGGTTTTGGCAAGCTATGTTTCTGCACCCTGTTTTTCTTTGTGTTTGCCTGGATATTATGATGGCTTTATCTCGTAAAATTTACGTCATATTGCATATGCTTTCATGCTGGGTTTGTGACATTTTTATTATGCAGGTTGCAGCCAGCGGGGTCGTTTGCACAAAACAGGTTTTGATTGATTGTAGTTCACCGCTCCAGCTTGAGGTGGGAGGCTTTGGTCCGTGACTGTATGAAAGCTTCACAACTTGTATTTTCCTGAACCTTCATTTCTTTTATAGCTACCTGCTGACTCTTGCTGCTTGGCTGGTTTGGGCAATTGCGGTAGTTGCAGGATACTTCTTGTGCACCTAGGAACCGCTCGAGTACACTGCAACGTAGAGCTTGGCAAACTTGCTGCCGAGAAACTCATTTTTCTTCATCTAGAAGACTCAACTGCATATGTCCTATTATTTAATATGTATGCTACATCTGGAAACATGCACTTCATGATGTTGAAACCTTTGGAAAATCTGCTTCGGTTATGTTGCATTTGCAGAGAAATCAGATAGATTATTGATACTATTGGCAGTCAAGAAAATAGGATCTGGGAGTACTGGTAGAATTTGCTGCAATTGAGACGGCGTGACGTGCAACATCATACAAGATCATGTGATTGGTCTCGCTATTAGTTGCAGCCATCTCAAAGTGAGCTAATGGATATCAACACCTTAAATTGTGACACATTCACTGGTTACTGGTGTAAGCTCAGATGGGCGACCCGCATAACCGTTGTGGATGCCAGGACATAGGAACATTCTTCCATTCCATAACTAGAGGCTTCATAACCATAATCCTTTGGAACTGCTCAGTATGACAGTATGAACAAAGCTGATGACACATTGCAGATCCGCATCCGACATGGTTACGCAACTCGTCAAGACACTTTACGGAACTGAACCGTTGACGACAGAGACTATAGATAGGGATGGCCGGAAATTAACAGCTATGAATAGTTGCTAAGTTGAATGTTTCCAGAAGGAATTTTGTTGTGTGATAGCAGAGTAATGTGTCTTGCCGTAGAGCCGTCTCAGTAGCACCGATGGGAGAAAGTTTCGTTGGTCTTGCTTCTTTGTATTTGGTAAAACATTCTGTTGTGTTTTGCAGGTGCTGGTGTTTTTTTGTATAATAATGGGAAGATTGGCATGTGTAATGGGCATTATAGCACGACCAGCTATCATAATTTCATTTAGGACAGTGCTAGCACATAAATTATTATTTTGTAACATCAAGTGGCTCATTTAGCTTTACCTGTTTATTAAGCCTTGATTACGAATTTGTCTTTGAATAATTACTTTAGTAATAGGCTCTTTCACTTGTTAATGTCATGGGCTTGAAGATGGTCCTGTTGGATTTAATTCATGAATCAAAAAATGGACTTCAATATTATTAAAACAATATCTTGAACTTTGACTTCCATGTGTTTGTAAAAGAAAATTCACTCATTGAAAATGCACACTTATTGAACTTTCACACCTAGTGAGCAAAATTTTGAACCAACTCCTGACAATAAAATCCATCATAACCCTTCTTGAATCTTGAACGAACTTGACGGTTGGACCTTGAATAATCTCTTAAATATAAACCCATCACAAATAAATTCTGAGATTTGCTGTTTAACACACATGATGAGCCAAAATTCTCATCGTGAACTTCTCGATCACCTTAAAGTAGCTCATGCCGTATAACCTGAGTCACGTCTTAATAACACAACTTAAACTTCTTTTGTCCCAAATTGGACTCTCCATATTCCATAAAGGCTCGCGACTCCACTGAACACAAACCAACAAAAACTCCTAGACGTGAGAAAAAACTAGAGGATCATGGCCCGCTGCCAAATGATCATCTAAAGAACAAATCACCCAACAACACCGTTATCTGTGATAAGAAAAGTATGAAAGGTAGGACAAATTTAGGGTATGACAAGAATGGAAAGGGAATTGGAAGGAAAGAAAATAAAAGGGATATATAAGAGAGAAAGAAAAGAAAAAAAAGTTAGAAAACATTTGGAAAGAAAGAGGAAAGAAGAAGAAAGGAGAGAAAGAGAAGAGAAGAAGAGGAAAAGTGGAAATCATCAAGAACCAACATCAAAGCTCCGATTAATCGAGGTAAGGATGAGAAATGTTTCTATTTGATCATTGTATGATGTTATGTATGTTGGGTTAGGGTTTTGGGTAGAGTTTCCATCACTTTCCATTTAGGGCAAAATGTTGGATAATCGGTAGATTGATGATTTAATCGGTTGAAAATGAGTAATAATGCCGTAGAATAGTCGGGTAACATGTGTTGATGCTGTTTGTACTGATTTTGTTGTGTGAGAAGTTGGATGATGGTGGATTGTGGAGGTGGAACAGAATAGGGTTCTGTTCTGCGCAGGTTCGCTGGCTCTCGCCAGGCGAAGCCTAGCGAATGTTGGCGAATAATTATATTTAAGTCCCAGTGGACTTCGCTGGTGGGTTCGCCAGGCGAAGTTGAGTAGTGAAGGTTCGCCCAGCGAAGGTGCTGGCGAATGGTGGCGAATGAAGTCAGTAGCTACTGACTTGGGCTCGCTGGGAAGTCTCGCCAGGCGAAGTCTAGCGAGTGTTCGCTGAGGGAGTTCGCCAGGCGAAGGTCAGGCGAAGGTTCGCTGCGAGGGTTCGCCAGGCGAATGTGGGCGAGTTTGACAGCATTTTCTTTTGCTGTGTTGATCATGTGGAGATGGTTTGGTTGTTTCACATAGATGGATACCTTATGATATGAATATAGATATGATCTATTGTGATAGCATGTGCTGTGGGTAGCCTTCGGGCGTGAATCCTAGAGTTGTGATATGAATGATTAATTGTAATCGGGTAAAATACATGTGAACATAATAAGTGATTATGTGTGTATTATTTAATGAATTTGCGAATGCTTGATGTGTATACAATTATGTAATGAGTATGCATGAGAACATTTTGAATATGTGTGCATAACTTATAATTGTATGATTGGTATTGCGATGTGAATACCTTGATTGTTGTGATAATTAGAGATACATGGGAATACAATGAGAAATGTATGTGTATCGTCTAATGAATTGTGAGTGCATATATGTATGCGATTGTGGTGTGAATGCATGGGAACATATGTGATATGTGTGCATTGTTGTTGAATATGATGATGTGTGAAATGAATACATTGATAAATGTGTGATATATGTTGTATGTACAATCATTGTGTAATTCTTGAAGTGATGAATTATGTAAATGCATGAGATTAAGATGTCGGTCTTAAGTGCATTTGTTGTGGTTGATTGTACATGCATCATTTAGTCAAGAGGCAATGTCTGTTACTTTCGTGGAAACTAGTGGCTTGTCCCAAACCTAGAAGTGTGGGTTTGAAGGCTTAGAGGACGGGCCTTTGTGGTTATCGGTCTAGAAGTGTGGACCCGGTTTAATGTAAAAACCGAAAAAAGATAACGGGTTATCGGTCTAGAAGTGTGGACCCGGTTTAATGTAAAAACCGAAAAAAAGATAACGAGAGTCGGTACCGCATTGCATGAGTTGCATTGAGTTGTTGAGTCACATTGATATATGACATATGCATGAAGTGATGCTTATGTGTGAATGATGAGATTGTGGAAATTGTAAGTGTATACATAATGTGGGAATGCTTTGTGAATATCCATGTTTGTCTATATATATGTGTGGTAAATATATATGACTAAGAGAATGAAGTGTGGTGAGAAATGTGAATATGTGTTACATGATTACCTATGTATATATAATCGTATGCTTTGATTATTATGGTTATATTTCTCACCCTTATGCTATTTTATAATGCTCTATGAGGCATTGCAGATTAGGATGCTGGAGTCCTTTTGTGAAGTATTCTTCATTCTTTTGAGTCTGCTGCTCTGATATGTAACACCGGGTAGTTAGATTAGTATAGTCATTCTTTTGTGATACATTGCGATGCATCAGCTTATGTAGTTTTGTAAATCTAACTGAATATGATACGTTAATTTGGATAGCTTATGTGTGCATGGATTAATATTTTGAAAACGATCAAATGAGTTTATCTTCCGCTTAAATTGAAAATGTTACATATTTTATGGAGCAAGTGTTTTATTGGTAAAGTTGTGACATTCTTCTTTTATACCTTATTCTAAAACTTTTACTCTGATGAATTTGTATATGCTTAATTGTTTTATATGCATTTATTTGGGGTATAGAAGGGGGTGTTACACTTGAGGCCCACAATCAAACAAACATCCACTATCTCTCAATACTATCAGAACCAAAACCCTACTCTTTCTCAATTCTCCTCTTCACTGTTCACATGGAACCCTAGCGGCGCTTTCCTCCTTCCCAAACTCTCTCTCTCTCACAAACTCTCTCGTTCTCAACTCTCTGTCTCCCTCACCAACTCTAAATTCCTATTCTCATCAAACTTCTTCTCCATCACTGTTTTAAATCATCAACACAAATGAACAACAAAAATTATATTACAAATCTCCGAAAACAGAATTAAACGGTGGCTTGCGTGTTCATGGAAGATCTGTGACGTTGATTGAAGGAAATTATTGTTAGATTTCTGGAGACGACGATGAACACAAGGAGGTCTTGAAGGATGCGATGAAGAAAACACGATGATCCGGTGATAAACTGATGAACGAGGTTGAAGATAATACGAAGGACGGTGAGGAGATCTGGAGATCTCTGATGAAGTTCTTTGCGTTGTGAAGTTGATTGAAGATAATGAAAATTATTGATGCATCTTCTGATGAATACAAAAAATGATAACATAAACCTGGAAGAAATCTGGATCTACGACGGTGGGAGATCTTGCAGGCTTCTCGATGAACATCACGTTGAAGCTGACAAAGATCTTGGAGAATCTGGTAAAACTGATGAACTATGAACAGATGATGAAGATCTGGTGAAGTTTGTGGACGATCTGGAGCTTCTTGTTGAATGTTGATTGCGAAATCTGAAAAATGTTGGAGATCTGGAAATCATGTGAAGCTTGACGTTCTTGATGAAGAACAAACGATGACGATCTGACGTTGGGACGGATGAACGTTGTTGATGAGGAACGATGAAGATCGAGGGATTTGGATGAAGAACTGGAAAAAATTTTGTTATAAACGTGGATGAATCTTGGTGATTCTTTGATAAAGGTTTCTTGCATGCGAATGATGGAGTTTAGGATGAAGAACGGTGAGATTCTTGATGAACATTAACGATTTCTCGGCGAATCTGGATGGAGAAAGATGAAGAATCTTGAGTTTTCTGGTAAACTGCAGTTTCCGGTGACCGTTGCGGCGGTCCGGTGAGCGGTTATGGTTTCCGATGGCCTACCGGCGGCGGTTGCATGGCCGGTGGCGAAGTTAGTTAGTGGAGTACGCGTGGCAGTTGGAGGTTGCGTGCGGTGTGGGAGTGGGAACGTGGCGAATGCTGGAGCATGCAGAGAGACGCGTGGTGACAAGTGGCGCTGAGAGAGAATGAGTGTAAAAATTAGTGGAAAATGATGTGGCGGGGATGAATGAGGTGGAAGTGAGAGAGTGTAACGTGTGGCTTCTTTAAATACAGACATGTGGCATGGACTTAGATTATGGGCCTCCAAAAATTGACACACGACCCACTTAACTATTGAAAGGATTTGAATTAATAAACGACTTAATTAATTAAACTGAATTTAAATGAAAACGAAAATGCCATGATTAAACCTAATACTTCAATTAATACTGCTCTAACGAATTACTGGATTCAACTAATGGAAATTAAATGCCAAGCGAAAATTAATTGTGAATTAAAAAAGCTAACCCTAATGATTAAAACTAAATCTAATTAATAAGCTATATTAAAATCTAGTAAAAAGAAATCTATTAAAACTAACAATTCAATTAATCTATATTAAAATCTATACCACTATTTATTAAAAAAACTAAAATCTAATATTCTAATAAAATTCTATTAAAAATCTATTATAACTCTATATTAAAATCTACTCAAATATCTAAAAATATCTATTTAAATCTATACTATTTATTAAAACCTAATGTTATTTAAAATCTAGAACACTATACTAAATCTATATTTTCTACAATTCTATTAAAAAGAACTATATTCTAATATTCTAGTAAAACCCTATTTAATTCTAAAACAAGATAACTCCTATTAAAAATCTAGAAAAGACTATAAAATCCAAAAAAAATGCTATTAAAGCAATTAATTCAATTAAAAGAGACCGCGAGACCAGACCGAAATAAGCGGGAAAAACCGGACACCGAAATGTCCTCCAAAAATATCAGTGCAAGCTGAAAACACCGAGAAGCGCACAACATCCCAAAAACGGGACTCCACATATCCGAACCGGTCTAAAGCGTCTGAAATGTAGAAACAGGGCTGTAATCCCGATAAAATCAATATGGCTGAGAAAATGAAATGTATGCGGTATGTAAATGCGAATGCAAAATGCGTCGAAACATAAACCAGATGTGGAAACCGGTTGGTCAAATTTTGGGGTGCAACAGCTGCCCCTATTCAAACGGCTTGGACCTGAAGGGTTGAAGAGCGAACAACTTTCAATCATTCAAAGGTAGAAGGTGGTTGAATACCAAAGAACTCGAAAATTTGCCAACCGTGGAGATAAACTGCAAAACTGCTTGAGAAGCAACATCCAATGAACTGAATCTGGTTGTTACGGCAACAACTGGTCAATTATCTGATGAAATCTGGTCTTAACATCAATCACCTGTGTGACGCCACAGGTATTGAACTATCTTTGCAAAAACACCTCCGTCCACAATTGGACTAATCTTGTCAATGCAAGAAGAGAAACAAATTCGTCAACATGAATAAAGATCCCATCATTACAAGAATAACCCCGTCCACCTCTGGACCAATTCATCGACACGAAGAGGAATAAATTCGTCAACACGAGAAGAAATCCCATCAACACGGGCACACTTCTGTCCACATCTGGACTCAAATTTCGTCAACACGCGGAAATCCCATCATCACGGGAACAAACTGTCTACATCTGGACACAAATTATCGGTCTAACCCACACAACTTTCCAATGCTGACATAACAGCAAGCTTTGGGGAAACTCCATTGGGGATATTCTGAAATCAACTGCCAGGTACTTATTTCGACACAGGCGGTAGCTTCAGAAGTTTGATTCATGCAAATTTTTTTAGTGTCGACGTAACAACCAAATATGAAGAAACACTCTGTTGGGGGAGAAGAGAAACTTAACCAAACAACACTGCATGGGAACATATTCGAAAGCAAAGAGGTCACCAACCTGGCCTATGTTTCGAAATGCGTATGTTTGAAAATGATGCAATGCCCCATACGACATGGAGATGCTATGCGTTTGTATAGATGCAATGCCTCATACGGCATGGAGATGCTATGTGTTTGTGTAGATGCAAATATGACGATATATGCAAGTGCAAATGCAAGCTCGAGCTGCCAGAGAACACCGGGACTAAAGCCGCTTGGCAAAATAAATGCCGAAGGCAACGTCAACTCCACTAAGGGGTACCGGGTATCATAGAATCATCTCAGCAAAATAAATGTTGGAAAAGTGAGACCAACTTCCATGGGGAAGAAACAATCCTGCTGAGGGATGGCTCACAAATTCATCGTTACGAACTCTGTAGAGGATGATCAACCTGACGGAGGAATGACAACCTGCTGGAGGAGGGAAGGACGACCCTGCACGGGGATGCTCTTTCTAAACCCTTGACAACCTGATTGTACTCTGTGGGGCTTAACCAAACTGGGGTTAATTGTGCACAGCTCACTGCTGAGAATGCCCCTGCTGTCAGGGATATCCATTCTGACCTACTGAGGATACTCCTGATCCTATTCTGAGGAGGAATAACTGCGATCTCAACTATTTTGGGGACAATACGTGACTTCTATCTACTGAGGAGAGTAATCCTGATTTAACATTAATCGGGAAACCGATATCAATCGAGCTTCGTATCGGGGAACGCGACACCATGTGAGTCACTAGGAATTATCGTGTGGGGTAGTTTTAGGCTTTTTCTAGTTTACGGATGAAAATAGGTTATTAACAAAATGGTTTTAAAGGGAAAATACAAGACAGGGCTAGCATTCAAAGATGGACTACCAGGCGAGAACTGATAGCAAAAATAGGTTAGGTTATCGGACGAGAATGGATTTACGGTTGGAACATCAGACGAGGCTGACCGGATGATAGGTTAAGGAAAGGATGACCAGACAGGGCTGGTTTGGAAGCTGACATGCACCAGACGAGAACTGATGCAACATACACCAGACGAGAACTGATGTTTACGGAAAGGTTGGCCAGACAATAACTGGTTGAAAAATAACAGGTACCAGACGAGAACTGGTATTTACGGAAAGGTGGACCAGACGAGAACTGGTTACCAGTTTGCCAGGCGAGAATTGGGCTTTGGAAATGACAAGGTTACAAGGTTCTGTCTAGTAACAGGTTTAAACTATAGGATAATGATCCAATGACGACAAGGTCTTTTTCGAAGGTTCAGGTTTTTTGATGAGGGTAATGACACGATTCCCCGATACTCAACTCTTGTTAGGGTGAACAAACTTTCTTGAACAACTTTCCCCAGTGCAACTCAACTTGCTCCAATCCAACTCTTGGGAAACTCACTCTGAACAGAAAGTAGCTTGCTAAAATACGACCTTGAGATGGCTTGCCCCGGTATCTGATCTGATCACACACTGGAAGGATCTATCCTCAAATCACAGCATTCTAGATAATTGTCCCTGATTGGCTCTCGAGAAGATTCACTTCTGATCAACTGCTTCTCAAGTAAACTGTCCCATAATTAACCGATGCTTCGGGACTTGTCCTTAGACCAACTGATTCTGAACTCACTGGAAGTCAATGCCCCAGATTTACAGGGTTTCACAACATACACCATTCTGATCCAGACTGCTGAATTATTCGGTTCTGTTCGATTATTCCTTGTTGGAATTTCCTTCCTGTTAGCTACTGACCTGCAAATAAAATTGTTTATTCCCGAATGGTAATTTTAATGCAGTGTTCATGCAGATTTTGAAAAAATTGTGCTGTCACTCATTTACGTGTCATGATTGTGAGTGACGAATGAACCAGAGTTCAAACGTAGTGCTGATTTGATTAGTGAAAAAAATACAACAAGGATATGACTAGCAAATCAAGAAGGAGTCAGGTTACTCAACCTTATCGTAATGCGCTTCAAGAATAAACCCTACCTCAATTAGGTCTTTTAAGGGTTGTATCGTGGTCGGGTTCACGGTTCGTGAAACAAGGGATATTAGGCTCAAATTATGATTTGTACCCACCCCTTCTACGTGATGATCTCCGATCCTAAAGTTCAGTTAACTTGGCACAAGCGCTCGCCTCTTCGAGAGGTATGTTGAATAGTAGGAACTCACAAGGTTTTCGGAGTGACAGTTACTCCTTTTTCGTTTTCGGTGTTTGTACCTACACGACTTTGTCCTTGTTCGAGGATTTTTATTTTTATATCCTTTCTTTTTCATTCTTTTGATTCCCTAATTTTTGCCTGGACTGACTCCTTTTGAGTTCTTTTCGATTTTTTCTTTCTTGAAGTCCAGCGGGATGCCCTGATTTTTGCCTAAGTATTAGCTTTCCAGCTTTATTCATTTCTTTTACTTAGCGAGCTTTCTCTTTCTCTTTTCTTGGAATAAGTCGTGTGACACTGATTGTCTTGATTGCTCCGAAAGGATTGTAACTGTTTCACCCCTGATTGGTGAGATTTAACGATTGTGGTTGATGAGGTACGGCCTCTTGAGAGGCATAAGCTGTGATTGGTCCTCGGAAGGAAACACTCCTCTATAAGACTCGAACGCTCGGTCAAGCTAACCGACAACTACCCTGCCCCGGGTTAAGATGTCAGGGTTTAAAAGTCCGAAAAAAATTATACTTCCTAGCTCGAAGTGGTTAACAAGGGACTAACTCCTTATATCTCCTGTGTTTAGGGGATTTGAAACAATGCCTTGTACGTCATCGACAAGGTTTTATCTGAAAGCATACGATCATCGGTTATGAGTATTCAGTTTCGTCATCCTCCCTCCAATCTTTGCTAATCAAAGTGACAAAGTGGAGTGAATAAAATGCAAGTGTTGGTGCAGTGAAATAAATGAGTGACAACGACATGATTAATTCAGAAAAATGCATAGTCACTTTATCACATTACCATTCGAAACAAACAATGTTTAACAGCAGCAGTAACTAACAGAAAAGAAACTACAAATGCAAATGATAGAAAAGTCCGAGGATTGCCAATGCTGAGGACGCCTGCCTGTCTGGACCACTGGCTTCTTGCAAGTAAACCTCTGCATCTACGAGCTTAGGCAGCTGAGAAATTGTCATGAACCACCAGAATTCCTTCTCTAAAGGAAATGCACTCTTGGTCGATCAACTGTTGTACTTTTGCCTGAAAAGCTTTACAATCTTCAGTTGAATGCCCTAGAGATCCACCATGGTAACCACACTGAGCGTGGGGATTGTTCATGGGAGGGTAAGGTTCTGGCACAGGCTTAAGAGCTTTAGGTTCCACCAAAGAATTCTGGATCAAAGATGGTAGAATATGGCTATACGGCACAGACACTATATGAGAAGGAGCATTTCTTCGTTCCAAGTTGTTACGAGGCCTGTTCTGATTTGGGCGCTGATTCTGATATCCTCGGCCACGAGTTCGCTGATTTGCCAAAGAAGCGACATAAGGTTCTAGATATAGTGCCCTAGGCGCAATTGGTTGTCCCGCATAACAAGACACAGAAGATGAAGAACCAACAGATTTCACCGATTCATCTCGAGGAAACTCAACATCTGGCATGATTGCATTGATCACAACTCCTTCAGTTTGGTAGCTACAGAGAGATTCAGTTTCACTAGCCTGACCGCCCGAAACAATCTAAACTTTCCCAATTTTTATGGCATGCTCGATGCGTTCTCCTAATCTTACCAATTCAGAGAAATTTGGCGCATTTCCAAGAATTATTTCGAAGTACGGGCTCTCCAGGGAGTCTACAAACATACCCATTAACTCTCGGTCTAGAAGCGGCGGGTGCACTATGGCAGCAAATTCTCTCCATCTCTGAACATACTTCCTGAAGGGTTCATTGTTCTCTTGAGACAATTCCTGCAACTGCATGCGACTAGGAGCCATGTCTAGGTTATAATCATATTGTTTCAGAAAAGATCTGGCTAAATCCATCCATGATCAGATCTGATTACTCTCTAACTGCATATACCAACTCAGAGATGCCCCAGTCAGACTATCCTGAAAGCAGTGAATCATCAACTTGTCGTTTTGCATAAACGAAGTCATTCTTCGGCAGAACATCACCAAATGTTGCTTCAGACAGCTATCTCCTCTGTACTTCTCAAATCTCGGCGCTCTGAACTTAGGAGGCAATACCAGGCCAGGAACCAAACACATGTCTGCAGCATTGAGGTTGACAGCATCTTTAACTTTCAAGGCTTTGACTCCTTCTTCCAACACTCGGAGCCTTCTAGCATACTCAAGAGCTCTTGGGTCTTCAGTCCTAGCTACCGAGATCTCTCTTCGGATATTCGCCATAGGGAAAACAACACCTTGACTGTTAATAACGTCGATCTCGGTCCCTAACCGGAGGTTGCACAAATTGGTCTGCAGTAACGTTGTTCACTTGCGGAAGGTCTTCCACAGACATAGAGCCATACAGAGGATTGGCCGTCATAATGAAACCTTTCAAGGTGTTAAGAGACTGGAAGTGGCTCTCAGACATAGCTACCAATAACCTTCAACTGACTTCACTGCTCGATTCTGCTCAAATCTGCTTCAACCCCTTGGTCGTCTTCTAACAATCAACAGTTGCTCAGGCCACACCGGATAATCACCTTCAGAATCAAAACAACGGCTGGATCATACTCTGGCTAGCTGGAGAATGATATGCAATATGATGCAAACACGTTTATGCAAACGCAATGCAATATGCAGCAAACACGGGATCACAGCCCCCATAAATCTCTGAATACTGTTGCGCTGCTGACTGAGTACGTTTGCTTTGAAGAGAAGACCAAGATGACGGGTAGGCTGGAAGTCAAGTTTCCTGCAAAAACCCTCCCACTCACGGGTATGGACCTAATTTGACAAGATACAACATCCTATGCGGTCGTCGGCGTCACAGACTTTCAAGACTGATGATACGATACCCAGAAGGTGTGGCATCATCATATCCTGAAGAGGCCTCACTTAGCCAACTTCCAATTGATCGGTCCCCGAAGTCGACAATCCTCCTAACCAACAACCCCCTCAACCCAAAGGGTTGAAAAAGAAGTCAACTAGAAGAACCTCGTCCGAGCGTAAATTTTGCGGGACACTAGTACACACAAAGCATGCACGCACCCACTACTTTCCACACTAATTCTAATATGCACTCAAGCCTGGGTCTGACTTCTCACTCAAAGGAACACCCCACCCAACAGCACAACAGCAACAGATAATAGCAAAGTGCGGAAATTGTAAATACAGTAATATACAACACACAAAAGGTAAACATCCAAAGACGAGCAAACAAGCGCTAGGATTGACTCGCATAGGGGACGTTAGTTCCCCAGCAGAGTCGCCAACTGTCGCTACTGTGAAAATAAGGTGCCGGCAAAACAGAAGAGTCGCCACCTTTCGTTATTTATCCCTCAGAGCGGGAAAGGAAACGATCGGGAAAAACCTGACGAAAAAGGTATAAGACAAGGTCATCGCAACCATTGTCTGGGTTCGAGAGTCGGTTACGCAAGGGGAAGGTATTAGCACCCCTCACGTCCATCGTACTCGACGGGATCCACGCTTGTTGGCTTGCCTAAAGGATGCAAAAGCAATCTATCTACGGCTGCTAAGTCTAAACGGGAAGAAACTGACTCGGTAGAGCGTCACTGCTCTATGCCTACTTATTCTCAAGAGAGAAAGTCAGATTCAACGTAGTTCGGGAAACCACGGAGAAGTTTGCTCGCCAAGACTTCGCGTCTTGTGCCTACTTATTCTCGTCCGATGCGAGAAATCAGAGCATGCCGTAGTTCAGGCTAACTACGGGTAGTCAAAGGGTGTTCTCGATCACACAGGAGTGAGAGATTAAGTTGCTTTGAGAGGTACGGGAACCTACGAAACATAGAACTACGGTCTAGTTTCAAACGCGCAAGGGCAAGAGCAAGGGATAACATGCGTTAGTTGTTAGTGTGCTCGCTAGGACATCGCATCCTATGCCTACATATTCTCATTTGATATGAGAAATCAGAGCAGCTGTAGTTCAGCCTACTACAGCTAAAATGGGGAACGACCTCGATTGCTCAACAGCAAGAGAAAAGGAACTTGATCGCCAAGCGGCGAGAGAAAGGTTCGAAATGGGACGCACACGATGAATCCTAAACGTAGGAGCGAGTGCGTCGTATATCACCCAAAGGGTGCTACACTAAGCACTCTGATTATTGGAAGGAAACCCTCCAACAACCATTCCTACGTATCTAACGATCTCACAACACTCGACGGTTGCGGTGGAAATGCAAGACATGGAATGGAAATGATGCTGCTGAATGGAAATGGTTCCGTTGGTCTTCATCTTCGTGCTCGTCTTCTTTATGATTTTCTTTGATGCTTTTGTTTGATGCTGGATGATGGTCTCCTTGGATGTTTCTTCTTGATGCTTTTCTTCTTTTTCCTACAAGAGAAACAACAATGAAAAAAAAAGTCCCCTAACAAGTGGACATTAAATTCTACGCCTAAAAGTGTAAAATAAATCCCTAATAGAAACTATATCCTAAAAAAGAGAATTAAATCTATAAATTTCCCTACAAGAAATTAAAGCTAAATTCCTAAAAAAGAATCAAATCTATAAATCTCCCTAAACAAATTAAAACTAAATCCTAAATTCTCTTTAAAAGAAATTAAACTAAATTCATAAAAGAAAATATTATCTAAATTTCCTAAAAGAAATTAAAACTAAAATTCTATTCTAAAATATTAAACTAAAAAACCTAAACAAATATTACAATTAAAAGTTTGCACAAATATTAAAAGAAAATAAAAGTGCAAGGGAGGGATAGTTGTTACAGGGGTACAATTAGTAAAACAAAACAGGCCCAGCCCAACAGCCACTTGCTGCAAAAAACGGAGGGATGGGGGTTAGTTAGCAAAACAGAGCTGTTGCAAAAAAAAAACGTTGGGCTTGAGGCCCACAATCAAACAAACATCCACTATCTCTCAATACTATCAGAACCAAAACCCTACTCTTTCTCAATTCTCCTCTTCACTGTTCACATGGAACCCTAGCGGCGCTTTCCTCCTTCCCAAACTCTCTCTCTCTCTCTCACAAACTCTCTCGTTCTCAACTCTCTGTCTCCCTCACCAACTTTAAATTCCTATTCTCATCAAACTTCTTCTCCATCTCCGTTTTAAATCATCAACACAAATGAACAACAAAAATTATATTACAAATCTCCGAAAACAGAATTAAACGGTGGCTTGCATGTTCATGGAAGATCTGTGACATTGATTGAAGGAAATTATTGTTAGATTTCTGGAGACGACGATGAACACAAGGAGGTCTTGAAGGATGCGATGAAGAAAACACGAAGATCCGGTGATAAACTGATGAACGGGGTTGAAGATAATACGAAGGACGGTGAGGAAATCTGGAGATCTCTGATGAAGTTCTTTGCGTTGTGAAGTTGATTGAAGATAATGAAAATTATTGATGCATCTTCTAATGAATACGAAAAATGATAACATAAACCTGGAAGAAATCTGGATCTACGATGGTGGGAGATCTTGCAGGCTTCTCGATGAACATCACGTTGAAGCTGACGAAGATCTTGGAGAATCTGGTAAAACTGATGAACTATGAACGGATGATGAAGATCTGGTGAAGTTTGTGGACGATCTGGAGCTTCTTGTTGAATGTTGATTGCGAAATCTGAAAAACGTTGGAGATCTGGAAATCATGTGAAGCTTGACGTTCTTGATGAAGAACAAACGATGATGATCTGAAATTGGGACGGATGAACGTTGTTGATGAAGATGTTGATGAGGAACGATGAAGATCGAGGGATTTGGATGAAGAACTGGAAAATTTTTTGTTATGAACGTGGATGAATCTTGGTGATTCTTTGATAAAGGTTTCTTGCATGCGAATGATGGAGATTAGGATGAAGAACGGTGAGATTCTTGATGAACATTAACGATTTCTGGGCGAATCTGGATGGAGAAAGATGAAGAATCTTGAGTTTTCTGGTAAACTGCAGTTTCCGGTGACCGTTGCGGCGGTTTGGTGAGCAATTATGGTTTTCGATGGCCTACTGGCGGCAGTTGCATGGCTGGCAGCGAAGTTAGTTAGTGGAGTACGCGTGCCAGTTGGAGGTTGTAAGCGGTGTGGGAGTGGGAACGTGGCGAATGCTGGAGCATGCAGAGAGATAATGATTGTAAAAATTAGTGGAAAATGATGTGGCATGGATGAATGAGGTGGAAGTGAGAGAGTGTAACGTGTGGCTTCTTTAAATACAGACATGTGGCATGGACTTAGATTATGGGCCTCCAAAAATTGACACACGGCCCACTTGACTAATGAAAGGATTTGAATTAATGAACTACTTAATTAATTAAACTGGATTTAAATGAAAACGAAAATGCCATGATTAAACCTAATACTTCAATTAATATTGCTCTAACGAATTACTAGATTCAATTAATGAAAATTAAATGCCAAGCGAAAATTAATTGTGAATTAAAAAAGCTAACCCTAATGATTAAAAGTAAATCTAATTAATAAACTATATTAAAATCTAGTAAAAAGAAATCTATTAAAACTAACAATTCAATTAATCTATATTAAAATCTATACCACTATTTATTAAAAAAAACTAAAATCTAATATTCTAATAAAATTCTATTAAAAATCTATTATAACTCTATATTAAAATCTATTCAAATATCTAAAAATATCTATTTAAATCTATACTATTTATTAAAACCTAATGTTTTCTAAAATCTAGAACACTATACTAAATCTATATTTTCTATAATTCTATTAAAAGGAACTATATTCTAATATTCTAGTAAAACCCTATTTAATTCTAAAACAAGATAACTCCTATTAAAAATCTAGAAAAGACTATAAAATCCAAAAAAAAATGCTATTAAAGCAATTAATTCAATTAAAAGAGACCGCGAGACCAGACCGAAATAAGCGGCAAAAACCGGACACCGAAATGTCCTCCAAAAATATCAGTGCAAGCTGAAAACACCGAGAAGCGCACAACTTCCCAAAAACAGGACTCCACTCATCCGAACCGGTCTAAAGCGTCTGAAATGTGGAAACAGGGATGTAATCCCGATAAAATCAATATGGCTGAGAAAATGCAATGTATGCGGTATGCAAATGCGAATGCAAAATGCGTCGAAACATAAACTAGATGTGGAAACCGGTTGGTCAAATTTTGGGGTGCAACAGCTGCCCCTATTCAAACGGCTTGGACCTGAAGGGTTGAAGAGTGAACAACTTTCAATCATTCAAAGGTAGAAGGCGGTTGAATACCAAAGAACCCAAAAATTTGCCAACCGTGGAGATAAACTGCAAAACTGCTTGAGAAGCAACATCCAATGAACTGAATCTGGTTGTTACGACAACAACTGGTCAATTATCTGATGAAATATGGTCTTAACATCAATCACCTGTGTGACGCCACAGGTATTGAACTATCTTTGCAAAAACACCTCCTTCCACAATTGGACTAATCTTGTTAACGCAAGAAGAGAAACAAATTTGTCAACACGAATAAAGATCCCATCATTACAAGAATAACCCCGTCCACCTCTAGACCAATTCATCGACACGAAGAGGAATAAATTCGTCAACACGAGAAGAAATCCCATCAACACGGGCACAATTCCGTCCACATCTGGACTCAAATTTCGTCAACACGAGGAAATCCCATCATCACGGGAACAAATTGTCCACATCTGGACACAAATTATCGGTCTAACCCACACAACTTTCCAATGCCGACGTGACAGCAAGCTCTGGGGAAACTCCATTGGGGATATTCTGAAATCAACTGCCAGGCACCTATTTCGACACAGGCGGCAGCTTCAGAAGTTTGATTCATGCAATTTTTTTTAGTGCCGACGTAACAACCAAATATGAAGAAACACTCTGTTGGGGGAGAAGAGAAACTTAACCAAGCAACACTGCAGGGGAACATATTCGAAAGCAAAGAGGTTACCAACCTGGCCTATGTTTCGAAATGCGTATGTTTGAAAATGATGCAATGCCCCATACGGCATGGAGATGCTATGCGTTTGTATAGATGCAATGCCTCATATGGCATGGAGATGCTATGTGTTTGTATAGATGCAAATATGACGATATATGCAAGTGCAAATGCAAGCTCGAGCTGCCAGAGAACACCGGGACTAAAGCCGCTTGGCAAAATAAATGCCGAAGGCAACGTCAACTCCACTGAGGGGTACCGGGTATCATAGAGTCATCTCAGCAAAATAAATGCTGGAAAAGTGAGACCAACTTCCATGGGGAAGAAACAATCCTGTTGAAGGATGGCTCACAAATTCATCGTTACGAACTCTGTAGAGGATGATCAACCTGACGGAGCAATGACAACCTGCTGGAGGAGGGAAGGACGACCCTGCACGGGGATGCTCTTTCTAAACCCTTGACAACCTGATTGTACTCTGTGGGGCTTAAACAAACTGGGGTTAATTGTGCACAACTCACTGCTGAGAATGCCCCTGTTGTCAGGGATATCCATTCTGACCTGCTGAGGATACTCCTGATCCTATTCTGAGGAGGAATAATCGCGATCTCAACTATTTTGGGGACAATACGTGACTTCTATCTACTGAGGAGAGTAATCCTGATTTAACGTTAATCGGGAAACCGGTATCAATCGAGCTTCGTATCGGGGAACGCGACACCATGTGAGTCACTAGGAATTATCGTGTCGGGTATTTTTAGGCTTTTTCTAGTTTACGGATGAAAATAGGTTATTAACAAAATGGTTTTAAAGGGAAAATACCATACGGGGCTAGCATTCAAAGATGGACTACCAGGCGAGAACTGATAGCAAAAATAGGTTAGGTTATCAGACGAGAATGGATTTACGGTTGGAACATCAGACGAGGCTGACCGGATGATAGGTTAAGGAAAGGATGACCAGACAGGGCTGGTTTGGAAGCTGACATGCACCAGACGAGAACTGATGCAACATACACCAGATGATAACTGATGTTTACGGAAAGGTTGGCCAGACGAGAACTTGTTATTTACGGAAAGGTTGGCCAGACGAGAACTTGTTATTTACGGAAAGGTGGACCAGACGAGAACTGGTTACCGGTTTGCCAGGCGAGAATTGGGCTTTGGAAATGACAAGGTTACAAGGTTCTGTCAAGTAACAGGTTTAAACTATAGGATAATGATCCAATGACGACAAGGTCTTTTTCGAAGGTTCAGGTTTTTTTATGAGGGTAATGACACGATTCCCCGATACTCAACTCTTGTTAGGGTGAACAAACTTGCTTGAACAACTTTCCCCAGTGCAACTCAACTTGCTCCAATCCAACTCTTGGGAAACTCACTCTGAACAGAAAGCAGCTTGCTACAATACGACCTTGAGATGGCTTGCCCCGGTATCTGATCTGATCACACACTAGAAGGATCTATCCTCAAATCACAGCATTCTAGATAATTGTCCCTGATTGGCTCTCGAGAAGATTCACTTCTGATCAACTACTTCTCAAGTAAACTGTCCCATAATCAACCGATGCTTCGGGATTTGTCCTTAGACCAACTGATTCTGAACTCACTGGAAGTCAATGCCCCAAATTTACAGGGTTTCACAACATACACCATTCTGATCCAGACTGCTGAATTATTCGGTCCTGTTCGATTATTCCTTGTTGGAATTTCCTTCCTGTCAGCTACTGACCTGCAAATAAAATTTTTTATTCCCGAATGGTAATTTTAATGCAGTGTTCATGCAGATTTTGAAAAAATTGTGCTATCACTCATTTACGTGTCATGATTGTGAGTGACGAATGAACCAGAGTTCAAACGTAGTGCTGATTTGATTAGTGAAAAAAATACAACAAGGATATGACTAGCAAATCAAGAAGGAGTCAGGTTACTCAACCTTATCGTAATGCGCTTTTAGAATAAACCCTACCTCAATTAGGTCTTTTAAGGATTGTATCGTGGTCGGGTTCACGGTTCGTGAAACAAGGGATATTAGGCTCAAATTATGATTTGTACCCACCCCTTATACGTGATGATCTCCAATCCTAAAGTTCAGTTAACTTGGCACAAGCGCTCGCCTCTTCGAGAGGTATGTTGAATAGTAGGAAGTCACAAGGTTTTCGGAGTGACAGTTACTCCTTTTTCATTTTCGGTGTTTGTACCTACACGACTTTGTCATTGTTCGAGGATTTTTCTTTTTATATCCTTTCTTTTTCATTCTTTTGATTCCCTAATTTCTGCCTGGACTGACTCCTTTTGAGTTCTTTTCGATTTTTTCTTTCTTGAAGTCCAGCAGGATGTCCTGATTTTTGCCTAAGTATTAGCTTTCCAGCTTTATTCATTTCTTTTACTTAGCGGGCTTTCTCTTTCTCTTTTCTTGGAACAAGTCGTGTGACACTGATTGTCTTAATTGCTTCGAAAGGATTGTAACTGTTTCACCCCTGATTGGTGAGATTTAACCATTGTGGTTGATGAGGTACGGCCTCTTGAGAGGCATAAGCTGTGATTGGTCCTCGGAAGGAAACACTCCTCTATAAGACTCGAATGCTCGGTCAAGCTAATCGACAACTACCCTGCCCCGGGTTAAGATGTGAGGGTTTAAAAGTCCGAAAAAACTTCTACTTCCTAGCTCGAAGTGGTTAACAAGGGACTAACTCCTTATATCTCCAGTGTTTAGGGGATTTGAAACAATGCCTTGTACGTCATCGACAAGGTTTTATCTGAAAGCATACGATCATCGGTTATGAGTATTCAGTTTCGTCATCCTCCCTCCAATCTTTGCTAATCAAAGTGACAAAGTGGAGTGAATAAAATGCAAGTGTTGGTGCAGTGAAATAAATGAGTGACAACGACATGATTAATTCAGAAAAATGCATAGTCACTTTATCACATTACCATTCGAAACAAACAATGTTTAACAACAGCAGTAACTAACAGAAAAGAAACTACAAATGCAAATGATAGAAAAGTCCGAGGATTGCCAATGCTGAGGACGCCTGCCTGTCTGGACCACTGGCTTCTTGCAAATAAACCTCTGCATCTACGAGCTTTGGGGTGCAACACAAAGCAATCTTCTGACAGCAGTTCAGTCCTCAGTCTGGAACTGTTCTTCAAGTCTATCCTCTTCAGGGGAATGAAAGGTACTCCATCTTCAAGCTTCAATCTTCAATAGTAAGTATCAACTTGCTTCTTCAGGCTTTCAATGCATCTAACACAAGTATCAACTTGTTCTCCATCTTATCCAAGCTTCAGCTCTTTCTTCAATCTTAATCTGATTTTCTTCACAAGTGTCAACTTGTTCTTCTTGATCTTCAAGCTTCAACTCCAATGGCAGTCTTCAAACACAGGGAAGTGCAACCTCTAGCATCTTCAATCTTCTGACAACGAACTCCATCCTCTAGCAAGGGAGAAAGATTCATCTAACAAGAGCAAGGTGTGGATAGTGGTGAGCAAAGTGAAGACCAAAGGTCACCTCTGAGCACTCCACCATCAAGGAAAGGAACCCTCAAAGGTTTTAACAATTTGTGAGGAGCCAATCATCCTATCAAAGGAGGGATGAGGCCTTCACAATGGGACCTTATATCATAGGGAGGAATGGAAGTGATCAACACCTTCCATGTTTCATGAAGGAAGAAAATGTATTCTAAGAGATCTCTCTAAAACCCTAATCCTTAACCCTAAACAAACTACACCAAAGGGAGAGCAAACTTCAAGTCCAAGCTCCATCATGCATTCCACAGCAGCCCACACAAGTCTTCATCATCATCCAAGAGCAAGAGAAGCAAAACCCTAGTCTAAGGGAACTAATGAAGTCATTGTAGTTGAACTAGCAAGTTAGTATCACCTAAAACCTAGTACTAAAGATAATTACAACTAAAATACTAAAACCAATTGTAAAATCCTACAAAAATCACTATGGGAACCTATGTCAATCATGACTCTACCATGTTAATCCCAGAGATCAAATCATCCAATAAGTCCTAGAATTAAATCCTAAACTATGCGGTACTAAGGTTAAACCCTAAAACTAGAGCACCTAAAGTTTCAATCTAGAAACCACACCTAACTTCATCACAAAAATGTGAGAAGATTACTAGGGGAGCATACATATCTAAACTAGCTACACACAAAGAATCAGCTCAAAAATTATAACAGCCCAAATTTCATTAAATAATTAATTGTAGTAATTAATTGATTTAGTGGGATTTTATGTTAATATTGGAATTAATTTTTATTAATTGGAATTAATAGAGAATTGAAAGGAAATTGGAAGGAAAGAAAATAAAAGGAATATATAAGTGAGGAAGAAAAGAAAAGAAAGTTAGAAACATTTGGAGAGAAAGAGGAAAGAAAGAAGAAAGAAGAGAAAGAGAGGAGAAGAAGAGGAAAAGTGGAAATCATCAAGAACCAACATCAAAGCTCCGATTAATCGAGGTAAGGGTGAGAAATGTTTCTATTTGATCATTGCATGATGTTATGTATGTTGGGTTGGGGTTTTGGTAGAGTTTTCATCACTTTCCAATTAGGGCAAATGTTGGATTAATCGGTAGATTGATGATTTAATCGGTTGGAACTGAGTAATAATGCCGTAGAATAGTCGGGTAACATGTATTGATGCTATTTGTACTGATTTGGATGTTCAAGAGTTGGTGGATGGTGGAATGGTGAAGGAGGGACAAAGTGTGGTTCTGTTCTGCGCAGGTTCGCTGGCTCTCGCCAGGCGAGCGAAGGCGAAGCTTCGCCAGGCGAAGCCCAGCGAATGTTGGCGAATAATTAAGTTTAAGTTCCAGTGGACTTCGCTGGCGAGTTCGCCAGGCGAAGTTGGATAGCGAAGGTTCGCCCAGCGAAGGTGCTGGCGAATGGTGGCGAATGAAGTCAGTAGCTACTGACTTAGGCTCGCTGGGAAGTCTCGCCAGGCGAAGCCTAGCGAGTGTTCGCTGAGAGAGTTCGCCAGGCGAAGGCCAGGCGAAGGTTCGCTGCGAGGGTTCGCCAGGCGAATGAAGGCGAATTTGACAGCATTTCTCTTTTGCTGTGTTGCTCATGTGGTGATAGTTTGGTGGTTTCACATAGATTGATATTCTTATGATATGATATAGATATGATCTATTGCGATGATGTGTGGTGTGGGTAGCCTCAGGGCGTGAATCCTAGTTGATATGCGATGCGCATTAATTGTGATAAATAGAAATACATGTGAATACAATGATGAATGTATGTGTATTGTTTAATGAATTGTGAGTGCATATTTATATGCGATTGTTGTGGAAATGCATGGAAACATATGTGGTATGTGTGCATTGTTGTTGAGTATGATGATGATGATGTGTGAAATGAATACATTGATAAATGTTTGATATATGTTGTATGTGCAATCATGATGAAATTCTCGAAGGGGTGAATTATTCGAATGCATGGGATTAAGACGCGGGAACGGTCTTAAGTGCATTTATTGTGATTGATTGATTGTACATGCATCATTCAGTCAAGAGGCAATGTCTGTTAGTTTCGTGGAAACTAGTGGCTTGTCCCAAACCTAGAAGGGTGGGTTTGAAGCCTAGGGGACGGGCTTGGTTGTTATCGGTCTAGAAGGGTGGACCCGGTTTAGAGTGAAAACCGAAAAAAGATAACGAGAGTCGGTACCGCATAGCATTGAGTTGTATTGGATATGTTGAGTCACATTGCATAATATTGTTGTTGTATAAATGTGCTTGTGAATGATTGTGAAATTAAGCATGAAGGGATGTGCTTGCGAATGTTCATAATGTTGATATATGTGAGCATGATATAATTATGATTATGGGAATGAAGTGTGGTGAGAAATGTGAATATGTGTTACATGATTACATATATATATAATCTTATGCTTTGATTATTATGGTTATATTTCTCACCCTTCTGCTGTTTTATAATGCTCTATGAGGCATTGCAGATTAGGATGCTGGAGTCCTTTTGTGAAGTTAGTCTTCATTCTTTTGAGTCGGCTGCTTTGATATGTAACACCGGGTAGTTAGACTAGTATAGTCATTCTTTTGTGATACATTGCGATGCATCAGCTGATGTGGTTTTGTAATCTAACTGATATGATGTATTAATCTGGATGACTTATGTGCATTTGAATTAATATTTTGGAACTGATTAAATGATGTTATCTTCCGCTTAAATTAAATGTTGAAATGTGATTTCTAAGACTACGAAAATGTTACATATTTTATGGAGCAAAATGTTAAAGAGTTTTGTTGGTGAAATTGTGACATTCTTCCTTTATACCTTATCCTAAAATTTTTACTCTGATGAATTTGTATACGCTTAATTGTTTTATATGCATATATAAGTGGGGTATAGAAGGGGGTGTTACAATAGTGGTATCAGAGCAGGTCGGTCCGTCCGACCAAGTTGTTAGAGTGTTTTTCCCTGTGTGTTATTGATATGCGTGTGTTGCATTATCAATATTGGTTGTTCTTACATGGTTCTGTTGTTGGAATCAAGTAAGATGGTTGCAGGGAGGAACGATGAAGCGATTGCGGAGGCATTGACGAGATTGGCGGGAGCGATTGGGCAGAATCCTCCGGCTAATGTGAATGTGAGGAATCATGCTGATGATGGATTCCGTGCTTTGGGGAAATTCCAAAAGAATAACCCTCCGGTCTTCAAGGGAACTCATGAACCGGACAAGGCACAAATTTGGTTGAAAGCTGTGGAAAAGATTTTTCGAGTTATGAATTGCTCGGATGCACAGAAGGTGCAGTTTGGGACTCATATGCTCGAAGAAGAAGCTGAAGATTGGTGGGGTAATACTCGCCAAAGATTTGAGGAAGATGATATTGTGATCACGTGGGATCTGTTCAGAGAGACTTTTCTGGAGAAGTATTTTCCAGAGGATGTGCGAGGGAAGAAAGAGATCGAATTTCTTGAGTTGAAGCAAGGTAATTCGACGGTTGCTGAGTATGCGGAAAAATTTGAGGAGTTGATCAAATTTTGTCCTCACTATAATACTGGTAATGCTGAGAGGTCTAAGTGCCTCAAGTTTGTGAACGGTTTGAGACCCGAGATTAGACAAGCTATTGGGTACCAGGAAATCAGACGGTTTTCTGAGTTGGTTAACAAGAGCAGAATTTATGACGAAGACAGTAGGGCTAGGTCTAGCCACTACAAGAGCCTAAGTGATAAGAGAGGAAAAGGAAAATTCAGAGGAAAACCTTACGTGACTCCTGATGATAAGGGGAAACAAAGGGTTGGTTTCGGTAAGAAACCAAGTGGGGGAGTTTCTACTCCGGTGAGATGTTATAGGTGCGGTGAAGAGGGACATCGTGCTCTTGAATGCAAAAGTGTTGAGAAGACGTGTTTTAAGTGTGGCAAGCCAGGCCACAAGGCTCTAGAGTGTAGAAGCGGTGCAGGTGTTACTTGCTATAACTGTGGTGAGCGAGGGCACATCAGTACCAAGTGCGATAAGCCGAAGAAGAATCAAGGGAGCGGGAAAGTGTTCGCTCTATCTGGATCTGAGACTGCTAGCAACGATCGATTGATCCGAGGTACGTGCTTCATTAATGGTACACCTTTGATCGCTATAATTGATACCAGAGCTACACATTCTTTTATTTCTTTGGATTGTGTTAGAAGGTTGAATCTTGAGTTGTCTGTGATTGGTGGCGGTATGGTTATTGATACTCCTGCTATGGGTTCGGTAACTACACCGTATGTTTGCTTGAATTGCCCGTTGAGTATTTTCGGTAGAGATTTTGGGATTGATTTAGTGTGTCTTCATTTAGATCAACTTGATGTCATTCTTGGAATGAATTGGTTAAAATTCAATCGTGTGTATATTAACTGTTTTGACAAAACGGTTATTTTTCCCGACTCGGATGTTGAAAAGGAATTGTTTATGACGAGGAAACAAGTGAAAGAATCGGTGCAGGATGGGGCTAAGGTATTCATGTTTATGGCAACTTTGAGGATTGGTGGAAGTGAGGAGATTGATGCCTTGCCCATTGTTAGAGATTTTCCGGAAGTTTTCCCTGATGAGATAAAGGATTTACCGCCGGAGCGAGAAGTGGAGTTTTCAATAGATTTGATTTCTGGAACTAGTCCGATATTGATGGCTCCTTATCGTATGTCGGCATCAGAATTGAAAGAGTTGAAGAGTCAACTTGAGGATTTGCTTGAGAAGAGGTTTATTCGTCCGAGCGTGTCACCGTGGGGTGCACCGGTGTTGTTGGTTAAGAAGAAAGAGGGCTCTATGAGGCTCTGTGTGGATTACAGACAGTTGAACAAGGTGACTATTAAGAATAAGTATCCACTTCCAAGGATTGATGATCTGATGGATCAGTTGGTTGGTGCAAGTGTGTTCAGCAAGATTCATTTGAGATCTGGGTATCATCAGATTCGTGTGAAAGCTGAGGATATTCAGAAGACGGCCTTTCGGACGAGGTATGGACACTATGAGTATTCCGTGATGCCATTTGGTGTGACTAATGCACCAGGTGTATTTATGGAGTACATGAATAGGATTTTCCATCCGTATTTGGATAAGTTTGTGGTGGTGTTTATTGACGACATCTTGGTTTATTCGAAGAGCGAAGAAGAGCATGCCGAGCATCTGAAGATTGTGTTATCTGTGTTGAGAGAGAAGCAGTTGTTTGCGAAGCTTTCTAAGTGTGAGTTTTGGTTTAAGGAAGTTAGTTTCCTTGGTCATGTGATTTCTAGTAATGGTATTGCGGTCGATCCGTCGAAGGTTGAAGCGGTGTCGCAATGGGAGACTCCGAAGTCAATTTTTGAGATAAGAAGTTTTCTTGGTTTAGCCGGTTATTATCGGAAGTTTATTGAAGGATTCGCTAAGTTATCGTTGCCGTTGACACAGTTGACAAGGAAAGGTCAAGCCTTTGTTTGGGACGCCAAGTGTGAAGCGAGTTTTCAAGAACTTAAGCGAAGATTGACGACAGCCCCTGTTTTGATTTTGCCAAATCCGGAAGAACCGTTCGTTGTGTATTGTGATGCTTCTTTGATGGGTTTAGGAGGTGTGTTGATGCAGAATAACCAAGTTGTGGCTTATGCTTCGAGGCAACTCAAAGTGCATGAGAAGAATTATCCAACGCATGACTTAGAGTTGGCCGCCGTTGTGTTCGTGTTGAAACTCTGGAGGCATTATTTATTTGGCGCAAGATTTGAAGTGTTTAGTGACCACAAGAGTTTGAGATATCTTTTTGATCAAAAGGAATTGAATGCGAGACAAATAAGATGGCTTGAACTTTTGAAGGATTTTGATTTTGGCTTGAACTACCATCCGGGTAAAGCGAATGTAGTAGCGGATGCATTGAGTCGGAAATCATTGCATATGTCGGCGTTGATGGTGAAAGAGTTAGAATTGGTCGAGCAATTTCGAGATTTGAGTTTGGTATGTGAGAGAACTTCTTTTGGATTTAAGTTGGGTATGTTAAAGCTTACAAGTGGTATTTTGGATGAAATTCGAAAAGGACAGAAATCGGATTTGAGCTTAGCTGATCGGTTGACTTTAATCAACCAAGGCCAAGGTGGTGATTTTCGGATTGATGAGAATGGTATTATGAGATGTCGGGATCGAGTTTGTGTTCCGAACATGGTTGAGCTTAAGAAGAGCATCCTTGAGGAAGGACATCGTAGCGGATTGAGTATTCATTCAGGTGCTACTAAGATGTATCAGGATTTGAGGAAAGTATTTTGGTGGCCTAGTATGAAGAAGGATATCGTGGAATTTGTATATTCTTGTTTGACTTTCCAGAAGTCAAAGATTGAGCATCAGAAGCCATCGGGTTTGATGAAGCCGTTGTTTATTCCTGAGTGGAAATGGGATAGTATCTCCATGGATTTTGTATCGGGTTTGCCGAGGACGCCAAGTAATTTTGAGGCTATTTGGGTTATCGTGGATAGGTTGACTAAATCTGCTCACTTTATTCCTATGCGTATGGATTACCCTTTGGAGAAGTTGGCTAAGTTGTATATTGAGAGGATTGTGTGTCTGCATGGTATTCCGTTAAGTATTGTTTCGGATAAAGATCCGCGGTTTACTTCGAGATTTTGGGAGAGCCTGCAGAGTGTTTTGGGTACTAAGTTGCGTTTGAGTTCAGCGTATCATCCTCAGACTGATGGTCATACGGAGAGGACGATTCAGTCGCTTGAAGATCTTTTGAGAGCTTGTGTATTGGAAAAAGGAGGAGCTTGGGATAGCTACTTGCCTTTGATTGAGTTTACCTACAACAACAGTTTCCATTCGAGTATTGGTATGGCACCATTTGAGGCGTTGTATGGTAGGCGGTGTAGGACACCATTGTGTTGGTTCGAGTCCGGAGAGAGTTCTGTTGTTGGACCCGAGTTAGTTCAACAGACTACTGATAAGATCAAGATGATTCAAGAGAAGATGAGAATTACTCAGAGTCGTCAGAAGAGTTATTATGACAAGAGGAGGAAGGCACTTGAATTTCAAGAGGGAGATCATGTGTTTCTTCGAGTCACTCTGATGACAGGTGTTGGTAGGGCACTGAAGTCGCGCAAGTTGTCGCCGCGTTTCATTGGTCCTTATCAGATTTTGCAAAGGATAGGAGAAGTGGCCTATCGTGTGGCTTTACCATCGTCGCTTGCTAATCTTCACGACGTATTCCATGTATCTCAGTTGAGGAAATACATTGCAGATCCGTCTCATGTAGTCCAAATAGATGATGTGCAGGTGAGAGATAACCTGACTGTTGAGACATCACCTATGCGGATTGAGGATCGGAAATCGAAACAGCTTCGAGGTAAAGAGATTGCTTTAGTGAAGGTCGCTTGGGGAGGACCGGCTGGTGGAAATGTTACGTGGGAGCTTGAGAGCCAGATGAAGGAGTCTTATCCAGAACTGTTTGAATCAGGTAACATTTTCGAGGACGAAAATTCCTAAGTGGGGGAGGGTTGTAACAGCCCAAATTTCATTAAATAATTAATTGTAGTAATTAATTGATTTAGTGGGATTTTATGTTAATATTGGAATTAATTTTTATTAATTGGAATTAATAGAGAATTGAAAGGAAATTGGAAGGAAAGAAAATAAAAGGAATATAAAAGTGAGGAAGAAAAGAAAAGAAAGTTAGAAACATTTGGAGAGAAAGAGGAAAGAAAGAAGAAAGAAGAGAAAGAGAGGAGAAGGAGAGGGAAAGTGGAAATCATCAAGAACCAATATCAAAGCTCCGATTAATCGAGGTAAGGGTGAGAAATGTTTCTATTTGATCATTGCATGATGTTATGTATGTTGGGTTGGGGTTTTGGTAGAGTTTTCATCACTTTCCAATTAGGGCAAATGTTGGATTAATCGGTAGATTGATGATTTAATCGGTTGGAACTGAGTAATAATGCCGTAGAATAGTCGGGTAACATGTATTGATGCTATTTGTACTGATTTGGATGTTCAAGAGTTGGTGGATGGTGGAATGGTGAAGGAGGGACAGAGTGTGGTTCTGTCCTGCGCAGGTTCGCTGGCTCTCGCCAGGCGAGCGAAGGCGAAGCTTCTCCAGGCGAAGCCCAGCGAATGTTGGCAAATAATTAAGTTTAAGTTCCAGTGGACTTCGCTGGCGAGTTCGCCAGGCGAAGTTGGATAGCGAAGGTTCGCCCAGCGAAGGTGCTGGCGAATCGTGGCGAATAAGTCAGTAGCTACTGACTTGGGCTCGCTGGGAAGTCTCGCCAGGCGAAGCCTAGCGAGTGTTCGCTGAGAGAGTTCGCCAGGCGAAGGCCAGGCGAAGGTTCGCTGCGAGGGTTCGCCAGGCGAATGAAGGCGAATTTGACAGCATTTCTCTTTTGCTGTGTTGCTCATGTGGTGATAGTTTGGTGGTTTCACATAGATTGATATTCTTATGATATGATATAGATATGATCTATTGCGATGATGTGTGGTGTGGGTAGCCTCCGGGCGTGAATCCTAGTTGATATGCGATGCGCATTAATTGTGATAAATAGAAATACATGTGAATACAATGATGAATGTATGTGTATTGTTTAATGAATTGTGAGTGCATATTTATATGCGATTGTTGTGGAAATGCATGGAAACATATGTGGTATGTGTGCATTGTTGTTGAGTATGATGATGATGATGTGTGAAATGAATACATTGATAAATGTTTGATATATGTTGTATGTGCAATCATGATGAAATTCTCGAAGGGGTGAATTATTCGAATGCATGTGATTAAGACGCGGGAACGGTCTTAAGTGCATTTATTGTGATTGGTTGATTGTACATGCATCATTCAGTCAAGAGGCAATGTCTGTTAGTTTCGTGGAAACTAGTGGCTTGTCCCAAACCTAGAAGGGTGGGTTTGAAGCCTAGGGGACGGGCTTGGTTGTTATCGGTCTAGAAGGGTGGACCCGGTTTAGAGTGAAAACCGAAAAAAGATAACGAGAGTCGGTACCGCATAGCATTGAGTTGTATTGGATATGTTGAGTCACATTGCATAATATTGTTGTTGTATAAATGTGCTTGTGAATGATTGTGAAATTAAGCATGAAGGGATGTGCTTGCGAATGTTCATAATGTTGATATATGTGAGCATGATATAATTATGATTATGGGAATGAAGTATGGTGAGAAATTTGAATATGTGTTACATGATTACATATATATATATAATCTTATGCTTTGATTATTATGGTTATATTTCTCACCCTTCTGCTGTTTTATAATGCTCTATGAGGCATTGCAGATTAGGATGCTGGAGTCCTTTTGTGAAGTTAGTCTTCATTCTTTTGAGTCGGCTGCTCTGATATGTAACACCGGGTAGTTAGACTAGTATAGTCATTCTTTTGTGATACATTGCGATGCATCAGCTGATGTGGTTTTGTAATCTAACTGATATGATGTATTAATATGGATGACTTATGTGCATTTGAATTAATATTTTGGAACTAATTAAATGATGTTATCTTCCGCTTAAATTAAATGTTGAAATGTGATTTCTAAGACTACGAAAATGTTACATATTTTATGGAGCAAAATGTTAAAGAGTTTTGTTGGTGAAATTGTGACATTCTTCCTTTATACCTTATCCTAAAATTTTTACTCTGATGAATTTGTATACGCTTAATTGTTTTATATGCATATATAAGTGGGGTATAGAAGGGGGTGTTACAAAAATCATCACCAAGTGATCACACAAAAATCAGCAAGACAAGGTATAAACCCTAATGGAATTAATATCAATTAAAATACAAAAAATGAAATTAAAATAAAAAATGCATGAATTCCTAAACTCTTAATTTCTTAAATTTCTAGACTCATTCATGAGTCAGGGAAAAAAAAACCTGGATCAAATTGAGTTAGTTTTCTATTTCTTATGAATTATTTTCAAACTAGATGAAATGATGAAAAATAAAGAAAAACAATGAAATTAATAAAACCTGCGTATCAAATAGCAATTATTTTCAATTCATTTTCCAAACTAGGCCAAACGGGAGGTGTGAATATCAATTGGATTCTTAAGCCCAAAACAACAATTAAATGAAACGGTGCGTTTCATCTCAATGTCTCTCTTCAGAGTTTGAAAACCAATCGTGGCCGTGCATTCCTTGCCTGAGTCAAATGTCAAACCCTCATCCAATGGCCATGGCTTATCGTCCCCAATTCAAATCAGATGGAGGGAATTCTCTAGACGGTGGCCTGAGCTGCAACGCCACCGTCTTCTCCAGTGAAGTGATCATCACAGGTCATCAAAAACAACAAGACAAATCATCATCTCACTCAATTTTTCCTCCTGAACACGAATCCAATCTCCAAATTCTCCAATTCTTGCTCTAACTTAAAACACGATAGGATTTTTAGAAACACACCAAATCTTGATCATCACAATTCTCAAAAATAATGGTCCTAATGTAATCTACACTCTTCATAGGTTAATCTCCACTATCCAGTCATGAATATCTCTCCAAGAATCACAAGAAATCCGTCTCAACAGAAAATGATCCATGACCTAAAGTGTCTCTATTCTTCAATTTCTTGTACCAAAATCCATCTACATCATGCTATGAACCTAACCACTTAAAGATTTCTAGCTATCTCTCCATGAATTAAGCAAAATTTTGATTGGTACAAACTTGGTTTTAGATGAAGAACAAGTACAATCCTTGCTCGATTCTTCCTCTACTATGATCCAGATTCACTCCAAATCTTCCTCTGAATCTAATGCACACCTCAATTTGGCTTGATTTCTCTTCAATCTCAGAATCTGATCTTGAGTTGCAGCTTTGCAAAATCCAATGCTCTCTCTGCTACCAACTTCAAATGCTTCCAAAAAATTGGCTGAATACACTCCAAATCTTATATAGAACTCAATGGAAATGTCTAGAAAGTTCTGTAAGCTTCCAAATGAGATTTTGCAATTTCAATTTCTCTTTCAAACTCTCATATGCACAGTCATGATTTGCACTCTGTTTGGGCATGAAAATACTTGGAATCTTCATCTCATGAGATATTGAACTGATTGGTTATGATTATTTCCTTGTTTGCAATCCAATGGTTCATGTTGGTTATGTTACTTCATCATGAAGCAACAAAGTAAAAGTGCATAAAAATGGACTCAAACCAAAATTATAACATTGCCAAAGTTTCTAAAATGATTTTCCCAATCAATTTTCCCTATAATTTTGCCTTGTTTGGACACAAATCAATTTATTTCAATTTTTGGTCATTAAATGCCTTTAATTCTTCCTTCTTCACAACTCCTTGAACCAAGTCTTTCCTTGAGCCATTTTAATGCCTCCTTGATACATGGTCAAGGCTAAAACCCCATTTTGAGCAACTTTCTAGTTGGACAAAATTTCATTTGAGGTGTCTAAGTTGGTGAAAATGACCTATAATCATAACTTCCCAAAATACCCTTGACTTGTCAAAGCCATAACTTGAGTTATACAAATCCTATCAAGGACTTATAGTACTCTATAGAAAGCTAAGAGAATAAGTAACAACATTCATGTTGACCAAAAATTCATAGGAATCATCCTTCTTGGGCAAACGTTTCATGCAAGTTGGGTAACTTTCAAGCTCCAAATTCACATGCCTCAGATGACTTGTAACTTGTCAAAGCCATAACTTGAGTTCTACAAATCCTATCAAGGACTTCTAGCACTCCAATTAAAGCTAAGACCATGATCTACAACAATCATGTTGGGGTCAAGATGAGGTGACAATCATATCTTGAGCTAAATTGCCTTGAAGATAGGGGTCAAACTAGGGGATTTTACACTGTCAAGTCTTAGAAACCCTAGCTTGAAACTTCTCAAACTCTTCAATCATGATGAGTTAACCTTGAAATCATTCTTAGAACATCTCAATGTATCAATCCATGATCACATGGCTCTTGAATTAGGTCTCAACCTTCTTCAAATCATCAGTTGACTTAGGGTTGACCCAGTCAAACCCTAATTGCACCAATCATGGTTGAGGCTTCTTAATCTTGCACAATGACCTGTCTAGGCCTCAAAGTGATCTTCAACACTTCTCATGAGCTCTCTCAAGACCTCAATTCTAACTTCATGGCTTCAGAATCATCTGATGACTTCCCACAACTCTCAAGTTGGGAGACACACCCTCTTGGCTTCAATCACTCTCTCTAAGGATCTTTTAACTTCTTTGACAAGGATATCAACCCTTGAACACCTGAATAACCTTCTTAGCTAGCTTCATAGTCTTGTATAGCTCTTAATTGGTAATCATACCTCTTGATCTCCTGCACACATGTCAATGAAATGCAAATGATAATGCTAATGTGAATGAAATGAAACACAAGCTAGGTGAAGAAATGTTGGGCAAATTTTGGGGTGCAACAGTGTCCACCGAGGATAGTCAATACCTTGTAAGTTTCAGCAGAAGTCATCAGGAGTTGATTTGTTCATAGACCTCGATGGCTCTCTTTTTTGTGCGATGACAAAGGTTGTGATAAACGTGATTTGCCAGCAAAAGCAAGAAGTTTTGGAAGTTGTTTTTTTCACCCAATTATATTGCGTACCATTTGTTACTGATGATTCCAAAACCTCACCCCTGCCAATATTAAAACCCCTTTTTTTGTTTGTTTATTATTTATTTATTTTCCTAAATAATAGTTTTTAAATATTAACTAATTTGTCAATATATTTGTATAAACTAGACTGTTTTAATTTTTATAATATTTTTGTAAATAAGTTTTTTTTTTCTAATTTAGTTTGTTAGAAGTTTTAATATATTTCATTAAATTAATTTTTAGAATATTAATATATTTTTCTTAGAAGTTAGATTTTAGAATTTATATATCTTTGAGGATTTATTTTTGTATTTCCTCGTTCCGGTCGGTGAAGAGACCTCTAAGTTTTTCTGTCAAATTATTGATGAAAAACGATAGATCTGAGACCAAGTTTTCATTTCCTTTTCATTTTCGAATTTATTTCGATCTTAACTTACTTTTTGCGGTCGATGAAGTCTTTACATTCGTAAATATCGATTTATCAAAGTCGCCAATCTTCATTATTTCAAATCTGTAGAAAATGATCATTTGGATCATTTTTCTATACTTTGGGATCGTGAGAGATTACCTTTGGTTAATCGACGCTATTTTATGATTAAGACGAGACCCCACTCCCTTTGATCTTTTTTCGTTTCACTAATTACTAACTTCCAACTTTAATCACTGTTAATATTCTTCATTGTTTTATATTCCCGCACATATTTTTCTGTTTATATTTTCTATTGATATTACCCTGTCCATTATCTTGCTCATATTATCATCACTATTCATACTCCATACTGTCATATTATACATACTGTCACCCAACCCTCGACTTATACATTCTTTAAAACATCTAATAAATATCGAAACCATAAAACAATAAATTGGTGGACTGTTGATTACATTTCCTGTATATTATTCGAATTCACTTCCTATCTTTCCCACATCTTTTCACAACTTCTTTTCAAAACTTTTTTCTCCTAAAACCTTGGTCTCGTACCGAGTGCATTTTCAAACTCTTTTCACAATAAAACTTGAATGGTTGTGGAGTGGTTAGGCGTAGGCCTTCTCCTATCCTGAGTGCTTGACATTACCTTTAGGGTTAACTGTCGCAAAGCACTTACCATTCAAGATCAAAAACATCTTTAATAAGATAATGAAGTTCTCTTTGTATTGAATTAAAGAGAGAGGATTGAGTGTAGACTTCTTTCTCTCCGAGTGTCAGGATACTCACTGTATAGTGTGTGGTCTCGATACTCGTCTTTCAATATGAAGACAACTTGTATTTGTCACACCTTTTCATAACAAAACTTTGAGATAAAGAATTGGGTACTACCCGAGGACCTATTTCACCCCTAAAAACAAATTCCACAAATCAAATGTGACATCTTGCCTCGTATGGCAAAAACTAATCTTTCAAAAAGGATATGTTACGTCCGTTCTACCGCAAACAGGTAACGCCTAAGTCTCCAACGAGCGAGCAACAATACACCTAAACTGCTAGAATGTGCACGATAACATTGTCTACCAGAACTTTCCAGCAAACCGTAGGCCGAACTACGACTGCTCTGATTTCTCATACCAGATGAGAATACGTAGGCATAGGATTACGATGATCCTAGCGAGCACTCTTCTTTATTTTCCACCCTTCCCCCAAGAAAGACGTGCTACGTCCGTTCTACCGCAAACAGGTAACGCCTAAGTCTCCAATAAGTGAGCAGCAATACACCTAAACTGCTAGAATGCATATCTTAGCATCGTCTACCAGAACTTCCCAGCAAACTGTAGGCCGAACTACGGCTTCTCTGATTCTTTACTTCTCTTTAGTAAAGATACGTAGGCACAAGGGCCACAATCCTTGCCGAGCACACTCTTCCCATCTATATCCGTAGTCTCCCGAACTACGTCGACTCTGACTTTCTCATATATGTTGAGAATACATAGGCCTAGAACCGCGAAGTCTTATCGAGTCTCTTTTCTTCCTCCATTACCTCTCTTTTCCCTGTTTCTAACCCTTCTCTTTATCCCGTGGAACACTCATAGAAAGCAATATATTTTATCAAATATCATCACACGTAGACAAACAAATAGTTCCCATCGAGTACGATGGATACGAGGGGTGCTAATACCTTCCCTTTGCATAACCGGCTTCCGAACCCGTTCTTGGTTGCGAGACCAACTTATCTGTTTCTTTCTTAAGATTTTCTCAATATTTTCCTTTCCCCTCATGGGATAAATAAAGTTTGGCGGTGACTCTTCTGTCTTTCATTCTCGCCTCCCCGTTGTTGCATTTTTTAGAGTAGTGACAATGACCTCCACGGGCTCTTGATGAGGCTGAATAACTTTATCCTCGTGCTCTAGCAACCTTGCTAGTTCCTCAGGTAGATCACATTCTTCCTCACACTCTTCCTCCGCTTGGTTCATGGGGGTCTCAAAGTCAGGAGGGATTGTAACATTATCAAGTTCAACGGGCTCATTGATTATTCTGCATGATTTTAATGTTGATTTTAGAAAAAAAAATGAAAAGTAAATGCAAGAAAATAAAATGCTTTTTGTGTCTTTGAAAAGCTTGTCGTTTTCTTAAAAACGAAAACAAAAAGAAAGAATGAAAAAAAATGCTTTTTATTAATGATGATAATGATTTGAAATAAAGGGGCCCTACAAATGATCCTTAAGCCTTGGGCAGAGCAAAATGATTTTGAGAAAACAAAAATAAATTACTCTGACAATGAAAAAACTTTAGGTAGGTCAATCGATTCCCAGTTATTCAAATCAGCGGTGATGTGGTACACTAGGTATGGTGTTGTTGAATCAGCTGCATTGTCTTCTACAATGTCCACCTCTTTGTCGTGGATGAATCCTGCACTGTGGAACACTTCTTGGAAAATCTTCATTTTTGCTCCAGATGAACTCTGGGCACCTTCCTTCATCTGAGACTCATATCCCAACCCAAAGCGGTTATTCTTCTCAGGAATGTGAATCACTTGACCCCAACCTCCAGGTCTCCCCTTCTCGAGCATTGCCTTTGCACCTTTTAAAGAAGAAAATGATGGATCTGCCGCCATATCATGTTCTTTTACTTCCCAAAATTTAGAGTTTGTGATTTCCAAGGCTTGAAAAGAAGTTTAAAATGTGCCTTCATCCACTTCAACATATCTAAATGACGAAACGTGACTGATCAACAAATCCTCTTTGATAGACACTATGATTATCTTTCCATTCACCACAAATTTCATTTTTTGGTGAAGTGTGGACGTTCCTGCGCCAACAGCATGGATCCATGGCCTTTCCAACAAAAAAATTTATGCTGGGTTAATATCTATGATCTGGAAAGTTATCTTGAAAATATGTGGGCCTACTAGTATGGGCAGGTCCACTTCTCTGATCACAACCCTGCGAGATCCATCAAAAGCCTTTACGATCATTATATTGGGCTTCATCACCGTCTCGGTATAAGAGAGTTTGGCCAAAATGGATTTTGGCATGACGTTTAGTGATGACCCTGTATCCACCAGCACTCGGGCTAAGACATAATCCAAACATTTCACAAAGATACGCAAAGCTCAATTATGATTTCTTCCTTCCACGGGAAGCTCTCCATCATGAAAGCTCAAAGTATGGCAGGCAGTAATGTTAGATACAATTCCATTGAATTAATCTACGGTGATCCCTTGTGTTTCATGCGCCTGCATGAGTACTTTCAGCAAGGCCTTCCTATGAGCTTCTGAATGGAACAATAATGAGAGCACATAAATTCTCGAAGGGGTTTGGTGAAGTTAATCTACCACTTTATAATCACTTCTTTTAATCAATCTTAAAAATTCTCCCGCTTCTTGCGGTGATATTATCTCATCAACAATCTCCAGCTTTTTGTGGGATTGTGGAATTTTAGTAATCTTTTCTCTTACAATCTCTTCAATAGCTTTTGGAGGTGACGTAGGCCCAAAGACACGACCACTACGTGTCATCCTGCTTGTTTCAAAAATATTGGATATGTCTGGTCTAGAAATCTTTTCAAACCGGTCCCCTAAGGACACCTGTTGATCATTTATGAAAACCGCAACATTGTAGCGCCATGGCACTGCATTGTTGTTATAATAAGGGAGATGAACAAATTGAATCATTTTTTTTGGACACACGTATTCTCTTCTGGTTGGAACACTTGGTGTATTATGATACTCAATTTCCCATGTAGGTGGTATTTCAAAAAGAGGTTCGATCACCGCTATATCCTTATCAATTTTTGTGCGACTGACTTGAAGTATCCCTTGATCCATTAATTACTGTACAACTTTGTTAACTACAAAACATCCTTTTTCAAGAACAGAGCATTCATCACATTTTTCATGCTTCTTTGAAATTAAACCAGACTCCACCAAACGAGCATGGAGCTCTTTCAGCGGGGTTTTCAATTCTTTGACATCTCTGACGACCTGTTCGTCAGACGCTTCCTTGATAGCATGGGTTACATGTCCATTGTGAGTGGGAAGAGGGTTAGTAGAAATGTTTGGACCCTTATCTTTAGAAGACATGGTCTTGCAATTAATGAGCTCTTGAACCCTCACCTTTAGAGCAAAACATCCATCCAAATCATGCCCTGCGACACCTTGATGGTATTCGCAATGTAAGTCTAGATTGAACCAATGGGGAGGCTTTCCGATGAAAGGAGGCAACAACCTAGTAGTCACTAACCCCTTGTATACCAGATACATATATAACTCTTTATACGTCATAGGGATAGGTTCAAAATTTGGGCTTCTCCTGGCATGGTTTTGATTTGCAGAAGCAGCAGAAAGAGCATGTGGTCTTTGTTGCGGCTGATTATGTACCGGAGGAGCTGGTGGACGTGGAGGATCCATTTCCGGTGGATATCCTGTCATGAATGGTTGAGGATATAATGGATAACTGATAGGAGGTGGTGGCGGTGGATAAGCTGGCATTACAGACGCCACATAAGGTTGTTGAAAGTATGGTACTGAAGCAGAGTGTTGTTGGTAGGCAGTAGGCTGTGAAGGTCTTCTTCTTGATTGGCTTCCCCTCTGACCACTAGATACAGCATTGGTCTCTCCCTCTTGTCTTTTTTGGAAACCTCCTTGGTTCTTTCTCACATAATTGGAAGTAGTAGCAGCAGACGCGATTTTACCATTTTTTTAAACCATGCTCAATTCGGGCTCCTATGGCCACTAGCTCCGAGAATCCCAATGAGGTACTTCCTACCATCTTCTCATAATAGGCAGGTGGTACAGTGTCTATGAATAGCTCAGTAAGCTCTTTCTCAGCTAATGGGGCTTCAACCTGAGAAGCTAATTCCCTTCATCTATGTGTGTATTCTTTGAATGATTCTTTGTCTTTCTGCGACATGTTCTGTAACCGCCTCCTATCAGGCGCCATATCCATGTCGTATCGATAATGTTTGATAAAGGCGTCAGATAGATCTTGGAAATTTTTGTTTTTCCCTCGATCGAGACTTAAATACCATTTGGATGGTGCTCCGCTCAAGCTATGTTGAAAACAATGTATCATCAGCTTCTCATCATCCACATGAGCAGCCATTCTATGATAGTACATGATAAGGTGGCTTTTTGGACAACTATGCCCCTTATACTTATCAAATTCTGGTGTTTTAAACTTGGTTGGGATAACCAAACCAGGGACCAAGCACATCTCTTTAGCAGCGGTCCCAAAAATATCATCACCTTCCACTGCTTGGAGTCGCTTCATGAGGCTCTGATGATTTTCTTTTACTTCCTAAGGTCCTTGTCTCTTGCATCATCACCTATAGTGACTGACCCAGGAGCATGATAGATCTGATTGTAGTCCTTATATTATGTAGCAATCCCAGTTGGAACGACCGTATGTCGAACGGTATGCACAACAGTTTGTGGAGTAGTATGCATGACAGGTCGTGTTTCAATATACAATGGAGCAGGGATCGTTTGTGGCACAGATTTCCCCATTGCTTTAAATTGTGGCACAAAATCACGATGTAGACAAAATGGGGGCCACATAGAAGGTACATACGTCATAGGTTGAGTTCCTCAGGAAGATCCTATGATCTCTAAAACAACAACAATTTGGGGAGGCTCACTCCTGGCAGTCAAGGTTTGGATCATTTCCATGAGTTGATTCAAATTCCCTCGAAGATCTTTGATTTCAGATCTGAGTCTTATGTTTTCTTCTTCTATTTCAGACATCCTTTGGTGAGCACGGTCTCTGGTGTTATATCTGTGTTGAGGACTCAGGATGGAAATTGGAACGAGAGACACAGAATGAGAAACGAGTTGAAAACACATGGCATGCATATGTGGTGCGTATGCAAGATGAAATGCAATGCAAGGAATGCATCCTTTGGCGTTTCGAGGAATCGTTCGAATTATTTGTTAGTTTATACATAAATATCAAGGAACAAACAAATATAAAGCAAACGAAACCGTATTCATTCATTAAAATTTAGCAATCAAATGGTACAAAAGTCATTCAAAATCAATTACAATCCATAATGCTAAAAAAATAGGAAAGAGTACAGAAATGAAAAATCCGAATTTTGGCCTACGAGCCTCACGCTCCTTTAATTCTTCCTTAAACCTCTTCAGCATGTCCTTACAAAGACAGAGGAAATCACAAATGGCAGGAGGAGTGGAGTCATCCATTGCTTCAAAAGCATCTTTATACTTCTACACCAAGTCTTGGGCTAACCAGTTGCAAAATTATGCCAACCTATTAAGCTTATTACAATACATATCTTGATCAGCTATCAAAATATGTATAGATCGCTCATATCCGTCAAAATCTGAAAGCACGTTTATCCTTTAAGCAGCCCAAATATCCTTATCTGCAAGGATAACCTCTATCTAGTTCTTTTGATCTTCGGTAAGATTTCTAATCTCATTCAGCTCCTTACATAACCTGTCCCAATCTACTGGCTCAACCCTAGAGACTCTCATGGCATCCTCTTTAAGTCTAGGTTGCTTTGCTTCAGAAGCCCTTGAGTGACGTCAAGCAGTGTTTAGCTTTTGTATTTCCGCTCCCATTTCTTTTCTGATTGCCTTGTTCTTATGGGTAGCCAAAAGCCAATGGTTTTCATGCTCAACGCATTTCCTTCGGGCTTTATCCAACTCTTCCTTGAGCCCACTCACCTTGCTATCAGATTGAAGACACACCTTAACCTTCTTCCTTTTGTATTCTTCTTCACCAGCCTTCTTCTCTACTGCCTCTAGCTGAGTATTCTTACGTTGAAGATCCCATTTCATGTCATTCTTCTCCTTAGTGACACTCTGAAGCTTCAGCTCAAGTTGTTCATTTTCCTTCATCAACTTTGCTATGGTAGCTTTGAGACCCTCAGCTTCCTCAATTGGGATGTGAGTAGGCTTTGGTTCAGGTAAAGGTTCAGATGCCTTGACCTGAAAAGGAATTTTAATCTCTTTTGATCTCTCTTTGGCCCACACAAAGTAGGGCTCCTTGGTAATATTGTTCCTTCTACCCAACTCACTCTTCCCTTTCTTTTTAATACTTCTCCAGGCTCTCACAATTTTCTTGAACAATTCTGTGTTCTCAGTTCCCAAGTCATGTATCATGAAGGCTTCCAAATTCTTCTCTTCGGGAGGAGCCACCATTGGATACCCAAGTTGCCTTACAGATAACATAGGATTGGAGTTAATACAACCTCGTGTTCCAATGAGCGGGATATTGGGGAACTCACCACAACTGGAAATAACTTCATCATAATCTAGGGAATATCAGGAAAGATCAACAAATCTTAGGGACACCATTCTTTGAGCCCAACTATCACTAGCTTGATCAACAAATGGCCCCTTTATCGGTAAATGCATATTTAGCCACTGATACAAGAGAGGTGTACAACAAATGATCAATCCTTCTTTCTTTTCACTCCTCCAACTCAGAAAATAAAAGACTTATGCCAGAATAGTCGGTACAGGATTCTTATTCAGGAAGATATGAATGGCATTCACATCCATAAAATCTTCTATGTTGGGAAACAAAATAATCCCATAGATAGCCAAAGCTACAACAGCGTAACAAGCGTCCCAACTCTGAGCCTCTATAAGGGTGTCAAACTTCTCTATAAGAAACTTGAGAGGAAGCCCCTTAACACCCCCTTTAGTTTCCAATTATCAATGATATTTTTCTTGGACATATGGAGAGCATCATCAATAACCTTATCATCCACAGATAGATCCACACCCATGAATGGTAACTTGTTCTTCATAGGGATACCCACCAGTTTTTCGTACTCCTCAAGTGTTGGTGCTAATTGGAAGTCTTGAAATGTGAAGCATCTCAAAGAAGAGTCATAAAACTGGGCCAAAGTAACGAGCGGTTTTTGATCTACCTCTTGGATTAAGATATGAATCAGCTTGCCAAAATCCTTCCCAAAGTTGATTCTGAAAACAGCAGGGATACGTGAAACCAAACCACGTAAGTCTTCCAATTTAGGTCTCCTGAAACTGTAAGGATAAGTGCTTCTAGTTTTTGTTCCCATAATTTCTGAGTATCTACAACTTAATTCTTAGATTCCCTGAAAACCAAAGAAATGTGAATTTTCTGATATGAGCATGAAATGCAGATGTAAGGTTAAGGGCCACAAGCACAATTCTGAAGCCAGGAAGATATATCTGATTAAAGTAACCCCATAGGTAGGATTTTAAAGGGTAGGTTCCTAGAGTCATGCATTTCTTTCAAATACATTATGACCATGGCAAAGGGATACCACAATAATAATATATTTGAAAGGATCTCCTCTAGGTGAGTTTTTCGCGTCGTCCCACGAGAAAGGTTCCTCGTGAATCTCTACTACACAACCATCGAGTCCAAGGTTTCTAAAGGTATCTCAGAGTCATAAATCAAGGTTGAAAATATCATTGTCAGAATAACGATACATTCAAGGGATCTCATCTGATTGGGGCTTTCGTGTTAACACTAACAACCACCATGGAAGTAAAGGTTAAAAGGTCCTTAGAGTTATCAATTCAGGCTCAAAAACATTATTACCATGGTGAAGGCTCACCACAATAATAACATTCTCGAGGGAATCAACTCTAAGTGGGGCTTTCGTATCCTCCCAACGAGAAAGGCTCCTCGAGGGATTCCACTAGACAAACACCATTCTAAATCCTAAGTTTTTCTCAGACTCGGGTATAGAGCCATCTCACAAAGTGCCCATAATCAGAGAAATCCAATAATCACAAGATTTCAAGATAGGATATATATAAAAACAAACAAATAAATAAATAACCAAGCAAGCAAATAACAGCATAGGAAGAAAACAAACCAGCGAAGACTAACACTAACGAATCGAGTCAAGTTAGGCTTTAATCTCTCTTGCATAGGGCAATGCGTGTTCCCCAGCAGAGTCGCCAACTGTCATACCTTGAAAATCACGATCCTTCGCGAATGGTCGCAGAAAACAGAGTCGCCATCAAAATTTATTCATTCTAAGATGGAATAGGGAAATATCGAGAAAACCTTTAGGGAAAAAAGAACATGGTCATCACAACCAAGTCCTAGGTTCGAGATTCGGTTACGTGAGGGGAAGGTATTAACACCCGTCACATCCGTTGTACTCAACGGGAACTTCTTAATTCGATTTGTGAGAAATGTTAGGTCAGATTGTTTGTTTTCTTCTAAGAAAATAAAGTGACAAGGTAAGGTAAAAGGGTTTAGATTGCTATGGAGAAAACGGGTGATTTTAGATTAGGGTGCTTAGTTCGTGGGACTACAGTAGAAAAGAGAGGAGGTTGCTCTCTAGGATCTCGCAATCCTATGCCTATGTATTCTCATTAACAAATGAGAAATCAGAGCGTCCGTAGTTCGGACTACAGATATTGGTTTTATTTTATCGAAAGACACTTAGTCGCATTCGACAAAAAATATTGCTTACCCAAACAGGTGAGGAGAGGACGCTTGCATCACTTTAATGGCTTTCTATATATCAACATTCATGGGAAACACGCCACTTATCTCGACTCAAATAGGTTATGGACGAAGCAATGTTTTGCGTCGTTCTCAAGACACCATATCTCATGTTTATGAAAAAGGTTTGACGGTTCACACGGCGGCAAGAAGTTGAATTAATGTCTTGATGTATTTTAATTGGATGACAATTACTTGAAGCTTAAGAAAGGCTCCTCGGACCTAAGTAATCGGGAGAGTGGGTCAAAGACTTGACTATCTCTCTTTTCCATCTCGAAAAGAGATTATGTTTAAGAAGTGTTTTGAATGATAAGATGGTTAAAGCATTTTAAATTGGACGAAAGATTACTTGAAGCTTAAGAAAGGCTCCTCGGGCCCAAGTAATCGGGAGAGTAAGTCAAAGACTTGACTATCTCTTTTTCATCTTATATTATGAAAGAGTTTTTATATAGTTAAATTATTTTATGAATGACGATTACTCGGAGGTTAAGAAAGGCTCCTCGGAACCAAGTAATCAGGAGAGTGAGTCAAAGACTTGACTCCCTCTCTTTTTCATCTTATATTATAAAGAGTTTTGATATTGATCTTTTAAAAAAGACAATTGTTCGAACTTAAGAAAGGTTCCTCGAGACTAAACAATTGAGGAGAGAAATCGAAGATTCCATTCCAACTCCCTTTTCATATTTTATTGAAATATAGTTTAAGTATAATTAAGTTAATTGATTTGACTTTGATAAAATGCTCGATGTTAATCGAGATTTGAGTTTACGCATGAAAAAAAACTAATAGTTTTAACTAAATGGTAAGGAGGTCCTAATGGGATGAGGTAAGTTCGACGGCAAGGCAAAGGCGCTTGACTTATGAGTTAGGGTATGGTTTGTATTTTAGGGTTTCGGTTTGAATCATCATACAAGACAAAATATAAACAAGTAAAAGCAAGCAAAGGACCTGAATTTTAATCGTGTATACTAGCAAAGTGGACTAGTATTCTAAACTACCGACTAGAGGTAATTGATCGAGTAGGTCTCACTGTAATAAAGCCCAGGAGTAAGCTATGAATGTCGTGTCTAGTGACCAAAAGGTTGACGACGGTGCTTAAAAGAAACCGGCTTACAAGGGTGAAAAATGGCTCGATGTTGAATAGAGAACTTATTTTATATATATATATATATATATATATATATATATATATATATATATATATATATATATATATATATATATATATATATATATATATATATATATATATATATATACTCTTTTAAAAAAATTATATATATATATATATATATATATATATATATATATATATATATATATATATATATATATATATATATATATATATATAATTTTTTTAAAAGAGTATATATATATATATATATATATATATATATATATATATATATATATATATATATATATATATATATATATATATATATATATATATATATATATATATATATATATATATATATATATATATATATATATATATATATATATATATATATATATATATATATATATATATATATATATATATATATATATATATATATATATATATATATATATATATATATATATATATATATATATATATATATATATATATATATATATATATATATATATATATATATATATATATATATATATATAATGAGAAACTAATGTCAATATAGCTTTATCACAACATGATCACAAAATATGAGTAAAGATATATACAAACTAAACGGATAGAGATCCGACGCTAAATCGTGAAAATTATGCACAACAACTATTAATTAAAATATGGATACTTAAAAAAATTTAATTAGGGTTTTAATTAGTTAAGATTAAATAATTACATTTAACTAAAATAAGAATAATATAAATTTCAAACTATATATATATATATATATATATATATATATATATATATATATATATATATATATATATATATATATATATATATATATATATATATATATATATATATATATATATATATATATATATATATATATATATATATATATATATATATATATATATATAATGCACAAAATTTTAAAATGAAAGAAAAAAGAAAAAAAAACAAGTAAATAAAAAAACAAAAGATGGGCTTGAAATGTGAAAAGAGAATGGAGGGTGTGAGCAACAAAATGCAGGCCCATGAAGGAACAGGCCCAGGGCACTTGAGGGAAGTCCACTGGACTCTCAGTCAACCTCCTTGACTCCAGGAGGCACTAAACAAATCAGATTCGTAGATCTAATCTAGTCTAAAGACCAACATGTGAGATATGCGTGGCAAGACAGTAACATCATGGAAGGCTGCACATGGTATTAGGAATAACAAGGTTCTCTCCTATGACAAGTATCCACGGTGGGACACTTGTCTCTACCCCCACCGACCAACACACTAACTTAATGAGAAGGCAAGGTCATCTGATAGCAAAAAACAAAAAAAACACATACAGCCTCTCTCATCATCTCAGTCTCTCTCTTTCTATTCTCATTTAACTTCACCTCTCTCTCTCTCTCAAGAGATGAGTCGTCGGAAGAAAAAAAGAGCTCGTCGGAGAAGACGAGTTACGACCGAAACCACTGTCTTCTCCGGCAAAGGTGTGTTATCTCATCGAATCAAACAAATAAACCCCACCTAAAATCATGCCCTGAACCCGATTCTTCCACTAATTTCATCAAAAAACTAACCAAAAAGTCGGATCGAGATGTTCCTCTTCTTAAACCCTAACCCCAGAACTTCATAGAATCATGGCGAAATGCAAACAAAAGGTATAAAATGGCCAGATTAACTAGGATTCTCAGAGAAAGAAGATTAAAGTGTGGTGAATCACCCTTGAAGACTTAACACAGGTACGAGCTTCTCTTTCGTTTATTCTTGCTCCCCTTTTTGCAACCGCCGTTTAGGGTTTTTTTTTGTGTAGAAGAAAACTTGAAATCCCCCCCCCCCCTTTTGAGAACTGAAGCAACATATATATATACCCTAAACATTAGGGTTAGCAAACATCCTTGTTACAAATTCTAAAAAACTTCTCTGCTATGGTTGTTTTTGTCTGTTATAATTTTTTTCTTTTTCCGTTTTGGTGTTAAACATGTTGTACCGTGAATTTCCTAACATTTCCTTGCTTTACCATTTTTGTTAATATGAATGTGTGGTCCCAAATCCTTTCTTTCTTTCTATTCTGAAACTTACTTGAGGCAGTAATAACTAATGATATTACTTGTTGCTACTTGTCGCAACTGCGAAAAAGGGCCGGCAAACAGACATAGGAGTCGCCATCAAACATTATTTATCCCAAAGAGAGGGAAAGGAAATAATCTAAGAAAACCTAAGAGAAAGGGAAAGACAAGGTCATCGTAACCAAATCTAGGGTTCGGGAGTCGGTTACACAAGGGGAAGGTATGAGCGCTCCTCACGTCCGTTGTACTCAATGGGATCCACACTTGTTGTCTACTCTATGGATGAAAAACTATCTAATGGTTGTTGCTAAACGGGAGGTGAAAAGAAAGAACATACTCGATAAGACATTGCCGCCCTATGCCTACGTATTCCTTCGTGCAATGGGAAAGTCAGAGTCAACGTAGTTCGGGAAACTACGGGTGATAGGGGGAAGGTTGCTCTCCAAGACATCATCGTCTTGTGCCTACGTATCCTCATCTAGTATGAGAAATCAGAGAAAACATAGTTTAGGAAAACTAGACCACTGGTTAGTTCAAGAGTTTTATGAGCAATGTTACATATCTATTCTAGCAGTTAGGGATGATGCCTGTTTGCGGTAGAACAGAAACATAACACACTGTTTATGAAAATTAGGTTTGTAAACAATCCCGAAGGATGAAAAGGTTTTAATTTTGTTTGTGTTTTTTAAAGAGAAGAAGTGAATTAAGTTAGTTTGTAACTCATGTTGCACTAAAGACTATGACATAAGAGAGAATACGTCGCATATCGCCCAAAGGGCATACGCTAAACACTCTAGAAAATGTTAGAGGAGGCCCCCCACTTATCATTTCTCATGTACTTAAGGCTCGTAGCGTACAACACTTGTTATCCTTTACTAAGTGTCTTAAGGAGTTTTGAGATGAGAAGAGAAGACACAAGGACTCTAAAGGGAACTGATAAACCCTAATGTTGTCATGCAATGATGGTCCTAAAGTTGATATAGAAAAGGGAACTACCTAATGTTATCATGCAAAGGATTGAAAGCCTAATGTCTCTCCTACTCCCATCTTAAATAGAGGGACTAGGAGTCCTAAGGGATCATGGGAAGAAGCACAAGTAAACACCACACATAATCAATCACAGATGAAAATGAAATGAAAGACTTAAACAAGTCTATGCAAGATGAAAAGAGATATGAAATGCAAGCACAAATGCAAACATGAAACAATGCAACAAGACAAACACAAGTCACAAAGATAGAAGACTTAAACAAGTCAAGATAGATGAGATGAAATGGGAGAAGCAAGCTCCTACAACCAAATTCCATCAATCATCACCAAAAGAAAAGTGCATAATCAAAGAAGTGAGGGAGGAAATAGAGTGGGGCAGCCACCACCTCATGAGCATCTCAACCAAACACTTACACATGATCAAGTAAATAAAGGCACACAAACACTACAAAAGAAGTACCAATGTTCATGGCAAACTTCAAAGTGAAAACAACATCACCAAAGCATCATGAACAAGTCTACAACCATCAAGGTCATAAGTCAAACTCAAATTGTATACCTCATATTCAAAGTCAAAACATCAAGCAAGTACAAGCATGATCAAGTCACATTGAAGAACCAAAGTTCAAACAACTATCTCACACTTCAAACAAGTGGAAAGACATGATCCAAAGAAACTTGTGGCACAAGTTACACATACAATTAACCTCTAAACATACAAGGCAACACCTCAAGCATGTTAACAAAATCTAACAAGGCTTAAGAGGTGCTCAAGGGATCACACACAATCATATCCCAAAACTAGGTCAAGGATAGTATGCACACACATTATTAAAATGACTTTGAATTTTAGATATCCATCAAAAATAGAAACAAACTCAAATAAAATCCAAATAAAATACCCAAATCAACTCAAAGCACCACCAATTAGGTCAATTAAGACAAGGTGTTCCACTTATCGAGTATTCATCGAGGGTCCATAAAAAGCCAATGAGAAACAAATGAAAAATGATCATCAAGACCTCAAACTAGCCCTCAAATATACCTCAATCAATCACCTAAGTGTGAGAGGAAATTTGATCCTAGGGGGTATTTAAATGGGGGTCAATGGTCAAGTTCAAAAAAAGGTATAAACCATAAAACCACTTCAATCATTAAATCATTTAAAAGTATTAAAAATAATTGAAAAATAAAATAAAAATATTGAAAATAATCTCAACATATTAAAATAATAGAAACCTATTTTTTGGAATTTTTATAATAGTCAAAACTATTTTAAAACAATTTAAATTGAAATTATAAATAAAAGAAAATAAAAACAAAACAAAACATGGAAAAGGGGTGCATTAGCAAAAGGGTTTTGAACAGAAATCACTTGAAATGCGCGCATGGGCCAAATATATGGGGGTGTGGAAATCAATTTGACAAGGCCCAACACCACTCAGCCAGAATGAGCAAAACGCTTCGTTTCATTAAACGAGCTGGCTGCCATGTGAGATTCAACGCAAGCCACATACAATGGCCAATGCCAAATCACCCCAGCCACATCAGCTCAAGCCTGAGATGTCGGAGCCCTAGCTCCGGTCGTCTTCTCAGGCGAGCTTCACTAGAGCTAATCCAGAATCATGATAAAAATCTCAGCTCTTGGCATGGTTTCAAAGCATTTTCCACGTAGAGTTCAAATATAGTGTTAGTTTTTGAAAATGGTCCTTGGAACTTAGTGAAATCAAGCCACGAAAATGATCCAAACATGGCCTACATGAAGTAGGGCTTCAGATGCACCAGATATGAACCCTAATGAGTGCCTAGAATGAAGGTTCTAGAGATGGAAATTTTACCTAACTGAGCTGCTCCGTTGGCCCTTCAATCCTTATGCAAGCTTCAACCTCAAGCCTATAACCTTCTCCTTAAGCTTTAGTGATGATGAAATGAGCAATAGCTTGAAGAAAAACCCAGTGAAAACTTCAATTCGAAGAGAGAGAATTTTCTAAATTTTTGAGATGAAAACCAACCTTTCACGCAGAAAATCACCTTCTCAGTCATCTAGGGTTTATCTCCATCTTATATATGAGGGCTTAATGCATCCCATGCAGGCCCATGTTGCATGAATTGTTTGATTTCACAATTTGGCCAAAAATAACAAAAATGGAGCACACACGGCTTGGCATGATATTCACTCTTCTTGGGTCAACAAATGGTACAATTAGGTGTGTGAAAATGAATCAAGGATGTTTGAGAAGTTGGATACCATTTTACACCAAGTTTGGACAAATGCTTCTTATGGTATGATATTTGAAAAAGTGGCTTAAAAAATGGTTCTATGTTGGCTCACTTTAGGTAAAGAGTATCATGGTCATGTAATGATATTAGAATGGTGCCAAAAGTTCAAAGATAACTTCATTTGATGACTTGAAATGCAAGGAATTCAAACCATGTCCAAAAATCCACTTTTATGCTCATTATGGTTCAAATGATCACATAAATCACCAAATGCCATGAATTTTGAGTTTAAGATGATGTTAAGGCAATGTTACACAACTTTCATGTGACACAAGAGGTCTTGAAGTTCATGAAATTGGTCATTGAGATGAAAGACCTAAAACTAGGTTTCCAAAAATACCCTTGACTTGTGAAGGCTATAATTTGAGCTCCGAACATGAGAATGAATACTTCTAGCACTTTTTGGAAATCTAAGACACTGAGGAACAACTTTCATGTTCATTGGAAAGTGAGAAAGAGCTTGGTTCCATGTGAAAAATTTCTTGGAAGTGAGTTGACTTTGAGCACGTCTAAAATCTCTTCATCTGATGCCACCAACCTGTTGACACCATAACTTGAGATGTACAAACCCAATGGATGAGTTCTTGTACTCAAAAGAAAGCTTGAAGGATGATGAAAAAGTCTCATGTTTGTTGGAAAATGATATTGGACTTTCATCATAATGAAATTCATCCTTGAAATTAGGTACCAAAAGAGGGGATTTTACACTGAAATCAAATGAAACCCTAATTTAGTAACTTCTTGAACTCTTGAGTATTCTTGACTTGATATCACCATGACATCAGAGACATCCTAGAATGACTTCTCACGGCTTCCATGATCAAGAACCAAGTCTTGAGCCATCTCAAGTTCACAGTTGACTTTGGTTGACCAGATGAAACCCTAACACCATATCCTTTGACTGAGGCTCTTGCAAATGACTTGGGTAATCATACAAATTCCATAGAAAACCCTCAAGATGTCTATTGAACCCTTGAATCATGTCTTATCCAAATAGGTAACCCTATGAACCTCTTATGATCTTCAAGATAGGAGGTGACACCCATACACAAACTCTCTCCCCTCAAGGAGCTTTGAGACCCAACTCTGATGATAACGAACCCTTGTTGACTTGAAAAAGAAACTTCTCTCTTGAATGGAAAATACAACCTCTTGATCCCCTGTCTAGAAACCAATGCTATGCAAATGCAAATGCTAAAATGCTATGAAACATAAGCCAAGTTAGAACGAAAAAGGTTGGTCCAATTTTGGGGTGCAACACTACTCAAAACTTTTTATGCCGAAAATTAGATGCGTATCTTGAATTTGGTATTTGTTTGAATTGAGGTCTTTGGTTTTGGATTACAAATTGTTCTAGACAACATGAATTAGGATTTGTAGCATGACTTCAAAAATTGGCGAATTAAAGTGAACTGTAATTGGAATGAAGTGTGACATGTATGCATTTGTGGAGTTAAACTTGAATGGTATGAATTTCTTTGTGACCTAATTATGAACCTGTCATGAGGTTTTACTAAATTTTGGTAGGGCGTGCTTCTGAGTCTGAAAATTTGTTGTGTGACATGAATTGAACTTGTCTTTTTCTTTGATTTGAAATTGTTTGAACCATTGGACCTAATCATGAATTGAAGTTGTAGCATGATTTGAATTTTGGCTTATTATAACATTGACATGTATTGGTTTTCCTTTGCACCCTGAATCTGAACTTGGCCTTTCATTGATGTAAACCAAGACCTTTGCATGATAGTGAATTGGATAGAAGATGATGATGATTTTTTTGTAAGTATCACAACTTGAGTGAATTCGAACGAAATGATATTGAATAACGTTTGAACTGTTTGTCTCTGGCATAATTGTGTAGGAAATTAACAGCTTTGGCAGGAGCAGTAGAGCTGTGATTAATGGTGGGAGATGCGCGTTGAGGCTTGCAAAGTTAGTCGACATGTTCCAAGACTGGTGCCATACAATCAAATGCTGGCCTACAAATCTCAATGATACCACATCAAATGGCTTGCAATACTCGACCATAGGTGAGAGTATTTATTCCAATTTTCCTTGGTTTCTCCAAGTTAAAACAACCTGTAGTTAATATGGATGATAATGTTATGGTGTCTCAGGTTTGAATTGTTTGATGATTAGCCTATGTGGCAATCGTGTGCAGGAATACTAACTTGACCTGGACCTCAAAGAGTTGGAACTTCAAAAGAGATGTGGCTAGAAAAGGCAACAACACGGATGAATAGCTAATGGACTTGTGATAGATGCATTTAGTATTAAATTGTAAACAAAAATGCGTTCAAACTTTTGAACTTGTAATGAACTATGAACATAAGAATGTTAACGACTTATAACTTGATAGCCCTTAGGAGAAAAAACTTAGAGATTTTGACTCATAACTTGAACTTCTCTAACATCTATTAACAAGCAGGCTCGACACTCATGTCGGTAAGAAACATGTACTAACATGCAGGCACGACACTCGGTCGGTAAAAACATCTGCTAGCAAGCAGGCACGACACTCGGTCGATAAAAACATCTGCTATCCGAGCAGGCACGACACTCGGTCGGTAAAAACATCTGCTAACAAGCAGGCACAACACTCGGTCGATAAAAACATCTGCTAACAAGAAGGCACGACACTCGGTCGATAAAAGAATCAATCGATTCACAATCTGAGAGAGAACTCCACTGGGGAAAGAGGGACTTAAACAAGCACACTCTGTTAGGGAGAACAAGATAAGATGAACACAGCTATCAAAGATTATGCCGGGGTCTGGATACCACACAGGCTCATGCAATACACAGTTATCTACTAGAGATATATCTGGCAATAAGAGGTAACAACCTGGCTTATGCTCCGAATGTATATGTTTGAATATGGTGTAATGCTCCATACGAAATGGAAATGCTACGCGTTTGGGAGGATGCTATGCAAAATGAAAATGCAAAGGACCACCGCCGCAAAAAGGGTGCCGAAATAAATGGCAAGCAAACTCGTGTTGGGGAACGCCCTGAATGGCCTCCGGAATGAAACTCTCCTGGGGATAAAGTTAATCTGATGGAGACAGCTCCACTCTGCTGGGAAGAATTCCACTCTTTTGGGAATTAGGAATAAGATTAATTGGGGAACTATCCCAAAAACTCTCTCTGAAGAATACCAATAACCACTGGATTCTGCTGCAAAAAATGCCCTGAACAGCCTTCCAGAATAACACTCTTCTGGGGACAATCCCAATCTTCGGGAAATAAAATCCACTCTATTGGGGATAAAAATTCACTCTGTCGGGAATTTAGAAAAAACAAACATTGGGAAATCATCCCAAAATCTCGCTCTGAAGAAAGCCAATAACCATTGGATTCTGCTGCGAAGAACAACTTCACTAGGAAATACTCATCGAGGGAATCAACATCAACCTCTGCTTGGGGAAATGAGTCAACATCATAGACTCTATGGGGAAACAACACTGAACTTGTCCCACTGCTGGGGGAATAATCTTAAATTTATCTGTCGAGGATAGGTGTACACCACTGCCGGGGAACCTCCTTCCCAACCTTCTGAGGAGAACTGCACGCTATTGTTGGGGAGATATTTTGATCTGAACCTATTAGGGATAACCTCAGATCTCACATCTTCACCTTGTGGGGATAGAGACATATCTCTGCCGGGGAAACCCTTCTGAAACAATCCTTAACTGCAAGAGCCCTGCAAATGACAAACATACAACATGTCATGTATGAAATAAAGGTTATTTCGGTCATCGTCCATGACATCATTCAAATAAATCAATGTTTCAATTATAGTTAGCAAATCTCCAAAAGTTTATGTATGCAAAGTTTTATAACGTTAGGCGTTTTTTATCAAACAAAACAGTAAAAAAAGCAAAACAAGAATAGAAAGCTTTTTGTGGATAATATATACTCATTGATTGAAAAAAAGGTCTGTAAATAGGCAAATTACATCATATGCAACTCCTGAAATGAGAAAGTTGTGCAAAAAGTACAGAAATGTAAAAGATATATACAGAATGTCAGCAATGTGGTACAGACAACCACCATGTGTCGATTCGACTATGACTCGCATGATTTCGATGTTTCACCAATGCTTCGTCTTCTGAAGAGACTAACTTGTTAATCCTCGGGTCCTCCAAGAATCCATCATTCTCATGGGAGCGGAAGCATACCGCATTCGTTTGCTTTTAAATCCCTAACTTTTTCCTGAATCGCCCTTGCGGGTTTTCAATTCACCGAGATACCCATTTTTGCCAAAGTCGCATTTTCAGGTTTTCGACTTTGTGGGTTTATTCCTTTTCTTTTTATCCCTAACTTTTTCCCGAACCCATTATTTTTATGGTTCGCTGGGATTCCCCATTTTTTTCCTGGATATTTTTTCCTATCCAGCGGGTCTATTTTAAGCAAAATATTTTCTGAATGCGTCTGCATTCACAAGGGACGTAAAATCTTCACTGTCCATGGTTGAGAGTAATAACGCTCCTCCGGAGAAGACTTTCCTTACTACATATGAACCTTCATAGTTGGGAGTCCATTTGCCCCTGTGATCTTTTTGTGGAGGGAGGATCGACTTCAACACTAAGTCACCTTCCTGAAAGCTTCGAGGGCGCACCTTTTGATTGAATGCTTTCTTCATTCTGCTTTGATACAATCGGCCATGGGCGATAGCTGCCAATCTCTTCTCATCAATCAGACTAAGTTGATTCAACCTAGCCTTCACCCATTCCACCTCATCAAGCTTCACATCCACCAACACCCTTATGGAAGGAATCTCGACTTCTAATGGTAGGACAACTTCCATACCATACACTAGCGAGAAAGGAGTTTCCCCAATCGAAGTACGTACCGAAGTACGATATCCATGTAAATCAAAGGGCAACATCTCGTGCCAATCTTTGTAGGTTACAACCATCTTCTGCACAATCTTCTTGATATTCTTATTGGCTTCCTCAACAATAACATTCATCTTTGAACGACATGGAGAAGAGTTATTGTGTTCAATCTTGAAACTATGGCATAGTTCCTTCATCATCTTGTTGTTTAAATTCGAACCATTATCAGTAATGATTCGTTCTGGCACTCCATGACGACAGATGATGTCCTTCTTGATAAAATGAGCTACCACCTGTTTGGTCACGTTGGTGAAAGAAGCTGCTTCTACCCATTTGGTAAAATAATCTATTGCCACCAAGATAAAGCGATGCCCATTAGAATCAGTCGGCTCAATCTTACCAATCATATCAATGCCCCACATAGCAAAGGGCCAAGGAGATGCCAAGACATTCAAAGGACTCGGCGGCACATACACTTTATCAACATAAATCTAGCATTTATGGCACTTCCTGGCATACTTGAAACAATCAGATTCCATGGCCATCTCATTAATAGCCTGCTCTCAACAATTTCCTGGACATTGCATGTCCACCAGCATGGGTACCAAAACAGCCTTCGTGGACTTCTTCCATTAGCAAACCTGCTTCATTTTCATCCATACACCGCAACAACACCAAGTCGAAGTTTCTTCTATACAACACATCATCTTTGTTCAGGTAGAAGTTTCCAGACAACCTCCTCAAGGTCTTCTTAACCCGGCTCGACGCCCCGGCGGATACTCTTAATTTTTGAGGAAATTCTTGATATCAAAATACCAGGGCTTCCCATCTGATGCTTCTTCCAATGCGAATATGAATGCCGACCTATAGAGGGGCATGATAGTGATCATTGGAGCTTTATTCCAATAATTCACTTTGTACATCGACGATAAGGTTTCCAAAGCGTCTGCCATCTGATTCTCGGCCCTCGGCACATGATGAAACTCCACCCTATCAAAGAAAGGCAGCAATCTTCTGGCATAATTCATGTAAGGAACCAAGTTGGATTGACGGGTTTCCCACTCTCCTTTAATCTAGTTGACGACTAAAGCTGAGTCACCATATACATCAAGGTTCTTAATCCTCAAATCAATAGCTTCTTCAATGCCCATGACGCACGCTTCATACTCAACTTCGTTATTGGTGCAGGAAAACGTTAACCGGGATGTGAACGGTATGTGGGAACCGTGAGGCATTGTCATGATTACCCCGATTCCGTTGTCGTATGAATTGACAACACCATCGAAAATCATCTTCCATTAAGATCCTATCTCGGGACCTTCGTCTGGTAAAGGCTCGTCACAATTCTTCATTTTCAGAAACATGATGTCTTCGTCGGGAAATTCAAACTTCATCGTGTTGCACCGCAAATTTTGACCCCTTAGATCTTCATCATCATTTTAGGATCATATTCATTTGATTATCTAACTTTAACCTGTTTCAGAGTTTGTCTTTGTTAAGATACAGGTGAATTAGGGTTCCGTATAGCCGAGAATCGAGATTTCGAGAGTTTAATTAGTCAACATATTGGATTGATTCTCCATGAAATAGGTCTCCACATCGTCAAATATACTCCATTGGATCAAGTATGTATCCAATTTGAGGTTGTCACCCAAGGATCAAGAACAATGCAGTTCAGGATACCCGATTAGGGTTTTCGATCAGGAAAAGTCAACTGTAGTTTGACTTTTGATTTAAATGGTGCTCCAATGGTGGGATCATGGTCCATGAAGTTCATATGGCTTAGTAAAGTCTACTCAAGAAGTTTCAAAGCCTCAAAAGACCCGGAACATCAACAGTCGGCTCGGTAGTCATCGATCGATCGTTTGGTTGACCAAAAAGTCAACTCCTCAACCATAAGGAATTTGACCTTAAAGTATGAAGCAAAAATGTTCCTAGTAACATATTACACCTGTCCATGAAGTTTCATGATCATTGGATCAAAGATTGAGGAGTAATCGAGAAATCGAGGAATTAGGGTTTTGAAAGGGGCAAGACCATAACTCCCTAACCACACATCCAATTGAGTTGGTTCAAAGCTCATTGGAAAGGTCTTGACAAGTCCTACAAAAGTCTCACAGTGGTCCATGAGCAGAAAATGCATATATTTGGAGTTATGGCCAAAGTCATTACAAGAGGGAAAAATAACTTAGAAATATTCTAAGTTATTGGCCTTTTTAGGCATGTTTTTAGCAACTTTGAGTGGACTTTTTGACCTAGTTGCACCTGGAATATGAAGATCATGAAAACAGGAAATTTGTAGAGCTTCATTAGGGCTTTCCAAAAAGTTATAGAACTCTTCCATAGCCCTTGTGAGCTGAGAGTTATGAAGTGAGAAAGTTGGGCATATGCACTATTTTGTCAACTTGCCAAAACCTAACATGAACTTGATTTCCAACAATGAACTTCATCTCTAACCATGGATTGACATCTGATATAATATTTAAGAGTGCATAATGAATTAATTCAGAAGAGAATCCAAGCATATCCCAAAGCCTTATGAAAAACCATTTGTTTAATAAGGAAAAAGTACAAAGGTACAAGAGGAGAGAGATGATTTGGGGCTGCAGCATGGCAAATCTGTCCTTGCTATCTCTATAGTCATTTCATACAGCTCAATATTATATGGTTTTAGAGGTTTATGGCCCTTGAAAGCATGCACCATCTGCAGAAAGTAACCACACATAGATTTGCTTAGTTTTTCAACAAACCACCATTCGAAAACCACTTAAACAAATTTGTCCTCACCTACCACCTTGCCTATAAATAGAGATTTCCTCTATGTTAAAACACACTCCAAAGCACTCTAAAACCCAAGAGAAAACCATTGCTCTCATCTTGCTTTGCATTTTCTTACAAGTGAAGAAAGACATTCAAAAACTTCCCAAAAATCTGCCTTGAGCAAAACACATTCCAAAACTATTTTCACTCACTCAAAATGACCAAAAACCATCTACACAATCCACAAATGATGTGTTGGAGGTGTTCAAACTCTTAAACCAATCATAACCCTCTTCTTCCCAAAAGTCAACTTTCAATAAAGCAAAGTTTGACTTCACATACAAAATCTGCCAAATCACATACCAGGCTTGTTTTGATCATTGTAAACCTCCAAACACCTTAGGTTTATGATGTACCAACTGTCCATAACCTAAAATACCATCATCATTACTTGTTTCAAGTTCTGGTCCAAGATTCACTTGTTTACTTCAAGTGCAAGAAAGGCTGCATTTTCACCAAAGCGTTGGATTGGATTTTATTTGGAGGCTTCAAGGTTTTCCATTCTATATTAGCTTGTTTGGGAGTCTACAAGAGGTTGGTAGTTACTATCCTTTTTTTTAACTGTCATGAACATGATTAAAGTGCATTAATTGTTACAATGTGTGTTAAATATAAATGCAGTTCATGTTTGAATCTGCCAAGATTGCTTGTTTTACTCATTAATATGTATTACTCTTATGATCATCATTACAATATGGTTTGTTGTTGTGTTTATGCTTGGAGTTTCTCTTAAAGTGCTACTTTGTGTCATGAATGAACATATGAGAAACTATTTACAACTGTTTTTGAAGCTTGATGTTGTTTGGTTTTGGTTCTGTTTGTGAAGGATGGTAAGTTGGTTCTGTTGTAGCAGCTTTCTTCATATCTTGATCTATTTGCTAGTATTTTAAGTATAAGTCACTTATATGTTTGATTCATGAGATGTTGACTTGGTGTTAGTTGGAACTATACCATGTTTTGCTTTGCTACCATTCCGTTCTTACCATTTTCAGTTCATATGTATTCTTCAACTCATAGGTCATTTTTAGTTATAGCATCTTTTTGGATCATTTGTGTACTTGAGCTTGGTCTCTAACATATTTTGAACATGCTTGTAAGTTGTTCAGCCTCATTGGACTTGTCAAAGGTCATTGGAATGACTCATGTGAATGTTGAGGACCAATGCCTATTTTTGTTGTCTTAATGTTTGTAACCATCATGATATATGCATTGACACTTGATACTTGCCATTGTTATGTTAAGTATGCCTTTATGATACTATTACTTAGTGTTTGGCCTATGTTTGTTAACATAAGAATCTTGTACCATTGAATCTTGTTAATTGGCATTGTCATGTTTCATCTTTTGCATCAACTACTGTCACTTAGGCATTATAATAGGGTTGTGCTTGCAAGCATGATTTGTTCATATCTGGTTTTGTAGTCATTTGTGATAGCCTATATGTATGTTCTATTGATTTATGAATCATGTTTGCATTCTATCTTAAAAATGGCTTGTAAGCATCATTGATCCATGTTTTGATTGTTTGCATCAAACATACCATGCTCTTCTATTTGTAACTCCAAACCGCCATAAGCTTGCTAATTGTTATGTGCATTAGGAGTACTAGGGCTAGTTGGTGATTGTAGGCATAGTCATGTTTAAAATACACACTTGCTGCATAAACTGTCTAAACCACTGCCATGCTGTTATGCCTTGTTTCCGAACCTTGCCAATTTTGTTGATCCTTGCTGTTTGTGAACAAAACATATTGTTTGTGCTAATTAGCATGCTAGAACTAGGTTTTTGTGCTAAACTTGTTTGTGTTCATCACCATGTAGTTGTAACTTTCAGTGCAAGGCATGAATTGATTGATGTGTTTTGACTTGGTATTGTAAGGACCAAGACTAGCTGCTGCTTCTGTTTCTATGTTTGCTGTGCAAAACCAATCACCATGTTTAGTTTGATAGGCTATTTTGTCTGAGGTCAATTTGTCTTGATGTGTATGCATACTTGTTTGATATGCTGTTTTGACAAATCCATACTTGCTGCATAAACTGTCAAAATTCTTGAACCATTGCCATGTAATCTTTTGATTCCAACAACTGCCAAATCTTGCTCTTTTGCTGTAATGTAAACCAAGAACCTCTTTTGTAACCTTCATTTTTAAGGCATGTTTTAAACTTTTATGTTGTTTTGGTGTTGTGATAACCAAAAGATTGGTTGCTGTCTTGCTATGTGATCTGCTGCAAACCATTGAACCATGTTTAGCTTGTTAAGCTATTTTGTTTGAAATCAACTTGTCATGGAATGAATTGTATGTGTGTATGTAGGATTTGTCATGAATGTTTGGTTTTGACCAAAAGAGCATGTTTGCTATCAGTTCTGTTTTGGAGGTTTCCACACTTTAGGTTGTTATTTTTGTTAAGTTTCTTGCAAGCTGTTTGAATCCATGATTTGATGTATATGAATCACTTTATGTATGATGTTGGAGTTGAGTATGCAAGCTACATCATGAACTGTGCTCATTTCGCCAAAACAACATTTCAAACATTGTTGTTCCATTGTTGTAACTTGCATACTAACATTGTGTTTTTGATTGATCCTTGCATCTAGAATCCATGGTTTGCATATTTGAAACTTGTGCATACCTTTACCTAGTCTTAATCATTGCTGTCATGAGCTGTAGCTATCATATTGCATTGCCTAGCTTCCATTTGCAGTTGCATTTGAATTTTAATTTTGATGCACTATCTTGGAAAACCAATATTGCCATCGCATTCCTTGTTAAATTTCACATGAGTTAGACCTAAATTTTGCTAAATTTTGTTGAGTTTTGAATGATTTATGATGTAATCGTTTTTCATGACAAATTGCCTTGTTTGCTTGCCTTGGCCCAGAATGCTAGCCTTTTTAGGTACATGTATTATTTGGGATGGCATAATACTTGGATGTATCGGCACCCCAGTGGTTATGCCTTTACTCTCATATTGCCTTGCCATCGCCATGTCATGGGTTCGATCCGTGTGGAGATCAACCCTTTTGATTATTTTTTCCATATTTGCCTTGCTTTCATACTTTGCCCTTTGCTTCCCTACCTTATCACGCACGCGCTTCTAGTTGAATTGGCCAGGTTTTGGGCTGGTGATCATGAGGTGGTGGGTTCAACACCCACCAAGCGCCCTCCCTCTTTTTAATTACTAAATCTTTGGTTTTTTATTTAATTGTCATTAAAAATTCCAAATGTCATAACTTCATAAATATTTATTATTTTTGATTGATTATTTTTGCATTGGTCTTATACTTTTGCATATTTTCACATGGTATTTTAATATCCTAAGAATTTTCATTTTTGAAAACACTTTGCATTAAAAAATTGTCATGCTTCTTTTAGGGTTTTTACCCTCCTAATCATTCAAAACTTTTGATCCATTTTTCTTAAGTTTGTTGTTGTGCTTGATGTGAGATTTTGTTTGGCAAACCTTTTGTGTATATGATTGTAATTACTTTTGCTAGTGAGCATCATGTTTGATTCATTTGATTTCCATCCCCATGAAGTGATAACTTGTTTGTTTGGTCGTTACCTTCATCTTTGTCAAGATATGCTTTGGTCTTTACCTTTCATTTAGTCTTGTAAGAACTCATCATTGCTTGATATTGTTATATGCTCGCATGCTTTGGTTGTGACCATCTATCTTGATTGAAATCATTGATATTGTGATATCCTTATACCATGCTTTGGTTGTAACCATTCATCCTATTTGAAGTGCTTACTTATTGTAATATGCTTGCCTGTTCTTGGTTGTAACCATATCCCTTATATCCATCATGTTTGAATGTTTATGCTTTGTTAAGTTTATTTTCCCCAAGTGATGGAACTCTTTAGTTCTCATCCAAGTTGCCTCATCTTTTCCCTTCCAAAGGAAAGTCTCTCTATTGACCTTTGGGTCATAGATAGCTCATTTCCCTCCCTTGACTTTGTTAAGTCATTTGTACACTTAGTTAAGTTAGAACCCGTCCATTAGACTTTGCTTAAGTCTAAAAAACTCACCCTTTATTAGGAGTGCTCCTTCAATTAGAGATAGGTAGAGTTTGGTTAACTCTATGTAAGAATCATGGAAATGATTACTTACTCCCCTTTCTTGAGTGTTCAACATAGATCTAGAGAGTTTTCTTAAACTCTACACAAGCATTGTAATGTTTGTTCCCCCTTTGAACCTTGATCATAATCAAGTGTTCTTCATCCCTAGTGAGGTGAACTACGATTGCTCTGATTCTATCCTAGTAAAGATACATAGGCAGAGGACGTGATGTCTTTGCGAGCAAACTTAGAAACTATCCCTAGGTCTTAACCTACACCTTTTACCCAATCCCAATCCATAGCAAACATTTAGCAAACTTAGCATACAAACAAACAAAAGGTTCCTGTAGAGTACTACAGATGTTTAGGATGTGAAATACCTACCCTAGGCATAACCAACCCCCGATCCCCGAATCTCTTAGCATTGTTGTTACATCGCACAAAAGGTTCTTTCTTTCTTTAGATCTTTCCTTTGGATAAATTAAAGTCCGGTTGTAAATTTAAAAATTTAGATTCAAGTTAATCAATAGCTTGGTATCACGATTCTCACCGCAACACATCGGTTGATAATCCTTAATCGGCTGCTCTGCGGGATATTCTGACAAAACACTCCCCTTGATGGCCTTTTGGGAAACATACTGAATATGGAATTTGTCAGAACCATCTGCCATCTAGCGATTCTTCCAGAGGGCGCTTGCTTTTCAAACACGTACTTGATCGGATCCATCTTCGAAATCAACATGGTTGTGTGGTTTAATATATACTGCCTTAGGCGTTTGGCTTCCCAAGCGAGTGCACAACATGTTTTTTCTAACATTGAGTATCTGAACTCACATTTTGTGAAATTTTTACTTAAATAATAGATGGCGTGTTCTTTTCTTCCTGTCTCGTCGTGTTGACCGAGTACACAACCCATTGAATTCTCAAGAACTGTCAAGTACATAATCAACGGTCTTCCTGCCACTAGAGGCATCAGTATCAGAGATTCTTGTAAGTATTCTTTTATCTTTTCAAATGCCCTTTGACAATTTTCATTCCAGATAACTGTATGACCTTTCTTTAAGAGCTTGAACATTGGTTCACAGGTGGCTGTAACGTGAGATATCAACCTTGCAATGTAGTTCAATCTCCCTAGAAAACCACGAACCTCTTTTTCCATTTTTGGCACTGGTATTTATTATATTTCTTTTATCTTTGCATGATCTACCTCGATTCCTTTTTCATTGACAATAAACCCCAATAGCTTTCTTGACCTCACTCCGAAAGTGCACTTATTTGGATTCAACCTCAACCTAAATTTCCTCAACCTTTCAAATAGCTTCAAAAGATTAATCAGATGTTCTTCCTCCGTTTGTGACTTTGCAATCATGTATCATCATAAACCTCGATCTCATGATGAATCATATCATGAAAGAGAGTCACCATCACCCGCTGATAGATTGCCCCTGCATTTTTCAATCCAAAAGGCATGACCTTATAGCAAAAAGTCCCCCACGACGTGATAAAGGTTGTTTTCTCCATGTCCTCTAGGGCCATCTTGATTTGGTTGTACCCAGAGAAGCCATCCATGAAGGAAAACACTGAATATTGGGCAGTATTATCAACTAACACATTAATGTGGGGGAGCGGGAAATCGTCTTTCGGGCTCGCTCTGTTCAAATATCTGTAATAAACACACATCCTAACCTTTCCATCCTTCTTAGGCACAGGAACGATGTTAGCAACCCACAGAGGGTAATTTGTGACGACCAGAAAACCTGCATCCAACTGTTTCTAGACCTCTTCCTTAATTTTAACTACCATGTCGGGCCTGGTTCTTCTAAGCTTTTGTTTCACAGGAGGACACTCTTCCCGAAGGGGTAAACGATACACCACTATGTCGGTATCCAACCCTGGCATGTCTTCGTATGACCAGGCAAAGATGTCTTTGTACTCTCGGAGCATTTCAACTAGTCTTCTTTTAACACTATCTTCCAATGCAGCCCCAATTCTGACATCTTTTCTGTCCTCTTCGGTGCCCAGATTGACAACTTCGATATCTTCTTGATGAGGCAGAATGACCTTTTCTTCTTGTCTCAACGGTCTGGCAAGCTCTTTAGGAAGGTCCTCATCTTTATCAATCTCTTCTTCAGCTTGAAAATGGGATTGTCAAAATCAAATCGAGTCATAGCCGAATCTGAAGCGGTGGCATCTGTGATGTGAAACCTGAATGATTGATGTTGTATGCTTAAAATGATATGCAAACAAGCACAAACACACTGTCATTTTATTGTCAAAAATAAAAGAGGAAAAAACATGGATCAAAAATATTTGAATGCAAATAAAAGCCTTTGATTAATGATAAAAATAGTTCAAACATAAAAAAATAGGGCCCTACAAAGGAAAAACCACTACGTCTTGGACAGAATGCAGGGCCACACATAATCAAAACAAAGAGAAATTACTCTTCAAAAGAAACTTGAACGACTTCCTCGACAGTCCAGTTGCATAAGCTTTAACCAGGAACACACAACTGAATCCACGCATCCATGTCACAGTCATTATCCCCTTCGTCGTCTCCCATAGCATTGATCCTGTCGCGGTGAGAATTGGATGTCAAATTATTAATTAATTTGAACCTTAATTCATTTAGTTCACCACCGATCTTTAATTTATCCAAAGGAAGGGAACAAGATCGAACTACCCACGATGCAATGCAAATGCAAAAGCTAGAGAGTTTAGGTTCGGGGGTTGGTTAAACTTAGGGAAGGTACTAGCATCCTAAGTTTCTGTAGTACTCTATAGGAACCTCTTGTTTTAATGTGTTTTTTTATTTCTAAGGGTTATCTGCTTAATGGTATAAAATACCTAATGGTTTTATGTCTAAGTATACTCGCCAAGACGTCGCATCTTGTGCCTACATATCCTGACGGGAATGGAATCAGATTATTTGTAGTTCCCCTAAAAGGTTTGAGGAATTCTTTGACTGTTGGTCAAAGTTCCTAAGGGATAAGGTTGTTGATTAATTGGTTCGAGGAGAAAAGACGAGTCATCATCTTAAGGGAGAACACTCGACTTAACTGCCATAACTTTGTAGGAGATGGTCTTTGCATCCTCTTAAGAGAAGGGCTCAAGCACTCAGATTTATCGACGAGTACGCCACTATCTCCCTTAAGAAGGAAAGATCTTATATCTCAATTGTATTGTTATGGGGAAGGAGATTTATTTCTCGACTGTCAAGATGACTAACATCTTATTCTCTAATTGTTTGAATACTAGTTTGAATTGTTTGATTTAAGTTGATATTGGTTTATCTATGTTGTAAAAGATAAATAAATAAAAAAGGTCCTCCTTATGGGGTAGGATCTAACTTAAGCTAATCGACTTGAATGGGATCAAGGATCAAATGGGGAATATGATGCAAGATGAAATGCATACGCACAAGTTTTAGGTTATGCGCAGATTCTTCCTTTGGACATTATGCAATACAGGAAGATAAATGACGATAAATATAAATTGCAGATAAAGTAAAGCATGCAAATAGATAAAGTGCTAAAACATACAAGTGTGAAAGGTGAATAATCGAATGGGTGCTGGGAGACGGAAGCGTGCACGGTTGATTAAGTTATGGCGAATTGATTTAATAAGAAATTGAATTGGATTTATTTTAGCGAGATTAATTTTTAAAAGGGGAACTAAAAGGGAGAATTAGTTTTTTTAGTAAAGGTTTGGAGTTAGTTAAATTGCTGGTTAGAAAATAAAGTAGATACAAGATTTATTAAATAAATAAAATAGGAATCAAGTTTTCTTTAAATAGTTTTTTTTTTAATTATTATGAAAAGATGAAAATAAATTAAATAAAAGGTTTTTATTATTTGTTTGGCTAAATAACAGTTATTTTTAACATGGAAATCATTTTTTCTTTTTAACAGTTTATACTATTGTTCTTATATTCTAAAGGTTATTATCTTCTTATTAAAAGAATTATATTAATTGAAAAAAGGTTTTAATGTTAAAATATGAATAAATTATTCTTATTTAATAAAATAAATAAAGGTGAATGAAAAAAAAATTAAATAACTTAATGAAGACTTAATTAATAAAAAGGAGGTTGATTGGATAAATTAGAAAAAGTTGGGTTAAGTAAAATTAGGTTTACTAGTTATAAGGATTTATTAAGAAAAATAAAAAGGTGATTAATTAAGTAAATGGTTAATGATTGTGTTAAATAACTGGATTAAGTGAATTAATTACCAGGTTAACTAGGAGGTTAAATGGGATTAAGTGGGGAGAGCGTGAGATCCCGTGTGGCATGCGGTGAGGGCGCATAGTGGGGACGCGATATAGGGCGCGTGATCATGTCAGACGTTGGATCTGACGGGTGCATGTCGTGAGGTGCATCATAACTGGTGTGGACTACATACACAGGATTACAAGCATAATAAAATAAACAAAAAAAACCTAAACCCAATCCCCCTATCTTCATCTTCTGCGCCGCTCCCCGTTTCTTTCTTTCTCTCAACGTCTCTCTACTTCTCTCCGATCGTGTTCGACGATCCCCTTCTTCTCCTTTCTTGCGCTGACATGTAAATCACCAAAACAAAACAAAGAGATGTAATCGTTTATGAGTGTAATTTTACCCAAGAACAAAAGGCGCCGGCAACTCGTCGACGGTGGTGGCGATACGATGACGTGATCCACGATCTCGTTCTTATTCGTGGTGATGATGACCCAGAGTGGACTTGGAGCTTCATAATGATGAGGGTTCTTCCTAGTCTGAGTTTTTTATCGCGAAGCTTTTGTACGAGTTCTCTCTAGCTACGATGGAGAATTTTTCATTTTCCCTTCACTTGTGGATCTTCGTCGCTTTATATACACAAATCTGATGGGCCTGCAATTAAGTTTTCCTTTAACATTTCCTTATTTGATGATTTATGTCTGATTTTGTTTGGAATGATCTTTAACTCTTTCTCTTTTCGTTCAGATTTGCCGGGTTAAATTTGGAAGCTTCTGAGATTTATTTAGATTGTCGGATTTCGAAAAGGAATTGATATTTGCTGGGTGGCTCTGACCCACGCCGTTTCGAATTGATGGATGTTCTAGGCTTTTGGACTTGGATCTTGGTGGTGACGTGGCACTTACTAGATCCGTGGATTGATTGTCTATTGTGTCCATCGTTTCACTTTTTCCATTTTGAGATGATGACCAAAGTGTTGGCTTGTTGTAGAATTCCTGATACGCTTCGGAACCAATATTAATGCTTCTTCTTTCTTCTGGTAGGAAAGTATCGTTTGAGCTCAGAAGACATTCGTATCCAGTGACGGTGATGATGACATGAAAGTCTGAACCGAGAGCTTGTTGCCTTGGTACCGCTTGCGATGGTTGCTGCTGGTTTTTAATTGCTTCAGGCCATTAATCTCTTATGATTGAATTGTTTTCTTAAACTCTTGCTCTAGGCTGTTTAACGTTCTTCTTTTTCTTCCAGGAAGGTCCCTTAAATAGAGGCTTCCGGTCTTTGCCGTCGGGAAAGTGTTTGGCAATGATGACCTCATAGTTTGAGCTGGGAGGTTTACGATTGCTGTTACCTTCATCTCTTTGTTACCTGAGATTTTCTTTGTTGCTTGAATTACTCGATGCTAGGTAGGAAGCCGGTGAAGGCCTCCGTTTCCCTTTCGGCCACTCGAGTCCTTTCCTGATGATGAACTTAAAAATTTTGAGGGCTTGAACTTTCTTCACTCTATTCTGAGCTTCCGATTGACTTCTATTGATGGTTTTTCAGTGGTATTTTAGGGAAAGCTATGAACGCGCTTGGTGGCTACTCAATTCTGCTGTTTGCTTTCCAACCCATTATAACCTTCTTTCATACTCTATAGGGACATGGTTGGCATTGCTGGTTTGCGTGGAAGCTGCGAGTACGCGGTTTCACGAACATACGTTGGCTTGAGTGCTCTCCTGACCCTCTCCTTTCATAGTCTTCTGCTGAATTCTATCTAGATGCTTCTCAAAATTATTCAGTTTGTCCACAGACTCGAAAGTGGATTGGAATTCTTGGGATGATAAAATGACTTTCTTGTAAACCCTCTAATAGCCTCCTTTATTTGTGCCAGTCGTAGGTTGTGATGCTTTTGATTTGCTTTGTTTGCTTAATTGCCTTGACACAGATTGTAGAATTCTGGGCCATATGACATCTCTTTGATGAAACTTCTAGCTCCTCTTATTGCCTCGGGCGTGGTCGTTTTGGATTTACTTCTCAAACTGTATTGATGTTTCTCTTCTTTTGCAGGAAAACCTCTTGGAGTTCAGATATTACCAGTTTTGATGCCGCTGAGAAAAAGGCTCCAAAACTCGGTGATGATGACACTACGTCTGAACCGAACAGGGGCAGAATTGTTGTTGTTATCACTGATACCATTTGGTTTCTAATGCTCTGGTCTGAAATTGTTTTCAATGCCTTGCTGGAAGCTGGTGACGGTCTCCATTGCCGCTTCAACTACTCGTTTTTCCTCGCCCGATGATGAGTCCTTCTGAGGACTGCTTCTCTATTTATCTCAATTTACCGGCTGCACTCCAATTCTTGTTGACGACACATTGATTGGCAGGTATGGAATGGGGTTGTGCGCGGGTGTTTTTTTTGGCAACAGGGGTGCACGATAGTTCATAAGGGTACACGACGGTTCTCAAGCCATAAAAAGGAGTTTGAATGGGTTTTGCCAACTTCCATGGCAGTGATAGTATAGGACCATGTTCTGGTACTTTATAAATGGTTCAATGTAATCTGTATAGTATATCATGTATATGCATCAATGGATATTAGTGAGACTTGGAAAATTGACATGTTTTAAATTTCCATCTCTTGTAGCTTTCTTCTGATTTTTCATGTATGCTTTGATGATAACTTTGTATTTGGAAATAATTTATGTGCATCATCCTGTTCTTGTGCAATGAAATAGTAATTTATGAATTCCTCATGAACTTAGATTATTGAGCTTGTGAGTACAGTATGAATAATTTGGAGAAGTGTTATCTTCTGAAGGCTTTGTTTTCTTGCGCTTACGGATTTGTAAAATAAAGCTCTTGTTTGGTTTGTAAAAAAGAATTCTTTTTGGCTTGTAGTGAAGTGAACTAAATGGGCTTTGAAACCTTGATGAATGTGAGGGTCAATATTGCATCTGGATTGGATTTATGATCCTTTCTCCCGGGCGAATCAAGAACCTTCGCCTGGCAGCCTCATGATCAAGTCTTTAATTGGATTCAAATCAAGGAAATGGTGTTTGAGATTCATGAACAAATTGACATCTCTAGATCCAACCCCTTTGTTCACGAACGGTCTAGTCATGCGATTCTTTAACTCTGATATGGTGTCTTGCCTCTCATAATGATCCTGCTTGACACTGATGTAAGGCCATCCCAGATTCTCATTAGATTATACTTTGAAACCTTGAGAAATACCACAGCTTCCATGACCTCCTACTTTCAGCAATAAACTTAACTTCGCGAAATGCGGGACAAAGTGTTGAAATGGTCAGTCACGTGTAGACAATAGCCCATGAGAATGAATGCTACCTCCACTTGAAATTACTGTATCTACACAAGTTGGTTAGTCGCAAAAAAATCTAAATATTAAATTAAAGCCAAGTAACATTAGAAAATGCACAAAACGAGGTGGGATCTTACGGTATAAAATTAGGGTGTGACAGATCCTATCAAAGATCACTCCACCACTGGTGAATTGCACTAGTACTATGTACCTCGGCGTGCTCTGAAAAGATGATGGGTTTGTATCCCAAACCAAATTTATCTTGCTTATTGGGAATACTGAGCACTTGACCCTATCCCTGTGAAGAACCAGACTCCACAGCAGCTCGAGCTTCTTTGAAAGAAGACATTGAAATTTTCGGAGCTCTATCCTTAACAGGAGGCTTCTCTTTAATCTGAACCGCTTTGAATGCCTGACACAGTGTTTCATGGATCTCTCCATCCACCTCTACATATTTGAAGGATGACAAGTGACTAACCATGATATCCTCTTCACCACACACCATGACGATCCTTCCTTCAACCATGTATTTCAGCTTCTGATGCAAGGTCGAAGTAACCGCTCCTGCAGAATGAATCCATGGTCGACCAAGTAAACAACTGTACGCTGGCTGAATGTCCATGATGTAGAAAACGACATTAAAAATTTCCGGGCCCCACTTGAATTAGGAGTGTAACTTCACCGAACACAGACCTTCTAGTCCCATCAAACGCTCTTACCACTAGATCACTGGGAGTGAAAATCACACCTTAGGTATCCAATTTCATCAATGCCTTCTTGGGCAACACATTAAGTGATGACCTAGTATCAACCAATACGTGCGACAAAACGGCCCCCTGCATTCAATGGAAACATGTAGGGCATGGTTATGATTTCATCCCGTGGGAGTCAAATATAGATCTATGAAACCCAAGCCATTACCGGCATTAACATGGGCTACAACCCCTTCAAGCTGATTTATAGAAATTTCCTATGGTACGTAGGTTGTGTTCAGAATTCTCAACAAAGCATTCCTATGTGCCTCCGAGCATAAAAGCAAAGATAAGATCGAGATCTTCGAAGGAGTTTGCTACAAATGATCGACAATCTTATAGTCACTCTTGCGGATGAGGCACATAAATTCCTCTGCATCCTTGATTAAAGAGTCATGTTCTGCCTGTTACTGAATCTATTCTGCTACAACTTTCTCCTTTCCTTTATCAGTTCTCTGCACAGTAGCCTCTGGCGGGGAAAAACACCCTACCGCTTTTGGTCAACCCTCTGGTTCCAACGACATTATTCATATATGATCCTCCGGATGAAGCCCCTACCAATTCTTGCTTGTGTCCGTTACAAAATACCTCTACCCCATAATTCCATGGGATGGCCTTGGTACTTTCATAAGGTATTGGTCTGACTTTAGTAATAATCACTAGCGATGGCCTTGGCGGCACTGATATATTGATTGTTCTATATGGGATTGAAATCATAGAGATCTCATCCCGCTCACTATCAATTTCTTTTACATCTTCCTCTTCAATTCTATCAAACTGCAAAATACCATCATTCATCAGACCCTGAATGTGATTTCTCAATGCACTACAACCTTCAGAGTCTGTAACACAACCCTCACAACCTTCCCCACAACCAGGAAAAACACCTCCTTTCAACAATCTTCTCTTCACAAAACTTAATGGCGTTTTCAGCTCTGCCACGTCATTTATCAGATTCAACTTTTCACCCTCAACAATGACATTAACTCCGGCTACCCCATGGTTCGGCATTGGATTTTGAACCACATTTGAAGTTTCGTTGGTAAATTTAATTGCTTTGGTGTCAAGAAGATCTTGCACCTTGTGCTTAAAAGCTTTGCAATTGCTTATGTTGTGGCCCGGAGTGCCAAAATGAAAATCACACCTGGCATTTGCATTGTGGCCTGGCGGAGGCGCGCCTGTAAGTGGTGCTAGAGTTCTCTTTTGGACCAGCTGTAATTGAAGA